>LR749532.1:268897-368897 GCA_902729485.2 Mus minutoides
TGTACTTATGAATAATAATAAATGAATCCTTGGACCGGAGAGAGCAGGGGCTGAACAAGTGGGACCGACAGAGCGAGCAGGGCTGACCAGAGCGAGCAGGGTTGACAGGAACAAGGAAAAAAAAAAGGAAAATGATACGGGACTGGAACAACATGGTAAGATTTACATGAGAGGCAGGACTCAGAAAATAACTTACAGTGTCAGGTCTTGAGAGACGGCTCAGTGATTTAAGAGTAATGGTAGCCTGGAGAGATGGCTCAGCAGTTAAGAGCACTGACCGCTCTTCCAGAGTTCCTGATTTCAATTCCCAGCAACCATAGGGTGGCTCACAACCATCTATAATGGGATCTGATGCCTTCTTCTGGTGTGTCTGTAGACAGTGACAGTATACTCACATACATAAAATAAATAAATAAATCTAATTTTTAAAAAGTTAAAAAAAAAAAAAAAAGAGTACTGGTTGCTCTTCTAGAGGAACCAGGTTCAATATCCACTAACCAAATGGCGGCTCACATTTTCCTATAATTTCAATTCCAGGGATCCAACACCCCTCACACAGAAATAAATGCAGGCACAACATTAAATCACATAAAATAAAAAGATTTTTAAAAATAATTTAAAATTTTTAAAATAAATTAATTATTTAAAATGTTTTGGTTGTTTTTTTTTTTTTTTTTTTTTTTGCGTTAAAGATTAGTGCTGGGGATACAGCTGAGACTTAGAGTGCTTGCCCAGCATGTACCAGGCTCTAGAAATTTTCTAGCACTGAAAAAAAAAGGCATTAAACCAGAAGAAAGCCAATCAGAACTAACAAAGCAAGTAGTGCCTTAAGAGAAAGAGTAAGAGCCGGGCGTGGTGGCACACGCCTTTAATCCCAGCACTCGGGGAGGCAGAGGCAGGCAGATTTCTGAGTTCGAGGCCAGTCTGGTCTACAGAGTGAGTTCCAGGATAGCCAAGGCTATACAGAGAAACCCTGTGTCAAAAAAAAAAAAAAGAGAAATAGTAAGCGGGTGAGGCTGGAGAGATGGCTCAGTGAGTAAGAGAGGCTGCTTCTCCTGCAGAGTGCATGGGGTCAGCTCCCAGCACCCACACCAGGCAGTTCACAACCATCTGTAGATCCAGCTCTAGGGGATTTGGGACCCTCATCTGGGCTCTGCGCGCACACACACACACACACACACACACCCCAACATATCCTTAAGAGGTTTTGAAGAAAAGTGGAGAGATAAAGAACTAGCAATGATGACAGTAGTTTTTTTAAAAAGATTTATTTATTTTATGTATATGAGTACACTGTAGCTGTACAAATAGCTGTGAGCCTTCATGTGGTTGTTGGGAATTGAATTTAGGACCTCTGCTTGCTCAGGTCAACCCTGCTTGCTCTGGTTGGCCCCGCTTGTGCAGGTGCTAAGATTTATTTATTATTATAAATAAGTACACTGTTGCTGTACTTCAGACACATCAGAAGAGGGCATCATATCTCATTACAGGTGTTTGTGAGCCACCATGTGGTTTCTGGGATTTGAACACAGGACCTTCGGAAGAGCAATCAATGCTCTTATCCGCTGAGCCATCTCTCACCAGCCCGACAATAGTTTTTGAAGAAGGAAACTAAAAGAGCAAGGCATAGCAGCATATGTGTATAATCAATCCTAGCATTCAGGAGTCACCGGCAGGAGGATCAAAAGCTCAAGTCCAGCCTGAGCTGTACAATGAGAGTCTGCTAGAAACAGCAAAAAACGAACAACCAACAAAATAAAACAAAAACAAAGTAACCAAGGAAACCTTGTAGAGAGTACTCTAACAGAACACAGACTATAATCCAACCTTGTAGAGAGCACTCTAACAGAACACAGACTATAATCCAAACCTTGTAGAGAGTACACTAAGAGAACACAGACTATAATCCAAACCTTGTAGAGAGTACTCTAACAGAACACAGACTATAATCCAAACCTTGTAGAGAGCACTCTAACAGAACACAGACTATAATCCAAACCTTGTAGGGAGTACTATAACAGAACACAGACTATAATCCAAACCTTGTAGAGAGTGCTCTAACAGAACACAGACTATAATCCAAACCTTGTAGAGAGTATTCTAACAGAACACAGACTATAATCCAAACCTTGTAGAGAGCACTCTAACAGAACACAGACTATAATCCAAACCTTGTAGAGAGCACTCTAACAGAACACAGACTATAATCCAAACCTTGTAGAGAGCACTCTAACAGAACACAGACTATAATCCAAACCTTGTAGAGAGTGCTCTAACAGAACACAGACTATAATCCTGGTGAGATAAAAGCCACACGTTGAAGGTGCCCGTTTTATACCTGAGAGGAATGGATCCAGAAGCACAACTTTGACACATTGCCTAGTAAAATTACTAGACTTTAGAGGAAAAAATCTGGGACCATTTTAGTGGAAAAACAAAGAAATGATTTATGGTAGCAGCAAAATTCATCAGATGTTTTCCAGTTAGAAAATATCTTTGGACCAGGTGTGGTGGCGCACGCCTTTAATCCCATCACTCGGGAGGCAGAGGCGGGCAGATTTCCTAGTTAGAGGCCAGCCTGGTCTACAAAGTGAGTTCCAGGATAGCCAGGGCTATACAGAGAAACCCTGTCTCGAATCCCGCCCCTCCCAAAAGAAAATATTTTTGGATTTTCAATGAAAGTATGTCTCTTACCAAACACATCTGACTTTCAAATAGATAAGGCACCTGTGATAACAATATTCCAGAGCATGGAAGAATATAGTTGCCAACAAATCTTTTCTGAGAAATCTATTGAAGAACTAGTTTTGGGGGCTGGAGAGATGGCTCAGCAGTTACAAGCACTGGATGCTTTCTTCCAGAGAACCAGGATTCAAATCACAGTACCCGCACAGCACCTCATGACCATCTGTAAGTACACTTCCAACACCCTCCCCAGGCCGTGTGTGTGTGTGTGTGTGTGTGTGTGTGTGTGTGTGTGTGTGGTGAGAGCATGCACATGTCAAGGTTCTCAGTTTCCACCATGTGTGTCCCCAGAATAGAACTCAGGCCACCAGGCTTAGCAGCAAGCCCCCTCCCCTGCTGAGGCATCTCCCTGCCCCCCTCACCTGTTTTCCTTAATCTTATTTCTGTAATAGTGCTAGTACTCTTACTCGGGACCTGTTAGAAGTATAGTGGGAGGCAAATATAAAGAATAATCATGATATTCTGAGTTCCCTAATATACTTGTTAACTGGGATTCTTGGTACAGAAATTAGAAGACACAGATGTGGGGCTGGAGAGCCCTGAGTTCAATTCCCAGCAACCCAAAATATCCATTTTCTAGTTCTGTCTCATGAAAAGGTCAAAGTAATACAATAGTAAGAGCACTCCTAGCACTGGGACTGTCATCTACTCTGACCATCAGTCCCCTAAAGGAACACAGGCATCTAGGGAGCTGACTGTGCAGGTCTAGATTAGAAAGCACAGGGTGATACTAAAACAGATGATCTTGAAGCAGCAGCACCCAAGATAGGAGGGAGTAGCGCAGATAGTGAGGAATACAAAGGCACACGCCTAGGATCATGCTAAAGACAACAACACACACACACACAATCGCAGTTAATCAATCACGTAATCATACTCATTTCTTCTCTAGTGAGGCATGTTTGGGTTGGGCAAGGCAATATACACAGGAATGTACACCAGGAAGCGGGTTCAGGATGACTTCCCCTTCGCATCTGTAGGGAAGTGCCAACAAGAGGCTGACACCTGTCCAGTTGGTTGTCATAGTGGTAGATTCCTAGCCAGAGAAATGGCATTACTGGAGCAGAGTTCAGTGGACGGAAGTCATATCCCATAGGTGTTAAGATCTGCTAGATGTTTCTTAGTGTGCCAACTTTCTTTTAGTCATGACTTCTAATTGTGTGTATATGTGTGTGGCTATGTACAGGAGAAGGTGAGGTGTCTGCAGAGGTCAGAAGAGGGAATCCATTTCCCTGGAGCTGGAGCTACAGGGAGATGTCAGCTGCCTGATGTGGGTGCTGGGAACTGAACCCAGGTCCTCTGAGTAAGTGCTCTTAACCACTGAGCCATCTCTCCAGCCCCCAAACCTTTTCTGCGCTTCTCTCAAGCCAATGGAGATCTACCTCACGAAGTAGCCCACTCCTTTGAACTGAGGAAGAGTCTCCTGGACAGCAAGCTTTGCTTTTCTCTATCAATGATATAAAATCTGGAAATACAGCCTTTTAGACATGAGCCATAAGGATTAAGTGTCCAGCAGCCTGGGGAAAGAACTGCTCCCTCCTCTTGTGTCCTGCTTGCTTTTCCTGGGACGGATCCCTGGGCTTTGCACCACCTAGGTTAGCTCTGTATCTCAGGCTGGCAAGTCCTTTTCATGTGAAAATGTTTAGTAAAATTGTTCCTACCACAACCGAGAAGTCGGGAAAACCTTTCTTTCTAGATATGTGTGTTCCTCCAGGAAAGAAATCCCTGGCTGCGGGCCTTTGTTTTTGTTCACCAAATTACTGCCAGTCTAATGTAAAGTGAGGATGAAAAGAGACTAAAATATCTTTTTTTGTTTTTTCGAGACAGGGTTTCTCTGTGTAGCCCTGGCTGTCCTGGAACTCACTCTGTAGACCAGGCTGGCCTCAAACTCAGAAATCTACCTGCCTCTGCCTCCCAAGTGCTGGGATTAAAGCCACACCACACCTGGCCCGAGACTAAAATATCTTTAAAACTCTGAATTTTGACCACATTAAACATGCTAGTTCTTTATACACTCCTACGTGGCTGAAGAGACTTGAGTTAGAGATGTTTTTTCCCCCTTTAAGATTTTTAGCAAGCAGAAACAAAAACTGACAGAAAACAGAAATAAATATAAACAAAACCACATTAGTAAAAAAAAAAAATCACCTCATTTAAGACCCTTTTTCAGAAAAAGTCCAGCTTGCCACCATTAAAAATTAACATGAAGAGTGCATTGGCTGGACTGGAGAGATTGGCTCAGCAGTTAAGAGCACTGGTCCAGAGGACCTGAGTTCAATTCCAGCACCCACATGGCAGCCCACACTGTCTTTAACTCCTATTCCAGGGTATCTAACACTCTAATACAGACATGTATTCAGTCAAAATGCCACTATATGTTATAAAAAAGGAAGGAAGGAAGGAAGGAAGGAAGGAAGGAAGGAAGGAAGGAAGGAAGCTGGGCAGTGGTAGTGCACACCTTTAATCCCAGCACTTGGGAGGCAGAGGCAGGAGGACTTCTGAGTTCGAGGCCAGCCTGGTCTACAGAGTGAGTTCCAGGACAGCCAGGGCTACACAGAGAAATCTTGTCTCCAAAAAATCAAAGAGAGAGAGAGAGAGAGAGAGAGAGAGAGAGAGAGAGAAGAATGCATTGGCTATGGCTCGGGAGGCAGCTCAGTTGGTAAAGTGTTGCTTGGTGCTTGTGAGGACCTGAGTTCCTATCCCTGTCCCCTCCCACTCCCGTGAAAGCCTATAAAAGCTGGGTATGGCATCTTGCATGGTGGCACGGGTAGGTGGAGCCTTAGAGCTCACTGGCAAACAGCCCAGCCTATTTATTGCTAAGTCCAGCTATAACTGGTGAGTTTCCTATTTCAAAAAATAAGGTGGACAAAAAAATAAGAGAAGATAAAACCTAGCATCAGCTTCTAGCCTTGAGAAAGAATACATGTACACACACACACACACACACACACACACACACACACACACCATAGCCTAGCTAGGAGTGATGGCATGTTAATATAATTATATAATTTCAGCAGTTGGGGAGTGGAGGCTGGAGGATCAAAAGCTCATGGTTATCCTAAGCTATTATAAAGTTACAAATTAAAGGCCAACCTGGGATATAGAAAACCCCAACTCAAAAAAAAAAAAAAAAGAACCACTAAAACCAAAAAGAATATAAAGAATATATCAGTGCTAAGGAGATTGCTCAGTAGGTCAAAGTGCCTATCATTCAAGTATGAGGGCCTGAGTTCAAATCCACAGTCCTTTGGGTGCAGAAACAGGTGGATTACCAATTGGCCAGTCAAACCACTTGGTGAACTTTGAGTTCAGTGAGAGGCCCTGTCTCAAAAAGTCAGGTGGAGAGTAGTAGAAGACACTAGCATTGACACACACACACACACACACACACACACACACAGACGAGGAGGGGAGGAGGGGAGGAGGGGAGGAGCGGAGGAGGGGAGGAGAGAGGGAGGGAGAGAGAGAATCTGCAAATGGCCAAGATGCATCTTCAGAATCTAGATACCCCTATTTCACCACTTGACCCTAGTGACACCACAGTGGTGTGTTTGAGGCACACCCATGACTGGTCAGGTCTGAAAAATACTGTGGGGCTGATCATTCTCGCAGGCCTGGACTGATGACACACCTTCATCATTGAAAACCTCAAGGAACAACCAACAGATAGAAATAAACAAAACATTCAACACACTGGAATTGTCACTTTTGATAAGACTGTCAGCATTATTTGACGGATGTGCTGTCTATCCTTAGCCAGAGAACTCCCTGAGAGCAACAGATTCTAGAGACTGCCAGATCTGTGGGCTATGATGCTGATGTTTGCCACCCTATGTTATTATAAAAGAGATCCGTATGGTTGCAACAGAACATCCATCCTACAAAGGCAAATGTTTAAAGAAAGAATGTTCAGGGGCCAGGAAAGATGGCTCAGTGGTGAAAAGCACTCCAGAGGTCCTGAGTTCAATTCCCAGCAACCACATGGTGGTTCACAACCAGCTGTAATGGGATCTGATGTCCTCTTCTGGCATGCAGATAAATATAAATAAATAAAATAATTTTTTTAAGAGAAAGGAAGGATGATCGGGGGAGGGCAGGAGAGGAAGAATGTGACTAAGTAGCCTATGGAAGGAACCATCTAGGGCAGGTTTAACTTGGCTTTCCTCTCCAGGAGCTTCTTGCATTCCTTGTCCCGCTTTAGCCTGGTGATACCCACCTTGCTGGGGTGGACGCCCACACGGACGGTTGCACCGCTAGCCTTCACTCACTGGACTTGTTCAGTGTCGATGACGTATTTCTTCCTGTACGTTTGGACCACCTTGCCAATCTGCTGGCCTTTGTAGTGTCCTCAAATAACCTGAACTTCATCATCCTTCCGAATGGGCATAGACCGAACATTATACTTCTGTCTCAGCTCTTTGGAAAGAAGGGAAGACATGATCTCCCTCCGAATGTGAGAGGGCACATTGAAATGCCGCTTGCGGTTCTTGCTTCGGTCAGAAGTCATGAAAGAATTTTTGGCGGCTGCAATCCACTGATGGCCGCAAAAGGAAAGAGCATTACAGTAACTTTTTTTTTTTAATTGTGTATAAGAGACAGGGTTTCTTTGTGTAGTCCTGGCTGTCCTGGAACTCACTCTGTAGACAAGGCTGACCTCGAACTCAGAAATCCGCCTGCCTCTGCCTCCCGAGTGCTGGGATTAAAGGTGTGCGCCACCACTGCCCGACACAGTAACTCTTAATTTCTTCCAACACCGTATGCTTCCATTACACCGCACACACTTGACCCCAGTGAGACGTGTCCTGTTTGCCATACACAAGTGTCGAGATTTGTGCCACAACTTCCTGATTCTACTTTCAGAGATTTCAATTTTCTGTAGTTATTATAGTCTGAAAATGTTACATGGAAAATTTCAGAAACAAACGATCGTTAAAGTTTAAGCTGGGCACCGTATTGGCAGCTGATGAATTCTCTAGCTTTTCTTCTCGGCACTGTTTAGGGACTGAACCACCCCCTTTTGCCCACATGGCCATGTGTCTTTTGCTCTTCTGGGAGTCTCTTGGGAGCTTTCCTGATGATCAGATCTGCTATCGCTGTCCTTTCCTTCAGGTAATCTTTATTGTTCTTCCTCATATTGAGAGTGCAAAGGGCAGCCATGCTGCACATCCTGACACACCCAGGAGGGATTGGTTATGTGAAAAGTGAGGTCCCAAGAAGGAGCAAAAATCAATCACATGGAGGTTGCTAAATCAGAAACCTTGAGAGTGTTGCTATGGTTGTGCTTTTATACCAGTGTGTGAATGTGCACTTTTCTATGCATGCACACATGGACAGCCTTCCTACATCTGTCTCCACGCTACTTTCATGAAACTGGAAGCTTGCCCTTTCAGCTAGACTGGTTGGCCAGTGAGCCCTCAGAACCTACTTGTCATTTATATGTGTGCTAGGCAGCCAAACTCCTCTTTCTCTTTACGCACTGACCTATCTCCCCCACCCTGCATGCTGTATTTTAACAATTGCTCTTGAAAGATTTAGTATTTTTATTTCATGTGTATGTGTGTTTGCTTGTGTGCCTTGCTGTGTGTGCGCATTCCTTCTGTGGGGGAGCCCCAGCAGGCCAGAGGATGGTATCGAATTCCCTGGTGGGAGAGGTACAGGAAGTTGTGAGCCACCATGTGGATGCTAGAAATCGAACCCAGGTCCTCAGCAAGAGCAGCCAGTGCTCTTAACCACCAAGCCATCTCCCCACTCCCTCAAGAGGTTTTGTGTTGTTTGTTTTTGAACATTCTGAAATTTGAGCTGATGTAAAGGTGTCAAATAAAATTACAGGAGCCCATTGCTTCAGACCAAGATCCCACTTCTGCCCTGAAAGACCAGACTATAATTGTAAACGGGTATGACTCATGGTAATGTATACCATCAAGCTATTTATTTCATCTTCAGAGAAGCAAAGATGAAAGAGGCCTTTTTCCAAAGAAGCAGTTTCAGTGAGCACACTGATGAAGTTCCTTTGGTACTTCATACTTTCAAAACCAACTAAACAAACAAACAAACAAACGAACAAACAAAAAACAAGACAAAACAAAACCCCAAATTAACCTAGAGTAACCTAAAGTAACCAAATTAGTTTTTGGTCCTATTTGACAAAGAAAAGAACTGAAACAGACAAACTGCCTTTCCTTTCCTTTTGACAACAGGATCCCTGTCTGTGTCCCACACTGGTCTGGAATTTCAGATGGTCCAGGATGCACAGTCCAAGATGGCCTTTGTGATGGTTTGAATATGCTTGGCCCAGAGAGTGGCACTATTAGGAGGTGTGGCCTTGTTGGAGTAGGTGTGTCAATGTGGGTGTGGGCTTTAAGATCCTTATCCTAGCTGCCTGGAAGCCAGTATTCTGCTAGCAGTCTTCAGATGAGATGTAGAACTCTCAGTGGCTCCTGCACCATGCCTGCCTGGATGCTGCCATGTTCCTGCCTTTATGATAATGGACTGAACCTGTAAGCCAGCTCCAATTAAATGTTCTTTTTAAGAGTTGTCTTGGCCATGGTGTCTGTTCACAGCAGTAAAACCCTAAGACAGTCTTAGACTCCCATGAGTTCCCTTGCCCCAACCACCCAAGTTCTGGAACCACAGGCATGAGCTACTGTGTCACACTCATTGTTCCTTGTTCCAGTCCTATTTTTCTGCCTATATAACTTTGTCCCTCCTCCTGGAACATTTACTTTATTTTGAGAAGCGTCTGATTCTAAAATAAAAAGGGTATCCAACTGAAGATTGTTAAGTTGTTGTGATTTTATTTTTGGCAACACTGAATGGGAAGCTGAACTTTCTTCCTTGGGGAAGGCAGCTAATCTATCTTCCCTGAGGGCACACAGATAATTAGGTGGTCAGATGGATGGGTTTTGTTAGAAACTGCCGGTTCCCTTCATCCCTCATTCCCTGCGTCCATCTCTCTGAGCTGCCTCTTATTCGTCTCCCTTATTCTTGGACTAGGAATTTAGTCTAGGACCTCTACACAATAGGCAAATGAGGTACAATGTGTACCCCAACCTTTAAAAAAAAGTTTACTTATTTACTTATATGAGTACACTGTAACTGTCTTCAGACACACCCGAAGAGGACATCAGATACCATTACAGATGGTTGTGAGCCACCATGTGGTTGCTGGGAATTGAACTCAAGACCTCTGGAAGAGCAGCCAGTGCTCTTAACCACTGAGCCATCTCTCCAGCACCTCTTACCCCCAGCCTTTTTATACTTTCTATTTTCACACAGGTCCCACTAAGTTGTCTAGGCAGGCCTTGAGAGGCCTATGTCAACAGGCTCTGTGGACACAAAGGCTGCCCAACTGGAAAGTGGGCTTCCAGGCTCCCTACTGCTAGGACTTCTTGCTAAAAGAACATGATTTGAAGGGTGTGGAGGACAACCTCTACTTTACTCTGTTTGCCTTGCTCATGTCCAAAGAAAGACCATGCCATTTGTAACAAACCAAGATGGCAAAATGCTTCAAGTTTAGTATTTGCTGTAGGTAAGTCTGCCAGAAATTGCAATCCTAAATATATCTGACTGGAGGGCAAAATACTAGAATTCTCCTGTTAAGGATGATTTGGGAAGATCTGCCAAAAATGTGTATGCATCCTGACTCACTTTGAGGAATGTATTTTACTTGCACACCTCTTAAATCATGCACATATAAGCTCATCCACTGCACCATTGGCTGCTCTATAAAAAAAAAAAAAGTTCTTCATAAGTCCTGTATGTTATAACATACCCTTGCTACTTCAAAAATAATGATTGTAAGGGACATGTCTTATATGAACAGGTCACCAGAAAAAAGCAAAATCTCTAAAGGAGAACAATAAGGCATGTTACTTTCTGTGAAAGGAAGAGAATACAAAGACCTTACATTTATTCGATTGTATTTTTGGAAAGAAGTTTTGTAAGAAAACATGAATAAGAAATGTAATGGTGGGGGCTGGTGAGATGGCTCAGCGGGTTAGAGCGCCCGACTGCTCTTCTGAAGGTGATGAGTTCAAATCCCAGCAACCTCATGGTGGCTTAAAACCACCCGTAACAAGATCTGACTCCTCCTCTGGTGCGTCTGAAGTCAGCTACAGCGTACTTATGAAGAATAATAAGAATTGAATCCTTGGACCGAAGAGACCAACCAGAGTGAGCGAGGCTGTCTTGAATGGGGATGGCAGGAGCAAGCGGGATCCTTGGACCGAAGAGACCAACCAGAGTGAGCGAGGCTGTCTTGAATGGGGATGGCAGGAGCAAGCGGGGCCAACCAGAGCAAGCGGAGCTGATCAGAGCGAGCGGGCCGGCTGGAACAAGGGAGGGGGGCTACGGGGACGGCCGGAGCGAGTGGAGCCGGCAGGAGTGAGCGGGGTCGAGCGGAGCGAGCGAGGTTGACCGGAACAAGGGAAAAAAAAAAAAAGAAATGTAATGGCATGTAAATGCAGAATGACCACATAAATTGTCACTCATGAGTAACAGGTTTTCAATCAAAGGGCAGTATTACTAATTACTTCAGAACAATAGATGAAATCAGCATTGTCTGAACAAAGTGGTATGTATGACTAATACTTTAAAAAGATACAGGGTGAGGGCTGGTGAGATGGCTCAGCGGGTTAGAGCACCCGACTGCTCTTCCAAAGGTGATAAGTTCAAATCCCAGCATCTACATGGTGGCTCACAACCATCCATAACGAGATCTGGTGCCCTCTTCTGGAGTGTCTGAAGACAGCTACAGTGTACTTACATATAATAAATAAAATAAATCTTAAAAAAAAGATACAGGGTGTATCAGAAAAAGGAAATGCACATATATAGTCCAAAGGTATTTGTTTATATGTGTGTGTGTGCATATTAATCTATTCTACATCTTAGAGTTTGTGGGGGACAGGGTCTCTAGCAATCCCAGCTGGCTTCCAACTCGATATTGTTCAGGGGTATAGACTTAAACTCCTGATTCCCCAGCCTCCACTTCTGTAGTGCTAGTATTACGGTGACCACCATCAAGCCTAGCTATTTATTTGTTTTTAAGGGGAATATGCCAGAAGCAGTCCACTATGATCATAAACTGTGCAGCTGAGTTTCCTCACAGGTGGAGAAACCAGACATCAGCACACCTAGATGCTAGTGACTCATCAAGCATATTCTTGATCGTGGTATATTCCCTCCCAGGTAAATGATCTGAAGAACCAGCCTGTCTCCATTTCAGACTTAAAAGCCATCTTATAGTAAAGACAGATTAGGTTCCTTTCTGTTTATCATTAAACCTCTGTTCCAGACAAACTAGGTTCTTTCTTGTTTATGATTAAACCTTTGTCAGGTATTGGGCTATTCTCCACCTGTGACCTTAACTACAAAATGTTCTGCACTGCCTGTTCTAGGAATAGAAATCATGTCTTTGCTTCAAGAAGACTCCACCTTGGAGTCTTACCTGCTACATAGGTTCCATGACCTACCTTGTTATGGCTAACTGTTGTGATTACCTTGTTTTGCTCGCCGCCTAGTTTGCCCGCCAAATCCCCCATTTGGATCCCCTTACCCCTGACCTATAAACACCTGTCTTCCTTGCATCCAATGCTGACCTATCCAACTCCACCTTAGGGGAAGGCAGCTCATGTACACGAATAAAAAAAGCTTGCTTTCATAAATTGCTTGCTTTAATTTGGCCATGATGGTTTGTGTAGGTTGTATTTTTCCTCATATCTTTGGAATTGACATTCCGTGTATGTGTGTGTTGGTTGGTTTTTGTTTTGTTTTTCTTCAGTGTTGGACTATAGTGAATTGGAAGTAACTCTTTACATAGGTAGTTTAAGTGATGCCTTAAAGAACGGAGCGGAGAACGATAATAATCAAACTCGGAACTTAGGGATAAAGTATCCTTTGACTTGCGGAGCCCTTACTGAAGTTGCACAAAGTACACGCCTTCAAGTTTCTTAAGCCAATCCCAGGTCGGAGCGTGAGAGCCTGCGTCTCTCGGGAGACCTGGGCGGTCCTCAAACCGGAGATGAAGAGTCTCGTGTCACTCAACCCGGAGGGCGGAGCTAATTCCTGCTCCCCCCCCATCCGGCGCTCTGGCCCACAGAGACGCTACTCTATGGCACCTCGCGTCCCCTCTGCCCGCCTCCTGGAGGACCACGCTCGTTTTCTTCTTGGCAGCGAGAGGTCCCGCAGCCGTGGCTGAGCTGGAGGAAAGATGGCGGCTGCCGTGCGACAGGATTTGTCCCAGCTCATGAATTCAAGCGGCTCTCATAAAGATCTGGCGGGCAAGTGAGTATTTCTTAGGAGTACAGAGGTAGGAAGGAAGCCGCAAATTTACCTTCCCAGAGGCGACGGGCGCTCCGGGGCCTGAGGCTCGAGCTAGGCCTGACTCAGGGGGGCGGGCCTGAAGTCGGCTGTGGCGGTAAATGCTGGGACCGTGTGCTGGGGTCCTGACCGTCCCACGACTCGGGGTGCCTGCCAGCTTCTTAAGTCCTTGATAACACCCTCTGCGGGTTCTTTTGGCTTCTGGAAGCGTGGTAAGAAAGATGACGGCTCGCCCGGCGGTGGGCGCCTTCCTTAGTGACTTCGGTTCGCTGCCTCCCCCGCCTTCGCCGTGTTGGAGGTAAATTTATATTCTGGACTTTGATGCAGACTTTTATTTCGAAGAGATGGCTTTTCAGGATTGACAGGGGCTGAGGAGGCATGGGTGCTGTCATGTGGTCCCGAACTTCTCTCAGTTAGCGTGTGTGGGTCCTTATGTTCTGGAGACTCCCAGTCTGTCACCAACTCTGGAGAAGAGAACACAGGCAGAATGTCCTCGGGCTCAGGATGTCTAGAACAGTGATATTTCCAGGGCCTGCTTAGGAATTTTGTCGAAACCTTAGGGTGCTTAGATCCATGCCAGGTCAAAAATTGAGACATATTTCAGTCCCCTCAAGCAGTTGTTGAACAGTTTTAGTCTTCTTTGTGTAGATTTTCACAGTTTTGCCTTTTAATGAAAGTATGCCTTCAATTGGCCCCAACATTTATACCTCACGGCTGAGGGTACGTTGATCTAATTAATGAAGTATTCTTGCTCAAACCTGAACATTGAAATGGTTCATGTGTTGTGTGGCCGCTGTGCTGGGCTTTTCTGTGTAGAAAGTACAGTCTACTTTATTAATGTGGGAAATTTAGTTGCATACCCTGGGCTTAACTACATCGTTCTTCTTTTTTTTTTTTTTTGCTTTAAAAAAATGGAAGGGTAATCATGAGACTTAGTCTTACCTGATTTCAAAATGAGCATGTGTCTATGTACTAATTTCACTTCAATAACTGAGCACAGTCCCTGGTGTATGGAAAATATCATAATGTGGTTATTAAGCAGTCAGTAAGTACATACGACTTATTCCAGGGGTTGGGAATAGTTGACTTATGTCTTCATTGTTTGATTGTTTTTCCATGTATTAATACTTTTATAGATTTGGATAGAAGTAAAACTAGCTAATGTATTCCCTTATATTTCCTTTGATTTTTTTTTCTCTTTATTACAGAAAATGTAAGTTCATTAGTTATCAGCTAAGATACAGGTGTTAGAACTTGAAAATCTTCTGGAACTTCAGTTACTATTTACCTCTTTAGCTCTGAATTAGAGATGAACAATAGCATGTCTCCAGTAGGGTGTTTCTTTTGCCTATTGTAGCTAAATAAACACACAATTTAGTAATATAAAAGTGACACCCCCACCCCAGATTCTGTGTGTTGCCTGTTTTCTTACCTGGTTCAGTTATGGAGATTAATTTGGCTAGCAGTTTCACTAGGGCTGGCCACATGTAGATAGATAGCTGGCAGTTGGCTGGATCTTTTATTCTCACTCCATAGTTTAGCTTTGGCTTTTTTTTTCCCTGGGACTTCCTGCATCAGAGTGTTCTAACAGGTTGAGAGTGGAAGCTGTAAGGCATAAGGCTAGTCTGACAAGCCTCACATCAGTTCTGTAATACCAATGAAAGCAAGTACCGAGACCAGTCCAGATTCCAGGGGAAAGGAAATGGAATGTACTTCTAACATATTCTAACTAAGGAATACGAATGGAGGGTGGAGAGCCAGTCTACCGCGTGGGTTTCCTTAAGAAGAAATGAAATACTTTGCTTGATAACTTATAGTCCATGCAGTGTTAGTTGCTTTCTTTCTTAAGAATTAGCTTATTATTTTTATTTATGTGTATGTGTGCTGTGTGTGCAGGTGCCCATGGATGTTCAAAGAGGGAGTGCATCCCCCTGGACCTGGAGTTAGTGGTGAGCCACCTGGGTGGATGCTGGGAATTGAACTCAGGTCCTTTGGAAAAGCAGCAGGCATTCTTTTAACCTCTGAGCCATCTCCAGCCTTCAGTGCTTTTTTTCTGAGAATATTCTTGGCCTTCCCTTTAGGTATTTACCAAGTACTGTCTGGTAAGAATGTGTCAAAACGTTTACTCTCATAACAACACAATTCTGCAAGCCACATACTTTATGAAGTACATATGTCAAAGTCATCTGTTCGTTTACGGTTTTTATGTTGGGAACTGAGAAACAAAGGTTCTCACTTTAATGAATTATAGAGTACAAGATTTCTAATGCTGACACTTTCTGTTCCATACAGTGTGTTGTTCAAGAAATGTTGGTTAAATCAGTGACTAGCCAAGGGCTAGGGTTAGGGGGCATAACATCTATTTGAACCCAGGTTTTTTTTCAAAAGCTCACTTTTAACCATCCAGACTGTATTGCCTCTCTTCTTTTTTTTTTTTTTTTTTTTTTTTTTTTGAGGCAGGGTTTCTCTGTAGCCCTGGCTGTCCTGGAACTCACTCTGGAGACCAGGCTGGCCTTGAACTCAGAAGTCTGCCTGCCTCTGCCTCCCAAGTGCTGGGATTAAAGGCGTGCGCCACCACTGCCTGGCGCCTCTCTTAAAAGCTCATTTAGATATGCTTTCTGATGTTAGCTAAAGTTAGTATAAGAAACTAGCCATATAAATAGCATTTTGTTGTGGTTGTTGTTGCAGATATAGATTACTTTATATATATGATATATATTATATATGGGTTGGGGTTTTTTGTTTGTTTGTTTTGTTTTTGTTTTTGTTTTTTGTTTTTTGTTTGTTTTTCGAGACAGGGTTTCTCTGTGTAGCCCTGGCTGTCCTGGAACTCACTCTGTAGACCAGGCTGGCCTCGAAATTGAACTCAGAAATCCGCCTGCCTCTGCCTCCCGAGTGCCGGGATTAAAGGCGTGCACCACCATGCCTGGCTGTTTGTTTTGTTTTTTAAGTTCTTACAAAGTTTAGAAGAGCGGACTGGAGCAATAGCCTGGCTATTAGAAGCACTGACTGTTCTTTCTGAGGACCTGGGTTCAGTTCCCAGCATTCACATGGTGGCTATCAATCATTTATAATTCCAGTTCTATGGGATCCAATGCCCTTTTCTGACCTGTGAGGGCACCAGACAAACCCGTGGTGCACAGACACACATAAAAGTAATTACATCTTTTTTTCAAAAAAAGTTCTAGACGCCAGGTGAAGGCCTTTGATTCCAGTACTTGCGAGTTGGAAGCAGGTCCATCTCTTTTAGTTCCAGGGCAGCCAGGGCTATATAAAGAGGTCCTATCTCAAAAAAAAAAAAAAAAATCCAAAAACCAGAATAAAAAGCCCCCAGATTTTGAGAAGAGAAAGAGAGAGACTGGAGAGGGAGCCTGTGAAGGTGATTGTTGTGATAGCCTGGCTTGACTTAATTGATGAACCTGCTTGGTTCTTGAACATTTGATTCAGATCTGACTTCCTGGAAGCCTGCCCCACGTGCGCACACACTCAGACACGCATCCTCACACTGCAGCTGGCTAGTTAGCTTCCTGTGCACAGCTGGAGCCTACTTCTCATGGACATAGATTACGTGCTTTTGTCTGTTCATTTCTTCACTTCCCTGACCAGAATTCAATTTTTTTTTTCTGCTGTTAGGTATTTAAGTTGGTTATATATTTTTCAGTTCTGTAATTTCTGGTGGTTGATGGTTCCAGATGACACTTCACTGTTCTTAAGTTTCTTATTGACCTTGCACGCTCGCCTTATCCCCAGGCCTAGCTGTGTTACAGCCTTTCTGGCTTCAGTATCAGTTCTAGTTGTTGCAATTGATTGTTGCTTTTGTTGGTGCCAGCTAAGGTCTCACTGGCACTCTTACAGTCTTCCCACTCCCTTTTCTGTGATGTTCCCTGAGCCTTAGAGACAGAGTTAGAGAAATCCCATTTGTTGATTCAACAATCAAGCCTTGGCTGTCCTGGAACTTACTCTATAGACCAGCCTGGCCTTGAACTTAGAGATCCCCCTGCCTTTGCCTCCCAAGTTCTGGGATCAAAGGTGTGCACCACCTGGGTGCCCAGTTGTTAGTTTTTAAACTTACCATTGCCCGCTGTAAAAAGAAGTTTCCTGGACCAGAGCTGATGGTAGCACTATATATAAACATAAACATAATTATTTTGAAGGCCACTTGATGTCTGCCCATTTAGCAAAATGCCTAGAGCAACTTCCCTCTAAGGCCTATAATTTTCCCAACCAAGGGAATTTTTAACTCGGTTTCCAGTATCAGACATGAATCCTCCCCTCCCATGGAGCAGAAGTCAAGTCCAGTCAGAAAGTGGTTGATTATCTTTTGCTAAGTTGGCATTATGACACCAGTGGGCATACTTGGCCGGCCAGTCCATCGTGTTGAATGCAAGGTCCGCAGCTAAGCTGACTGCTGTTGAAGGTTCTTCCTTCACAGTACCTTCTGGCAGCATGAGGGCTAACCAGCAGGGAGGAAGCTTCCCACCCAACTTCATTTGCTGTCTGTTTAGATAAGCAGAGCATGTGTACTCTTCAGAAGTAGCACCTTACCACCTAATTCTAGTGGGCAAACCACAGCAAAGGTTATTGCCTGTGTGCTTTGGCAGGGCATCTGTGTATACATGTATACTGTGCCTGTGCCCTCAGAGGCCAGAGAGGGCATCAGATCTTTTGGCACTAGAGTTATATACAGATGGCTGTGAGCTGCCATGTGGTGCTGGGAACTGAACCTGGATCCTTTGCAAGAGCAGCAAGTGCTCTTTACTGAGCTGTCTGATGCCTTCTTCCGGCCTCTGTGGTCAACATGCATATTGTACACCAGACATACAGGCAAAACACCTGGACACAAAGTAAAAGTAAATAAATTTCAAAAATGCTTTTAATTTGTATTTTTTGAGTCTGGGTTTCTCTTTGTAGTTCTGGCTGACCTGGAACTCATGTAGATCCACTTGCCTCTGCCTCCTGAGTGCTGGGACTAAAGGCGTGTGCCACTACCCATAGCATCAAACAAATCTTAACTTCAGGTTAGGCAACAAATTTGTCAAGTACTTATCTTAGCTTGTATATTATTAGTTTTAATATTAGTTTGTATAAAATACTCTAGGAGTATGTAAACGTAAGACTTAGTAATAATCTTGATTTAATAGACTGTAATCAGCCGGGCATGGTGGCAAACGCCTTTAATCCCAGCACTTGGGAGGCAGAGGCAGGCGGATTTCTGAGTTTGAGGCCAGCCTTGTCTACAAAGTGAGTTCCAGGACAGCCAGGGCTACACAGAGAAACCCTGTCTCGGAAAAAAAAAAAAAAAAAAAAAAAAAAAACAAAAAAAAAAACGACTGTAATCAAATTTGAAAAAATCAATCAAAATGATAAATGACATAGCATTAAGTGTCCTTTGGAATTTGCTGTTTCCTGGCTACATACCTGCTTCTATTGTGTTTTTTTTTTTTCTTCAAAGATTTATTTATTTATTTATTTATTTATTGTATGTGAGTACACCATCACTGTCTTCCCATTACAGATGGTTATGAGCCACCATGTGGCTGCTGGGAATTGAACTGGGGACCTCTGGAAGAGCATTTGGTGCTCTTAACCACTGAGCCATCTCTCCAGCCCTCTATTGTGGTTTTACAGAGCTCTCTTGTAATCAGGACTGAAGATTTTAGATGAGTTGGGAGAGAAACTGGATGGTAGCTTTGAAGATGGGCCTTACAAAGCCTGTCACTGATCTGAATGAGTTCAGGTCCTGTTTGTGCAGGTTTTACTTCTGGGCTTCCTTCTGGACCACTGTCTGAATAACTGCTGTGCTAGGTTTGCAAATGCATTTAACTAGGCAGTGTGTGGCTCGTGCCTGTAGCTCAGACTCTGGGGAACCTGAGTTCCTGGGTAAAGTGGACTACACAGGGAGAGTATCTCAGAAAGCAAAAAATTGAAAACAGTTCTTAATGCTTTTTTAAAAAAAATGCCGCCGGGCATGGTGGCACACACCTTTAATCCCAGCACTCGGGAGGCAGAGGCAGGTGGATTTCTGAGTTCAAGGCCAGTGTGGTCTACAAAGTGAGTTCTAGGACAGCCAGGGCTATACAGAGAAACCCTGTTTTGAAAACCAAAAAAAAAAAAAAAACATAAGATAAATTAAAGAGTGGTGTTGTCTAGATGGATTGTGGGTAAAGATGCTTACTAGGGAGCCTGGAGACTGGAGTTTGATCCCTAGAACCATATATAGGTAAAGGAGAAAATCAGTTCAGCAAAGTGATCCTATGACTTCTGCACAATGCAGCATTTTTTTTTTTTTTTTAGGATGCAAAAAGTATTTTATTTTTAAACTTCTAAAGTTTGAACACAAAATAGCCTAGTTTAGATGAGTTTCCAAGCTGAGTGCACTTGCATGGAGCTCAGTTTCTGGCTGATGAACAGTTCCTAATACCCTATGTGGGTGCCTACGTTCTCATCTGTGGGAGGTGAGCTGTCCAGCGTCCGCTGGTAACATCCCTTTTTGCCTTGGTAAGGGCTTAACAACCATTAGGCGTTGTTGTCGTAGTCTTACACAGCCAATGCTGTCCCGAATGTCTCCTGCGAGGCATAAACCATGTACAGGAAGCCGTCTTCATCTCTCTCACTCTCATACACTTCAGAGATGGGCGTGGACACACTCACCATGCTGTGCCCATTCACCAGGAGGAAGAAGGCTTGGTTAGCATTGAGCTGCAAGCGTCGTCTAATTATCTTGATGAGCTCACTCATGTTCACATGGTCAGGTACAAGGAACTTGGTCTTGTCCAGGACGGGCAGCTGCTTCTCCCCCTTGTATCGCTCTATAATCACTGGGATCTTGGTGGGATGCTGCTCCCGGATGAGCCGGACATCTTCCACTCTTTGTTCAAAGCTCCGGCGCTGCTTGAAGGTCTTCTCGGACGGCATGGCGCGCGGGGATCCCGAGTCAGACGATCTGGCTCCGGCGACGATCACTTCCCTTGTCAGCATTTTTGCCCCCACCCCCAATAATGATTTTTATAAGTTGTTCTGTGTGTATGGGTGTTTTGCTTGCATGTATGTCTGCACTGTACATGTGCCTAGTGTCCGTGGGGGCCAGGGAGCAGTGTTAGATCCCTGGGACCAGAGTGCATCTGCAGATAGATGTCTGTGAGCCACCATAAACCTTGGTGCTATGGAAGAGTAACCAATGTTTGTAACTGCTGAGCCATGTCTCCAAGCTCAGTGATAAATGTTTTTAAAAGACAGAAGAGAGGGCTGGAGAGATGGGTCAGTGGTTAGAGTTCCGATTAGTTACTTCTCCAGAGGACTGGGGCTGGAATTCCAGCCATGCTCATTGGGTGGCTCACAACCACCTGTACAGAACTCCAGCTCCAGGGATCTGTTTTCTTGGCCTCCGTGGGTACCCAGATTCAGATGGCAGATACTCACCCAAACACACCTATAAGTAAAAATAATCTTAAACATTAACAGAAGAACAGAGGATAAAAAGTCATAAAGTTTAGCCCCTTAGACTGAAGTAAAATGTTACCAGTGTTAAATCATTGCTTGTTCTGTGCCATGTACTGTTTAAGACATTGTATGTTTCAGTGAACAAAGAAGAAAAAAAAAGTCCCTGTCCTTTGAACTTGTGTTTTAGGAAGGGACTTAGCGTTGCCTGGTAATGGTCATGGTTTATTTTTAGCATTTCTCTTACTCTTTTTATAGTGCCTGTTTGCTGTGGTGATGGATATGTAGTGGTGCAGAGCAGACTAGTTGCTAGAACTGAGTGCAGATGTCTGACAGCGGGAAGAACATTCTGTTAGTGCGTTCACTTGGCGGCATTGGTTTTGTACACACGGAGACATTCAGTCTCTAGTAGTGGTTCTGTTCTCTAGGCAGTATTATGCTATGGTTGATGATCATGAAGTGGCAAGAGGAAAAGCTGATCCACTCAATAGTGTACTTGTGTGTCTGTATAATATACTGTTGATGAAAAGTGTAGTTTACTTTTTTGTTTTGTTTTTCGAGACAGGGTTTCTCTGTGTAGCCCTGGATGTTCTGGAACTCACTCTGTGGACCAGGCTGGCCTCGAACTCAGAAATCCGCCTGCCTCTGCCTCCCAAGTGCTGGGATTAAAGAAGTGCGCCACCACCACCCAGCATAGTTTATTTTTAAAAAGAAATTTGAAAGAAAATTGGAATTTTAGTTCTGATTCAAAATGAAAGTTTTTAGGAAGGTGGCACCTTAAATTCATTCAGTAACATAGAGTTATGAATTAACTCCTCTTCTGATGGATTTTAAAAGTTAAAAAAATTCTGGTTCTCAGTATTAAAAACTAGAGGTAGCAAATTAGAATTTCAGGTTTAGGACAGGTATGGTGACACAGTCCTTTAATCCCAACACTTGAGAGGCAGGAGCAAGCAGGTCTCTGTGAGTTCTTGGCCAGCCTGGTCTACAGAGTGAGTTCCAAGGCAGCCAGGGCTGGTATACAGAGAAACCCTGTCTCAAAAAACAAACAAACAAAAAACAAACAGAATTGCAGGTTTAGTATTTATTATTAAAATTGTTAAGATTGCATTTATTTACATTTAGTTATTTATTTGGTCTGTGAACAACTGGAAAAATCACTTCTCACCATCCACTGTGTGGGTTCAGGAGTGGAACTCAGAAGTCAAAATTTACAGAAAGTGAGTTCATCTGTTGAGTTATTTCACCAGTCCTGAGGCTTAGTATTTTTTTTTTTTTTGATGGGCTGGAAACTTTTGAAAAAATATTATTTTATCAGTGGGCTGTAAAGAAAACTGCCAACTAGAGATTAATGGAAGGAATTAGGGTAAATTGGAAAGACAGAATATATGTCAAAGTTGGTGGTAGGAATGAATAAATAGTCCAGGGCATGATGGCATACCCAGAATCCTAGCATTTGAGAGGCAGAGACAGCAGAGTCAAGTACCAAGTTAGCTGGGCTACACAGCGAGTTCAGGGCCAACCTGGACCTATATCATAGTGAAAACTCTTGGCTTAAAAAATCAGAATACAAATAGACAATTGAGATGAATAAATAAACTTTGGAGTTTTATTAGACAATATACATCTGAGGTTCAGTTCCCTTGCTGCTAGAAAATACCTTGACAAGCCAGTTAGGGGAAAGGAGTTCTTTTAGTTCACAGTTCCAGGCTACTGTCCATCATTGCTGGGAAGTCAAGGTAGCAGGAGCTTGAAGCAGCTGCTCACATCAGAGTTAAGAGCAGAGAGACAATAAGTGCATGCACGATTATGCTCAGCTTCCTTTCCCAATTCTTCTGTTCAGCATTCCTTGCTTAGGGAATAGTGCCGCCAACAGTGGGTAGGTCTTCACCCTTTAATTAATGTAATCAAGAGTTCTAGGACTGTGTCCAAAGGCCAATCTGATTAAGATAGTTCTTCATTGAGATTCTCTTTCTCGGTGATTCTAGATTGTTTCAAGTTGACAATTAGAACTAAACATTCATTATTCTTATTTGATACTGTTTTAGATATCGTCAGATTCTGGAAAAAGCCATTCAGTTATCTGGGACAGAACAACTAGAAGCATTGAAAGCTTTTGTGGAAGCGAGTGAGTAGAATGGAAGAGCCACGCTTGCCTTGTATGACTGAGTAGCTCTTTAAAGCTTGTCAGCCTGTTTTACATGATCGGTGTTAAATGTGCTTTGAGATGAACGTATTCCATGCTTTTAACCACTTAGAGTTGGGCTATTTTTCAATTGAATTGTCTTCAAAATTGAAATCCCAATTAAGGCTTTATATAGATGCTCTGTGCTTTGCCTTTGCACAAAAATACAGAAAAGGGAGAGTAAAATTTTCAAGTGATTTCCCCCAATCTTTTCTTAGAAAAGTTACTGTATTTTTCCTGCTTTGCTACAGTAGATATGACATCAGTAAAATCCAGCATAAAGAAACTAATTATGTAACATATGAGAAGAACATGCAAGTCTCTGAATAATACATTGAATGTATTAAGTGGTAATTTTAAGAAAAATTTAATTGCTTAATGGAAACTTACATATTATTGATGTTTCCTATTTTTTACTTTCTGACCAGTGGTGAATGAGAATGTCAGCCTTGTGATCTCACGGCAACTGCTAACAGATTTCTGCACACACCTCCCTAACCTGCCAGACAGCACAGCCAAGGAGGTCTACCACTTCACCTTGGAGAAGATCCAGCCTCGGGTCATTTCTTTTGAAGAGCAGGTAAAAGTCTAGAGCCCTGGATTTTATTGTTGTTTTGTTCTGTTTTAAAAATCAGGAACTGGAAGCTCTTAATTCCTAGTAACTTTTTTTTTTTTGAAAAAAGTTTTCATATAATACATTTTTATTATGCTTGCCCTCTACCACTTCCTCTCAGATGTTCCCCATCCATTCAGCTTTATGTTCTTTTTCTGTCTTTAAAAAACAAAAAACCAGCCTGGTCTACAGAGTGAGTTCCAGGACAGCCAGGGCTATACAGAGAAACCCTGTCTCGAAAAACTAAAAAAAAAAAAAAAAAAAAAAAAAAAAAAAAAAAAAAAAAAAAAAAAAAAAAAAAAAAAGAAGCCGGTCGTGGTGGCACACGCCTTTAATTCCAGCACTTGGGAGGCAGAGGCAGGTGGATTTCTGAGTTTGAAGCAACTTGGTCTATAGAGCAAGTTCCAGGACAGCCAGGCCTACACAGAGAAACCCTGTCTTGAATTACTAAAAAACAAAAACCAGAAGCAAACACACACACAATCCCCACAAAACCACAGAAACAAAAATCACAACAAACAAGTAAAACACTGCTAAGACAAAATGTGTCCAAACAAAGCAAAATAAATCAAAAAGTCTACAGAAATACGGGGTTGGGTGTGGGGCCTTCTGCCCTGAGAAAGGCTTAGGTTTTCCTTTTGCCACAAAGGTATCAGTTATGAACATTGCTTGGTTTGGTGTATTCCTGTTTCCTTGCTGGGGCCCTGGCTGCCTCAGTCTCTGTGAGTTCATAGGGTCAGTTAAAACGTTAGATTTTTGGGAGGCAGAGGCAGGTGGATTTCTGAGTTCGAGGTCAGCCTGGTCTACAAAGTGAGTTCCAGGACAGCCAGAGCTGTACAGAGAAACCCTGTCTCGAAAAACCAAAAAAAAACAAAAACAAAAAAAAAAACCATTAGATTTTGAGCTTAAGATAACACATTATTTTTATGATCTTATGCTATTAAAGTAGATAATTGCTCAGTTACACATTTTTTATAAAACTGAGTCAAACAGCATTTACAATGTAAAATTAATTATTAGGACATAGCAGTTCTAGCTGGAGTGCTAGTAAAGATTTTCTCTTCAGTTTTACTCTGTGCATACAAACATGAACCTCTGTGTACAGATGGAGGCCAGAGGACGGCTCTGTGGAATGAGTTCTGTTCTTCCGTCTACATAGGAATTCTGTGGAGCAAACTCAGCTTGTAGGCTTTTGTAGCATTGTGCCTTGAGCAACTCAGTAGCCCTAGTAAGACTGTTACAATTAAAAGCTTAGGAAAACTCCAACATCAAGTATATAGCAACATAAAAGCAAAATTTAATACTGAAAACAAGTTACCAAAATGTACAGTGTAGAAATGTGTTGTTTCAACTTTCTATTTTCATATTCTGTGAATACAAAGTTGATAGAAGTAAAATATGGGTGATCATACATAAACCTGCAGCGTAATATCCTGGAGGAGAGCACTGTTTGATAACATCTTATCTGTCACTCTAGGTTGCTTCCATAAGACAGCATCTGGCATCTATTTATGAAAAGGAAGAAGACTGGAGAAATGCAGCCCAAGTGTTGGTGGGGATTCCTCTGGAAACAGGACAAAAGTATAGTAAATAGTGGACCTGGATGGACATGGTGGGCGGGTGTCACTAACTCACATTCTTAACTCTTGATGCAGGGGGTACAAACATTTACAGAGTGTTAGATGGTAGCATGGGCTTCTCAAAGGCTGACTGAGTTGTCTGAGGGCAGACCTCTCTTTTAGAAAGGGTGTTGTTAAGACAAAGGTCTAAGGTGCCAATGTATTCATAGCCTTTTCTAAGGAAGAATAAGAATACCAGTGTATGTAGAGTGAACAACAGAAAGACAGAATGAAGTCAGTCCTAGGGATCGGTTGGGTCCCTGAGTCTTGAAGCCATTGTGAGGTCTTAGCTTCAAAGAGAAATGAGAGTGCCAGGCAGGGTGGTGCATGCCTTTAATTCCAGCACTCACAGGGCAGAGGCAGGCAGGTAGCTGTGAGTTTGAGGCCAGCCTGGTCTACAGAGAGTGACAGGCTAGCTAGAGCTACATACTTTAGACCCTGTCTCCAAGAAAAAGTGAAAGGAGAGTGAGCCATTGTGTGATTTTTGAGCAGACGTGACATGGCGTGATGATGTGCTTTAAAGAACCACTGAGCACCAGGTGGGGACTCGGTGCTAGCAGCAGTGAGCGGTAGTCGTGGGAGCTCCTCAGAGACTCAGTCTGCAGAGTTTCTGTGTGGACCACAGGAAATGGCTGAGTCCTCAGGTTTTTGCCCGAGAACTTGGAAACTGTTGAGGGAAGATAAAGCATACATTTGGGATTGTGATAAGCAAGAGCAGGTACTCAGTAGTGAGCAGAGTATATGTCTGGAGGAAGTAGAGCAGTCTGGGCTACAAGGAGGCATTTGGGAGCCCTCGCCTACTAGACCAGATTGACCCCTTTCCAGGGCAGGGAATGCCTGCTGAGGCCTGGGGCATGGCCGGCTTAGGCGGTAAATGGTAGAGGCAGTTGTAGCAAGTGGGAAGAATTCCCCATTGAGGTAAGATTGCCAGAATAGGGTGTGCTTCTCCCTAGAACCCATATGATCAGTCCTGTGCTGAGGAGTGAGTATATGTTGGCTGGTTGGCATTCACAAGGTGGAGGCAGGGCGATTTGACAGGAGCTATCGTGGTGAGCTGGTGAAGGCTGCAGCTGACTGGAAAGAGTGAATGGAGACAGCTCTTTGGAGTTTTCTTAACAACAAAAAGCAAAGAAGCATACAGAAACAGTAATTAGTTTAAGATAGAAACCACAGCAAAAGTTAGATGTTTTATAATCCATTGGAAAGCAAACATTTTGATAATTGACACTTGGTATAGTGGTGGTTGCCTTTAGTCCAAGCACTCGGAAGGCAGAGGTGGACAGATCTCTTGAGTTCGAGGCCAGCTTGGTCTACAAAGTGAGCTCCAGATAGCCAGAGTGACATAGTGAGACCTTGTCTCTGAAAACAAAAGACAAGTCAAAACACTGATATTGAGGAATTGGTAACAGATTCTCACGGGAGTGTACGAACAGATGGGAATCCATAGCGGTGGGCATTTAGACTGGCATGGCCTTGGTCTGGGGGCTGTCCTGTGTGTACAGTTAGCATTCTGGTTCTTCTTTCCCAGGACAGCAGCACTGCTGTGCCTTGTGACAGTCAGAAATGCCAGATGCTCCCTCCATGTGGAGGGACGACTAGAGCACAGGACAGGCTGTGCATTCAGTGACGGCGGGGTTGGTGCAAGTCCGCCTTGATGGCTTCTCTCAGTGAACAGAGCCGGCACCGCAGTGACAGGGCTGGGCTGTGACACTGAGGACGCAGAGTGTACCTGGAGGAGGGGAGTCCTTAAGAGATTATCATTGTCACTTTTAAAGTAATGAAAGGATTCCCTGATAAAACACTGGAAAATTAAAGAAGCTTAGCATGATACAACAGTTCATATGATTTTGAGTTGTGAATGGGAAACAAACTGCTGATAATAACTGAGCTAAGCAAATAGTTTGAGTCCATAGAAGTCTTTGCCTGCCCCTCTCCCACAAAACATAAAATAAGTAAAGACTGAACTTCACAGTGGGAGCCAGGAGAGTTCTAAGGATTTTTTATTTGTTTTGCTTTGTTCATTGCTTTTTGTTGTTGTTTGTTTTTGTTTTTCTTGTCACAAGGCTTTACTGTTTTGGCTGTCAAATAGAAAAGATTACTTTTTTTGAGGATTAATCTTGAATTATGAGTTTGGAATTATTGAGGCCTTCAGTTCTTCACTCCTGGTGTAAAATATCACCTGTGGAGGAGGAAAGAGACTGAAAACTGCCTGTAATTCATCACAGCCCTGCACACTCTCCACCACCCTAACTGAGATTATATTTTTTTGTGTGTGTAAAAATACATTTTACTTGATGGCAGAAATACATTTTAATGATGTCTAATATACTATTGTATTCCATATTGTATGTTTTTGACATAGTCTCACTACTTGGTATAGTGGTGGTTGCCTAGAACTTAGTATGTAGATGAGGCTGGCATCAAACTCACAAGAGATCTGCCTGCCTCTCCGTGCAGAGTGCTGGTGTGAAAGGTGTGTGTGTGTCACCATGCCTAGCCATAGTCCACTTTTTCACTTGAAAGAAAATAAATGTTGTCTGTAAGCAGCTAGTAAGGACCATAGCTGTATACTTTCTACCTTTTTACATATCATAGCTTTGCTCCTATAAATACTATAACAGTGATTTTCATTTTTTCCTAACATAAATAATAATTTTACAAGTTAATTTCTTTGTAATAAGTATGTGAGCACATTCCTTTTTGTGTCTAGTAGGATCTGATATCTAGAAGTAAAGTATAGTGGATTAAAAGCATACACATTTAAAAAATCCAAAGCATAATTGCAGAGTTAATTGCCAGATGGACCTCCCGGCAGGCTGAGCCTAGATTCAGCTCCACAAGAGTGTCCGATAAGCTGGCAACTGGTTACTTGTGTCTATTTCATTTGTCTGTTTGCTTGTTTGTCCTAGACAGTACAATGTAGATTATAAGCTGGAGACTTACCTGAAGATCGCAAGGCTATACCTGGAGGATGACGATCCTGTCCAGGCAGAGGCTTACATAAACCGAGCGTCCTTACTTCAGAATGAATCCACAAATGAACAGTTACAGATACACTATAAGGTAACAAGTGACCTAATTTCAACACCTGTGATGAAATGAATGTTTATATATTTCAGAAACTCTCTTCGCCTCTTGTCTTTGCCCCTCTAGTTTCCCTAATTGGAGCATTTTCCCTCCGTAGGTTTGCTATGCACGTGTCCTTGATTACAGAAGGAAATTCATTGAGGCTGCCCAGAGATACAATGAGCTCTCTTACAAGACAATAGTCCACGAAAGTGAGAGACTAGAGGCCTTAAAGCATGCACTGCACTGCACCATCTTAGCATCGGCAGGTAAGCATGCAATTTCAGCCTCAGTAAAACGGGTTGTCTCTGCTAATGATGTTAGGTAGCAACAACTGAATTACTTAGCAAGGAACTCTTCTAGGGGTGTCTCAGTACAATTAAAGTAAGTTTAAACATGAAATAAAACCAGGAATAAAATGATTTATTCTAAAAAGTGAATGTATCAACTTGTTACCTACACATTAAGAATAGATAAAAGAGGTAAGTTTATTTTTAAATTTCCACTGAAAGAGAAATGGTTCTTAAATGAGAACTACAGAGGAGGAAATGAGCCGATTTGACCTCCAGCACCCACCCACGTGCTGGAGGAGAGAAGAGACTCCTGAAAGTTGTGTCACCCCTCAGGTGTGTCACAGCATGGAGGACTCTTATGGACACAAAAGAAAGAAGTGTTCTACCATCTTTAAAAAGATCAAAAGTGCCGGGCGGTGATGGCGCACGCCTTTAATCCCAGCACTTGGGAGGCAGAGGCAGAGGCAGGCAGATTTCTGGGTTCGAGGCCAGCCTGGTGTACAGAGTGAGTTCCAGGACAGCCGGGCTACACAGAGAAACCCTGTCTCGAGGAAAAGAAAAAAAAAAATCAAAAGTATTCTGCTTTCAGGGTTTTTAAACCTTTAAGCTTCAGTTTCAGATTTAGCGTTCATTCTTTTCCTCAATACAGATAAAGTTTTTACTAAATTGTAGTATAGAAAGCACATAACTTTTAAATAAAAAAGATTGTTGTGAAGGAATGTTAATCCTAAACCGTGGCTTTTTTTATTTTTTAAGATTTATTTATTATTTATTTTTATATGTAAGTACACTGTAGCTGTCTTCAGACACACCAGGAGAGGGCATCAGATGTCACTACGGATAGTTGTGAGCCACCATGTGATTGCTGGGATTTGAACTCAGGACCTTTGGAAGAGCAGTCAGTGCTCTTAACCACTGAGCCATCTCTCCAGCCTCCACCATGGCTTTTCTAAGTCATTCTGAAGTCCTCCAAGATCTGTAGTCAGCTGAGAACTCATGATATGTTTAGTCCTCACACTTAACATCCCTCTCCCGCTCCCTCTTTTTTTTTTTTTTTTTTTTTTTTTGGACATGAGTCTTTTTATTTCGTCTTGGCTGTCCTGGAACTCCATATATGGATCAGGCTGGCCTCCAGTTCACAGAGATCTGCCTGCCTCTACCTCCAGAATGCTGGAATTAAGGCTTAAACTACCACTTACATTTTCTTGTAGCTAAATATCAGCTGTTATTACATCTTAGTACATTATACAGATTCACTTTGATTTTCTATTGTTTTACTTTATCATCCAGGCATAGCCAACCTGTGGCCCAGAAACTGTATGCAGCCAAGGATGGCTAGAACTGATGTCCAGGGTGAAACTACAGACACTCCTAAAATAAGAGGGTTTTTTTGTTTGTTTGTTTGTTTTGGTTCTTTTGTAACTCAGTTACATGGTTCTTCAGTGTGATCATTGTAGTTGTTAAGATTATTTCAGTGTCAAAAGGTTGGACACACCTGGATGTACAGGGGTTATTTATAGGGATGAGTTTATGGATAAATTAAACTCCTAAGTCCAAAGAATACATTTAATATTTGGATAGAAAGTGTACATTGCTGTAATGCTACACCACTCCAAACAGAGATGCTCTTGATGTAGACCATGGTGACCTGGAGCACAGATTCTCCTGCCAGCCTCTGCCTCCCAAATTGTTATGCTTTTTGATACTCACATCTTCCCAGTATGACTTGGATATGGTCCCAGCAATGTTTCAATATTTCTCTGTATTCTAACATAAAAAAAAATAACCTTTCTGTGCATTAGGAATACATTAGATTCCCAGCACTGGAAAACAAAACAAAACAAATATGCTAAAAATGATGTCTTAAGATCGATTTTATAAATATTCTTTTCCTTTTCATAAAATACTTAGGAATTTTTTTTTAAGTTTTTATTTGTTGTTTGTTCATTTAATGAGTATGAGTGTTTTGGCTACATGTATGCCTGTGTACCACATGTGTGCTTGATGCCTACAGAGGCTCCTGGAACTGGAGTAAGCAAACTTTTGTTAGCTGCCATGTAGGTGCTGAGACTGTAATCAGGGTACTCTGGAAGAGCAGTTCTTAATCACTGCCTGTCTCTCCAGTCCCTTCATTAGTATTTCTATTGCTGTGATAAAACACCAGGACCAAAAGCAACCTGGGGAGAAAAGGGGTGTGTTGCTTATACATCCCAGTTCTTAGTCCATTGAGAAAAGCCAAGGCAGGAGCCTAGAGAACAAGAACTAACACAGACAGAGGCTGTGGGAGAAAGCGTCTCACTGATTTGCTCCCCTTGGCTCACTCAGCTTGCTTCTCACACCATCCAGAACCACCAGTCTAGGGTGGCCCCACCCATAGTGAGCTCAGCCCTCCTACAGTCCTTTACTGTCAGGGAAAATGCCCCCACAGGCTTGCTCGCAGGTCAGTCTAGTGAAGACATTTTCTCAGTTGAGGTTCCCTTTTCCTAAATGGCTGTAGTTGTATCAACTGGCATAAAACTAGCCAGGACAAATACCAAGATTTTAGACCCTGGATGTTCCCACCACTACTAGGTGTAGGTGTCCTGGTGACAGAAGACAGCAGCTGCTGACAGCGTTGTTTCCACTCACTAGGTATTAGTCACAGGTGTTTAAAGGCTCTAAATGTATACATTGAGACAGTATCTTTTCTTAGCAGAGAAGTACTGGTTTTGTTCTGTTTCGGACACACAGACTTTCTGTTCAGCTTGGCTGGCCTACAGCTTGCTGTGTAGTTCAGGCTGGCTTCAATACACTTCTGGGATTACAGAAGTGTATTCCATGCTGGCACATATATATTTTTTATTAACTAAATAATGTATTAGTATAAATATACAAGAAGAAAATAGAAATCACCTGGGCTTACAACCTCCGGGACCATTTTGGCCTCTACCCTGGTCCATTAGGTGAACAGTCAGTTATTCTCACGGATCTGTGGATTTGTTTTTTGTTAGTGAACATATGTAGTGATTAAAATTTATTTTGAATTAATCCAGACTCTCAGTTTTTTTCATTATTTCCAGATATGTACAGACTAAGTAGCAAAATGAGTTACCCAATTCCTGTCTCCAGGTGAGAGTGAGTGATCTCATAGTGCCCTGCCTCTTTACAGCCCAGCTTTCAGCCTGTAAGCAAGTGGCCTTTTGTGGTCTACTCAGGGGCTCCCTCTCCATAGTTTTATGTTCTTTATTGATGAGTTTGATGTTAAAATGGTTCCCTGATGGGCTGCTGGATTGTCTAGTGCTGGGTGTGTGCGAGTGTGTTTAGGTGTAGGTGTTAGTGGGAACTAGGGGTGGACAAAGTGTATATAGTCTTGGCTGACTCTCACTGGCCTCAAATTACAGGCATGCACCACTGTGCCCTCTAGCGTTCATAAGTATAGATAGTCTGATGTGGAGGTTTTGTGTGACAAAATAGTATCCTGTAAGCTTTATTTTGGCAGAATTTCAATGTTAGCTATGAGTTCAAAGCTAATGAATTAACCCTATATATTAAGTAAGGGTGTAAACAGAAGCAAGTGAAACAAAGTTGCAGATTGATTAAAGTTGACAAAACATTGACTAGGGGCTTAGAAGAACCTAAGTCTTAATTCTGTATCTCCAATAGAAAGAAGCAGCAGCTCAGCATTAACTGGCACAATCAGTGACTTTCTAGAACATACTACATACATAAGTGTGTTAATGGGGATTGTATTTTAGTAAAGCAAAAGTGGGATCATAGAAGGTGATTCTTTTCGTCACTGAAGAAACACTTAGAACATCTGACCCTCCGTGTTTCCCTAGGACAGCAGCGCTCTCGGATGCTGGCTACTCTTTTTAAGGATGAAAGGTGCCAGCAACTAGCTGCATATGGGATCCTAGAGAAGATGTACCTAGACAGAATCATCAGAGGGAACCAGCTTCAAGAATTTGCTGCAATGCTGATGCCACACCAAAAAGCAACGACAGCTGATGGTAATGGTCATGTCTGACATGTGTGTGGCAGGGGTATTTAGGTATAGATTATAGAAAATATGTTACATTAGTATTTCCAAGTAATACTTCTGATTAATAAAAAAGAGGACTATTGATCAATAATGAATATTAAACACTGACATAGGTTTGTGGTATAATCTGAAAAAAATCCCTATTGGAAAGCAATTTATGAAATACTGTGGGTTTTCTTCTTCTTCTTTTTTTTTTTTTTTTTTTTTGGTTTTTCGAGACAGGATTTCTCTGTATAGCCCTAGCTGTCCTGGAACTCATTTTGTAGACCAGGCTGGCCTCGAACTCAGAAATCCGCCTGCCTCTGCCTCCCGAGTGCTGGGATTAAAGGCATGCGTCACCACACCCGGCCCTTTTCTTCTTTTTTTTAAAAAAATCTTGTTTGTTTGTTTGAAACTTGTGAAAACTGAAAAATCATAGCATGTACCTATGACACCTGAATTTTAAAAAGCTTAAGCCATTGGTAAATAAAACTAAATAACAGATTGTATTAGAGCATAATTATTCATCCCTGATTAAGAGTAAAATTTAGCTCAGTAGCTTGCCCAAAGTTCCTTGGAGTAAAATGGTATAAATAGGAATAGGTTTGGTTAAATGATAGGATTGCTTAAATCAGAATGTCTTTGCCAGGAAAATGTCCTTTTGTATTTTCTAATTCATAATAGTGACTATTTTATGTATGTTTGTCTAAGATGTTTTACAGTCCCTTGTTAACATGACCATGATACTAAACATAGAGGTGTGGACATGCTGAACCATGCATACAGCAGCGTCAGCCTGCAAGCCAACTAGGCTTGCTGCCCAGGTCACTGTCACCCCGTACCAGAGAGCAGTTAGTTGTGAGGACTCATTTGTACTGGGCTGGCTGAAAAGTGACATTTTACTCAGTCTTAACTTGAAGGATTTTTATTTATGAGCATAAGTGTGTGTCAGTGTGAGTACTTGCCGGGTGTGTGGAGGTGTCCTTCGAGGCCGGAAGAGATCAGCCGGTGCTGTGAGGCTGTGTGCTGTGAGCTGTGTGCTGTGTGCTGTGAGCTGTGTGCTGTGAGCTGTGAGTGTGCTGTGTGCTGTGAGCTATGAGCTGTGTGCTGTGAGTATGCTGTGAGCTGTGTGCTGTGAGTATGCTGTGAGCTGTGTGCTGTGAGCTATGTGCTGTGAGCTGTGTGCTGTGAGCTGTGTGCTGTGTGCTGTGAGCTGTGTGCTGTGTGTGTGCTGTGAGTGTGCTGTGAGTGTGCTGTGAGCTGTGTGCTGTGAGCTATGTACTGTGAGCTGTGTGCTGTGAGCTGTGAGCTGTGTGCTGTGAGTGTGCTGTGAGCTGTGTGCTGTGAGCTGAGCTGTGTGCTGTGAGCTGTGAGCTGTGTGCTGTGAGCTGTGAGCTGTGTGCTGTGAGCTGAGCTGTGAGCTGTGTGCTGTGAGCTGTGTGCTGTGAGCTGAGCTGTGAGCTGTGTGCTGTTAGCTGAGCTGTGAGCTGTGTGCTGTGTGCTGTGAGCTGAGCTGTGAGCTGGTTTATTTTTAAATTTAAAGTATGTTCATTGGTTTTCATTCTGTCTCCAGTTATGTAGCATTGCTGCCCATACATCTCTTGCCCTATAGATTTGCCTGTTGTGGATATTTCACGTTATGGAATCTTGATGCTGTTGTTATGGCCTGTCACAATTGGCTTTTCTCACTTAGAGCCACAGCGCATCCGTGTGATTAGTACTCATTGCCAAATAACATTCTAGTATATGGATGCACGTTCATGGACAGGAAGATTGTTTCCACTTGGGGGCTGTTGATATTGCTGCTATAAAGTTTTGTGTTAAAGTTTTTACATTGTATGTTAATGTGTGCATGTGTACCGTCTTTCCCTTTACCACCATCTGTCCTTTCCTCCTTCCTTTTCTTTAAGGTTGGTTTTGTGGCCTTTAATGCAGACATTCTACTATTGGACCAGTCTACATCCCCATCCTTGGCTAAATCATTTTTTATCTTTCCTCCTCCTCCTCTTTCTCCTCTTCTTCTTCTTCCTCCTCTTTCTCCTCCCCCTTCTTCTTCATTGTTATTATTATTATTGTGGAGTGGTAAGCAGTTATAAGAAAGGGTTTTGTAGAATACTTCCTTGAAAGTCTCTAAACATCCCTGTTACAGCAACTTCTCTGTAGTTGGATGCTCAACACAGTCATCACAGAAAACCTAGGGGAGGCCAGCAGTTCAGGGTGGGGCTGAAGACTTTGTAAGGGGCTAGGTTCCCTAATTGACAGGAGGATTCTGTTTTCTGAACTCCTGAGAAAGGGTAGCTGACCCTACCTCTGGGATATGCCCCATGTTTGCCTCACAGTAAAGTGCTTATGGGTGACCAAAAGAAAGAGCTAAGGGGCTCATGAGTAAGTGTGTACTGCTCTAGTGCAGAGGGCTCGATCCTTCCCTCCCTTAGCAGTTGCTCACCAGCATCATTGTGTGCAGTACCTCCCTGACATACCCTCACAGAAGCAGCTGAAGTCAGGATGGATTGTGGCTTACAGTGTGAGAATACAGAGCACCTTGGTATGCAGGGCATGAGGGCAGGTGTGTGGGGTAGCAGGACACACGGCAGTGGAGGCGCTCCCTGGCTTTCTCCTTTTCAGTCTAGGACATCAGCCCAGGGAATGGCATGCCCACGTTCAGGGTAGCCCTTTGCTCTTAAATTAAGCCTGTCTGGTAACACCCTCACAGACACATCCAGAGATGTTTCCATGGTGATTGACTATTGGCGATTATGTATCGCACTAGTTTTCTAAATACTGTATTTTATTTAATTGTATATAAACTATAATTGTAAATATACTCTGATATATTAGTGCTTGCCTTTAATCTTAGCACTTGGAAGTCAGAGACAAGCAGATCTTAGTTTAAAGCTATCCTGGTCTACAGAGTGAGTTCCAAGACAGCCAGGGCAACACAGAGAAACCCTGTCTGAAAACAACAACAACAATAATATCAAATGTAAGTTTTAGTGAAGTGTTGATTAGAAGTATAAACCTGATTTATTACATGGCTAGAAATAAAAATAAAGGTCTATCTTTTTTTTTTTTTTTGGTTTTTTGAGACAGGGTTTCTCTGTATAGCCCTGGCTATCCTGGAACGCACTCTGTAGACCAGGCTGGCCTCGAACTCAGAAATCCACCTGCCTCTGCCTCCCAAGTGCTGGGATTAAAGGCATGCGCCACCACGCCCGGCTCAAGGTCTATCTTTTTAAAGTATAAAACTAGTTTCAGACATTTAATGAGTTTATTTTTGTTTATTTATTTTTGTTTATTTAAGGTTCCAGCATCTTGGACAGAGCTGTTATTGAGCATAATTTGTTGTCAGCAAGCAAATTATATAACAACATCACTTTTGAAGAACTTGGAGCTCTCTTAGAGATCCCTGCAGCTAAGGTATTTTTCTTAATTCAGTACTTTATATCAGGGAAATTGGAAACCCCAAACTATTGAATTAATGGAAAGATACATAGGTGATAATGTTCATGAGCACAACAAAAGCTACATGTTTCTGAGCCTGGGGAAGTGGGAGGAGACTGGTGAAATACTGTTGTCATGAAACTTAGTGGCTTTAGCTTTCTAAAGTGTGTTTTATGATAGTTACTTAGAATGGAAATCTTATAGAAGTATCGAGTTATACCTTTTGCATAAAGATGTCTTTGTGTAGTGTCTTAAAGACACTGATAACACAAAGTTCTTGGAATGTTAGATGGTGATTCATGCTGTCCTTATTTCTCTGCCCTAGATGGACTCATCTCTGACCCAAAGATGTCCTGCTCTACTTTCTGAGTGTGGTTTCATTTTAGGGCTAGTTAACCTTCTAGGGAATCTTACTTCATTTTTTGGATTTGGTTGGTCATACACAAGTTCCAGCACAATACCAATTGTATTTATACTGTATCGCTTCTGAAACATCATCTTAATTTCAGATAATACTGAGAGTTAGCAATCAATCTTTCATCTTAATTAAAGTCATATAGTTTATCTGATTATGAAATTTTAACTTAGGATTTTCCTTGTTTTTCTTCTTTTGAGACAGGATCTCATGCAGCCTAGATTGGTCTCACATTCAGTAGGAGGGTGAAGCCAAGGCTGACCTTAAACTCTGGACCCTCCTGCCTCAACCTCCCATTGCTGAGATTACAGGCGTGTGCGTACCAGGCTCAATTTAGGATTTTCTAACAATCTCATTGCATGTACACATTTAGTAAAGAGAGTGGATTGATTTGGGAGCTGAGACTGCAGTTGCCATTTAAAAGATGTTTTCTTGGCAAAGCACGCCTGTAATCTCAGCACTTTAGAAACCGGGGAAGGAAGATGGCTATAGAGTGAGAGAAGTGTACCAAAGAAGCCTTCTTCTTAGGGTTGGTGGTTAACTGCTTGTGAAGACTAAGGGACGTGCATACGTTGTTAGTAATAGATTGTAATCAGTCAGTAGGAGTGGTGTAGTATTGATTGTAAAGATGTCAGTATAAAAGATGGGCAAGTCAGCCAGGCGTGGTGGCGCACACCTTTAATCCCAGCACTAGGGAGGCAGAGGCAGGCAGATTTCTGAGTTCGAGGCCAGTCTGGTCTACAAAGTGAGTTCCAGGACAGCCAGGGTTATACAGAGAAACCCTGTCTCAAAAAAAACAAAAAGAAAGAAAGAAAGAAAGAAAGAAAGAAAGAAAGAAAGAAAGAAAGAAAGAAAGAAAGAAAGAAAGAAAGAAAGAAAGGCAAGTCAAGAGCTGGAGAGATGGCTCAGCAGTTAAGAGCACTGACTGCTCTTCCAGAGATCCTGAGTTCAGTTCCCAGCAACCACATGGTGGCTCACAACCATCTGTAATGGGATCCAATGCATATATAAAAAATAATAAAATAAATAAATAAATAAATAAGCTTTTAAAATCCATACACAGAAAGAAATAATAAAAAATCTTAAAATAATAACAAATTGCCTTAGGATTCTGGGGGAAAACAAAAATTTGTTTTTCTTTTTGCTCTTTCTTTTGGTGGAGGCCAGGAGAGGGCATTTGATCTCCTGACACTGGAGTTACAGATGCTCATGAGCTGCTGTTTGGGTGCTGGGAATCCAACCCAGGTCCTCTGTGAAAAAAAGCCAATACTTTTTTTTTAAGATTTATTTCATGTATGTGGGTACAGTCACCGTCTTCAGACACACCAGAAGAGGGAGCCAGATCTCGTTATGGATGGTTGTGAGCCACCATGTGGTTGCTGGGATTTGAACTTATCACCTTCAGAAGAGCAGTCGGGTGCTCTTACCCGCTGAGCCATCTCACCAGCCTCCCTGTGTGTGTTTTTATGTGTGCCCAAGAAAGCCAGAAGAGGGCTTCAGGTCTCCTAGGACTAGAATTACAGTCAGTTGTGAGCCACCACGTGTGAGTGCTGGGAGCCTCTGTAGGAGAACTGCACACACTGGACACTGAGCTGCTTTGCCTGCCTGTGTGTCTGGGCATCACATGTGTGCCTGGGGCCTGTGGCAGTCAGCAGAGGTGTTGGAGCCCCTGGGACTGGAGTTACGGACAGTGGTGAGCTGCTGTGTGGGACTCAGACCCCAGTGCTGTTGACCACTAAGCTCATTGTGTCACATTACAGGGAAGCAGTGGGCAGTGGCAGGAGCAGAACTATGTGTCTGCCTGCAGTTTTAACCAACCTCCCTCCCTCCCTCCCTCCCTCTCTTTTTAAGATTTGGGTCCTAGTGAACTTTTGAGTCTCTCTTTGTAGCTCAGTTGGCTCAGTGTCTGCTTAGCCATACACAAGGCTCTGGATAAATCCCCAGGACCACATAAATTGCACGCATGCTATGCTCCTGTAATTGGGTGGGAGAGACAGGGATCAGAAGGTGAAGATCATCCTCAGCTACATAGGGAACATGAGCTCAGCCAGGGACACAGGAGACTCTTCATCAAAAAGTAAAATGAAATAAAATAAAATTTTAAGCAGAGGGGAAAATGGTTAAAAAAAAAAATGCTGGATTCTTGTCTAGCCACTCTGGCATGTCTGTATTCTTAGCACTTGAGAGGCAGGCACAGCAGCAAGAGGGGCTAAGCCGAAGGCTCTCACTCGCTTATATGTGAATGGTTGCTAAATGTGATTGATCTCTCAGATCCTGAGATTGTTTTGCTTTTCTTTTTAATAGGCAGAGAAGATAGCATCTCAGATGATAACGGAAGGACGCATGAATGGGTTTATTGACCAGATCGATGGAATAGTTCATTTTGAAAGTAAGAGCGTCTATGCATTTTTATCAAGTGAAATGGCAGTAAAAATGTTATATGATTAAAATATGTTGAATTATTTCTTTAGGCTCAGAACTATATTACTCATGAGCATATGTCCAAAGGAAATCATTTAAAATCATTTAAGATAACCTTTTTTTTTTTTGGTTTTTGGAGACAGGGTTTCTCTGTATAGCCCTGGCTGTCCTGGAACTCACTTTGTAGACCAGGCTGGCCTCAAACTCAGAAATCCGCTGCCTCTGCCTCCCGAGTGCTGGGATCAAAGGCGTGTGCTACCACGCCCGGTTAATTTCTTATTCTTAAACTCCTGTATCTTCCATGTCCTATAAATTACAACTCCTAATGTTCTTAGGAATCCATGTACTTTTCCTTCTTTTTCTTTTTTTTTTCTTTTTTCTGGGGCGCGCATCCATGTACTTTTCTTATTTTTAAAAATTCTAGTGTATGTGTGAGTGTGGTGAGCACATACGTGTGGAGGTCAGAGAACACTTTGCAGTCGTCAGTCCTCTTCCCACTCTGAGGATTAGGGTCATGCTCACATGGCCAGGGCTTCAACCCTCAGAGCTGCTTGTGGCCCCTTGTCTTGGTTTGTATTCCCTGTGACTTAGACAGAATGCTGCTATCACAGCCTGTGACATTTTCCTCTGTCTACACTTACTTCCTAACCTATTTTCTCCAGTATAGCCAGAGTCACTGTGGTCTTTAAAAAATGAAAACAGGGCAGAAGGAGGAGAAACAAGTTAAGTTACAGTGGAGGGAACTGGATGGCTCCAGATTCTTGCAGTGGAGTCAGGTGCTGGTCTCAGCACCATCTGCAGCTCCAGGACTAGGTTACCTCCTTTTCTGGTCTCCATAGGCACCAGGCAAGATCATGGTACATATACATACTTACACACACACACACACACACACACACACACACACACACACACACACAGAGGTGAAACACTCATATACATAAAATAAAATGTGAGGTGGGTTGGTTTTGTTGTTGAGTCTTCTTAAAATAAATGAAGTGGTGGTGCACACCTTTAATACCTTAATCCCAGCCGTGGAGAGGCAGAGGCAGCAGATCTCTGTGAGTTTGAGGCCAGCTTGGGCTACACAGTGAGTTACAGAACAGGCTATACAGAGAAACTTTGGCCTTAAAAAAAAAAAAAAACAGTAGACTCAAGATAGTGTTTCAAGTAGATTTTACGTTTTCTTTTTCTGCTGTAAATGTTAAATTATTTTTTGGTGAGGTAGACATATTCTCATGTATAGATCCAGCGTTCTCCCAGTAGTGGCAATATCGTCCCAGCAAACACTGAGCCCAGCCCTGGGGTGAGGCCGCTTTGTGGCCATCCTGGCTTGATAGGTTTTCAGTCATTGATTTTGTTTTCAAGGGCATTAATAAAAACATTTTCATTATGTTCTATTTTATGTTTGGTGTTAGTGATTTGCATTCTTTCTTTGAGACAGTGTCATTGTGTAGCCCTCCTGAATGACTGGAACTCACTTTGTAGACCAGGCTAGCCACAAACTCACAGAGATCCTGCCTACTTCTGTCTTTTGAGTGCAGAGATGAAAACCTCTGCCACCATGTTTGGCCGGAGCTGAGTTTTTTTGTTTGTTTTTGGTTTTGGGTTTTTTGAGACAGGGTTTCTCTGTGTAGTCCTGGCTGTCCTGGAACTCACTTTGTAGACCAGGCTGGCCTCAAACTCAGAAATCCGCCTGCCTCTGCCTCCGGAGTGCTGGGATTAAAAGCATGCGCCACCACGCCCAGCTCGGAGCTGAGTTCTAAACGTCTTTTAAAAGTTAACACTGGGGCTGGTGAGATGGCTCAGCGGGTAAGAGCACCCGACTGCTCTTCCGAAGGTGATAAGTTTAAATCCCAGCAACCACATGGTGGCTCACAACCATCCTTAATGAGATCTGGCGCCCTCTTCTGGAATGCCTGAAGACAGCTACAGTGTACTTACATATAATAAATAAAATAAATCTTTAAAAAAAAAAAAGTTAACACTGGGAGCCGGGCGTGGTGGCACACGCCTTTGATCCCAGCACTCGGGAGGCAGAGGCAGGTGGATTTCTGAGTTTGAGGCCAGCCTGGTCTACAAAGTGAGTTCCAGGACAGCCAGGGCTAGACAGAAAAACCCTGTCTCGAAAAACCAAAAAAAAAAAAAAAAGTTAACACTGTTGTAATTTATCTTTTAGCTTTGATTTGTGAGTAATTTCTATTTTCCCTATTATTTTATTCTTTCCTCAGCACGAGAAGCCCTGCCAACATGGGACAAGCAGATCCAGTCACTTTGTTTCCAAGTGAATAACCTTCTGGAGAAAATTAGTCAGACAGCCCCAGAGTGGACAGCACAAGCCATGGAAGCGCAGATGGCCCAGTGAGCCCTCAGCTCTGTGCACACTGCATCTTTGCCACTTCGTGCGGATTGATTCACTGCCCCTCAAAGCATTTGCATCATGACCTTAGACATTTCAGTCCTCCTTTGCCGGATCCCACTTGAAGAAGATGCTTGAGCAAGAAGTGCAGCGTTTAAACATAATAGCTCCCGCGTGATCTGGGTCTGTGTATTGAACTAACTCAGACGGTTTGAAAACTTGTTCTTTTAGTGGAAGTGAAAGACCCGAAGTTTGGGATTTGTGATCACTTTGTAGTCATGTAAAACTTAAGTGCTTTGTGCCTCTCCACATGTGGTTACTCTAATAAACGGAGCGCTGAGCCAAATAAAGGCAGTACTTGGTTTTTAATTAGTGAAGTGTTCTATTCCTTTTCTTTGAATTTAGAAAAGTTAATTTCTATATCTTATGCTACAAATACAAATACAAGTTCCAGCTTTCTAAGCCACAGAGCTAAGGGCATAAGGTGACGCTGGGGCTTTCACACCCAGAGGAACTCATCACTTAGCAGGAGACCAACAGGTGGCAATCCAAATGTGACCAGTACAGAGTGTGCAGAAAGGACTTTAAAAGGGGTATAGATGACTTATTAGCCCCAGCAATTACAGAGCTTTAAAGTGACCCACCCACTTAAAACATTAGACAGGTTGAAAGTCAGTGTCTTGACTTCCATCCTTCAGAAAGATGAAGTCACAAGATGAACCGCCCCACACCTGGACCAATGGGCAGGATGCAGCGTTGTGGTTCATCAGCTAGGAGGAGGTGAAGCTGATGGAATCAACACGTGCTTAGCAACTACAACAGAATTGACCTTCCTGCGGACCAAGAAAGCCGGGCATATCCTATTCTCTCGAATGTTTCTCTGGTTCATCACTTTGTCTGCCATTCAATTTACACATGGGTGCTTTCTTCTACAAACTAAATTTACCTTTGGAATTTAAGGTTTGTACTGAGGGTGTGTCTGTGTTCCAGCCAGAGCAATTATAGGTGCTAAGGGCTGAACCACACCACAGCTAGAAACAGGTTTTTTCAGTAAACAACAAGGTCTCAGGGTTCCTACTATGATCAAGTATCCTGCAACAAAGTACACCCCTTTCTTCTGGAAATTTACCGGAGGACAGTAGCTTATACCCAAATTATTTTCTATAAGACAGTCTTGACTTTTAAGGGAAATTACTTTGCCTGGGCTTTGCCTGGGCTTTGTCTGACTTAGAGAATGGGTATACAATTCTAGCCTTCTTTACACCAGTTTTCTGCCCGCCTAGGAGCAAAGGACACACTTCTGAAGTTCAAAGCCCAGGGATTTGGGCTAAATAAGAAGCAGACATATGGGGCCAGCAAGATGGATCAGCTGGTAAAAGCTGCTGCCCTGAATTCAACCCCTAGAACCCAGACAAAAGATGATGGAGGGGCTGGTGAGATGGCTCAGCGGGTAAGAGCACCCGACTGCTCTTCCAAAGGTGATAAGTTCAAATCCCAGCATCCACATGGTGGCTCACAACCATCTGTAACGAGATCTGGCGCCCTCTTCTGGAGTGTGTGAAGACAGCTACAGTGTACTTACATATAATAAATAAAACCTTTAAAAAAAAAAAAAAAAAAGATGATGGAGTGTGTCTCTAGCCCAAACACCACTGTGATGAGATACGTGGTAAAAGACGGGGAGTACTGGCCTGAATCTCAAGCCAGCTGGCCTGGAGTGTGCAGTGTGGCAAACCAAGGGAGACCCTGCTGCAAAACAGGGATGGAAGCCAAGGAACAACTCAAAACCTTGTCTTCCAGGGCTGGAGAGGTGGGTCAGCGATTAGAGCACTGGCTGCTCTTCCAGCGGTCTTGGGTTCAATTCCAAACACCTCCCTGGTAGGTAATTCATAACCGTTTGTTATTCCAGTTTCAGGGGATCCGTCCCCCTCTTCTGGCCTTTGAAGGCACCAGTGAGGCCTAGACATGCAATGCAGGCAAACCACACGTCCACGTAAAACAAAAGATAAACACCTTGGGAAAAGTTTTAAAACTTGTCTTCTGACTTTCACATATACACAGTGAGTAGCACATGTGTGGCCCTATTCACATATATACCACACATAGTTAAAAAAAAAAAAACAAAACCAAACATCATATGTTATAGAGTGCTTCCCAAATATTACCATAATGTCAGGGATCCACTGAATTGTGACTGAGAGTGCAGACCCAAAGAAGGGACTCCCCCTCAAAACAACTAGGAGGAAACTGCAGCCTTTCCTGTCACGGCTACAGGGAACAACGGCCTAGTTCCTACTTGGGTAAGCATGAAACCTCCTACCACAAACCTAAAGAACAGCAGCCTGCTACATCATGCTGACTTCCAGCCAAAATATCCCGAACACCCCATGTGATGGTTTCTATATGTTCGGCCCAGGGAATGGCACCATTTGGAGGTGTGGCCTTGTTGAAGCAGGTGTAGTGTGGGCTTTAAGACCCTTATCCTTGCTGCCTGGAAGCCAGTATTCTGCTAGCAGCCTTCAGATAAAGATGTAGAATTTTCAGCTCCTGCACCATGCCTGCCTGGACGCTGCCATGCTCCTGCCTTTATGATAATGGACTGAACCTCTGAACCTGTAAGCCAGCCCTAATTAAATGTCCTTATAAGAGTTGCCTTGGTCATGATGTCTATTTACAGCTGTAAAACCCTAACTAAGACACCCCAAAAGATAAGACAGCCATTGTAAGAGAGATGTCAGGCAGGTAATTATCAGACCAGGAATTGAAAACAGCCGTGACTAACATGCTAAGGGCTCTAATAGAAAAAGAATAGAAGGCCGGGCGTGGTGGCGCACGCCTTTAATCCCAGCACTCGGGAGGCAGAGGCAGGCGGATTTCTGAGTTCGAGGCCAGCCTGGTCTACAAAGTGAGTTCCAGGACAGCCAGGGCTAAGGAGAAACCCTGTCTCGAAAAACCAAAAAAAAAAAAAAAAAAAAAGAAAAAGAATAGATAGATATATAAACAGAAGGTTGAAACTCAGGATTGAAGTGCAAGAAATAAGCACCTGAGAGCATCCACTCGGGAGGCAGAGGCAGGATCTCTGTGAGTTTGAGGTCAGCCTGGACTACGAGTGAGTTCCAGGACACCTGGGGTTGTTACACAGAGAAACCCTATATTGAAACACCAGCATCAATCAATCAATCAATCAGTCTTAGGGTTTCCATTGCTGTGAACAGACACCATGACCAAGGCAAGTCTTATAAAGGACAACATTTAATTGGGGCTGGCTTACAGGTTCAGAGGTTCAGTCCATTGTCATCATGGTGGGAGCATGGCAGTGTCCAGGCAGGCATAGGGCTGGGAGAGCCGAGAGTTCCACACCTTGATCCAAAGGCAGCCAGGAAGAGGCTCTCCTGTACTGGGTGGGGCTTTAAACCAACTCCCACAGTGATGTACCTATCCCAACGAGGCCACACCTCCTAATAGTACCACTTCCCATGGGCACCACCACAAATAAAATAAAATAAAATAAAATAAAACAAAACCCAACAACAACATTAGACTTGTGATGCTAAGAGAAGAAATAGCCCAAAGCTGTAGATAGGGAAGTTGTCAATAGTAAAAACTTCCCAAACTGAAGTGTCAAGTGACAAAGTGGAACCAGAGGATATGTAAGAGCTGTCATACCAGAAATATCAAAAGAAACTCTTCAGGATTTTTCTCTGCACAGTCTTAGATGTCCTGGAACAGGACCAGGTTGGCCTGGAACTTGATCTGTCCACCAGGCTGGCCTGGAATTCAGAGATTCTTCTGCCTCTGCCTCCTGAGGGCTGGGACTAAAGTCAAACACCATCTCTGCCCAGCTTCCTTTGTCTTTTTTTCCCCCCTTGTTCCGGACAACCCTACTCGCTCTGGTTGACCCTGCTCGCTCCGGACGGCCCCACTCGCTCTGGACGGCCCGGACGGCCCCGCTCTCTCCGGTCGGTCTCTCCGGTCTAAGGATTCGTTTATTATTATTATTCATAAGTACGCTGTAGATGACTTCAGACGCACCAGAGGAGGGCGTCAGATCTCATTACGGGTGGTTGTAAGCCACCATGTGGTTGCTGGGATTTGAACTCATCACCTTTGGAAGAGCAGTCAGGTGCTCTTACCCGCTGAGCCATCTCACCAGCCCTTCCTTTGTCTTTTAAAAGAAGACTTATTTTTTGTGTATGAATGTTTTGCCTGCATGTATGTATGATGCATCTAAGTATGTATGCATGTGTGTATTTCTGTGTTATGTATGTATGTGTGTATGCATGTATATATATGTATGTGTGTATGTATGCGTGTGTTATGTATGTATGTATGAATGTGTGTGTTATGCATGCATGTGTATGTATGTGTGTATGTTTTAGGCACTTTGGGTGTTGGGGTCCTCTGTGGGATCTGGAAGGCAGCAAAGGCAGTGAGTGGATAACCTTTGGTGTAAAGGAGGAGAGTGGAGCCCACAGGGCACCTTCCTTCCTGCAAAGGCAGTGAGTAGATAACCTTTGGTGTAAAGGAGGAGAGTGGAGCCCCACAGGGCACCTTTCTTCCTGCAAAGGCAGTGAGTGGATAACCTTTGGTGTAAAGGAGGAGAGTGGAGCCCACAAGGCACCTTCCTTCCTGCAAAGGCAGTGAGTGGATAACCTTTGGTGTAAAGGAGGAGAGTGGAGCCCCACAGGGCACCTTCCTTCCTGCAAAGGCAGTGAGTGGATAGCCTTTGGTGTAAAGGAGGAGAGTGGAGCCCCACAGGGCACCTTCCTGCAAAGGCGGGCCAGAGTCTGTACCAATGCTCTCTATGACATGCAGTTGCCTAGATTTTTTTTTTTTTAATCTCACTGAAGTTTAACAATAAATCTCTTAAGTAGGAGGATTTACCTTCCTCCCTGACCCTAACAAATGAACAGGACTCAGAAGCATTGAATGACTATTGGAAATTCTCAAATACAATTCAGGATAGGTAGGATAAAAAGAGTTTTTAAATCGTCTTACACATTTATCCATTGATATTTAACCAAAACCAAGTCATTGACTTTGACAATGAGAACTTTATTACTACTGTCACAGGAATTGTATGCCTTTCCAGTGAACAGTCACACCTAGCTCTCAGGAAGGTAAGGACAGAGCCCCTTACTCGCTGAAGGCTGACTTTGGCTAACATACAGAGCTGACCTTGAATAGGAGATTTTTCTTTTATGTACTTTAGGCTTATGAAATTTACATACATGGTCGTCCTTAAATCTCTTTTGTGTCCCAACCCCAGATTATGCTTTGAGCAGCTTAAGTAGGAACAGGAGAATGCAAATCTGGTCACCTGGAAGGATGGGAGATTTACATAGTAAAAGCGTTAGTTACTAGAATTATTTCTCTCTGAAGTATGCCAGTGTTGTTCTTTGCAAATAGTTGTTACCCAGGTCCAGCTTGCCCACCTGGCAGGATTGTTTTCCTGATAGGAGCACAGGGAACTCAATGGCAGCCCAGAACCTACTGATGGCTGTTCCCTTGAGCTGTCTGTTAGAAGCAGGTTCTTTGGGGATGGGGCTAATGGTTGATAAGTCCTGGTGACCGAATGTTTATGTTCTTGTATCACAAATTTTGCTTATCTCTAGTGGGCCTGGTTAGTTTACTGGTTGTCTCTGAGGTATTTTGGTGGCATTGTTCCCTTAGCTACTACTATTGTTCTACTTCCTGTGAATTAATGTTTCCTAAGAAAAATCTATTGGCAAATCCTTTATAACATCAATTTTATTACTGTGAGTTTCTTCTACATCACTACCTTATATTTAAAAGGATAAAAAATACCACGAACCTCACAAGCATTCAACTGGAAGCCAGGCCTGGGATGCCCACTGCACAGTCCGCTGGGTCTGTGCACATGCAGGCAGGGGGTGCCCACTGCACAGTCCGCTGGGTCAGTGCACATGCAGGCAGGGGATGCCCACTGCACAGTCTGCTGGGTCAGTGCACATGCAGGCAGGGGATGCCCACTGCACAGTCTGCTGGGTCAGTGCACATGCAGGCAGGGGATGCCCACTGCACAGTCTGCTGGGTCAGTGCACATGCAGGCAGGGGATGCCCACTGCACAGTCTTCTGGGTCAATGCACATGCAGGCAGGTGATTGCACAGTCTGCTGGGTCAGTGCACATGTTGATAAGCAACAGGGAAGGGCTGAAAACCTCCACTGTCTCAGAATACTTCATTATCGGTAGCTTGTAGCCTCCACATCATCCCACCTCAGGCTTCATGGGTCAACGAGCTGAATTGCTGAAAGTCTACCATCCTGACCATGAACCATGGGAGGAAAGATGAGACTGTACTCTTTTTTTTTTTTTTTTTTTTTTTTTTTTTTTTTTTNTTTTTTTTTTCGAGACAGGGTTTCTCTGTATAGCCCTGGCTGTCCTGGAACTCACTTTGTAGACCAGGCTGGCCTCGAACTCAGAAATTCACCTGCCTCTGCCTCCCAAGTGCTGGGATTAAAGGCGTGCACCGAGACTGTACTCTTTTTTTTTTTTCCCCCCCCCGAGACAGGATTTCTCTGTATAGCCCTGGCTGTCCTGGAACTCACTTTGTAGACCAGGCTGGCCTCGAACTCAGAAATCCGCCTGCCTCTGCTTCCCGAGTACTGGGACTAGAGGCGTGCGCCACCACGCCCGGTGAGAATGTACTTTTTTTTTTTTTCACTATAGCTTAAATATCAAAAAAGATTTATTAGTAATTTACAGTTAGCAACAAACGTGTACAGAGTCATTAGGAGGCCACAGACCCACATACTATGTTAGTGATGTTTTACAAGTGCCAGAGGATTCTGAAAACTCCATCTTTTTGACATAAAACAGGAGTCATAATTACCACAACAGAATTCCAGGCATAGCAGGAGGAATGGGTCAACTGATATATCGAGTTTTAATGAGACTGTACTCTTAAGATTAATTGGTGACACTCAACAGTTCCTTGCAAATTCATGACTGATCTTCCAATAATTGTTATTGTTATATAATAATGTTGTTATTAAGAACATGTGCTTAAGACTTGAATACTTAAGAATGTATAACTTGCCGGGTGTGGTGGCACACGCCTTTAATACCAACACTCGGGAGGCAGAGGCAGGTGGATTTCTGAGTTTGAGGCCAGCCTGGTCTACAAAGTGAGTTCCAGGACAGCCAGGGCTATACAGAGAAACCCTGTCTCGAACCCACCCCCCCACCAAAAAAAAAAAAAAAAAGAATGTATAACTTATCAGGGGACTCATTCCTAGCCAAAATTGATTCTCTCTGTTTTAGCAGCTATTAATTTTCTATAGTTCTTCATGTATTGGTGGGTCCCTGTGAGAGTTTTCCCACCCATTTTTGGCGTGTCCATTGGTCTTGTCGTTGTACAAGTCTTAGTTGTCAGCCACACCTGAAGATTTATTCATTCACTTGTCTTTGTATGTGTGGGGAGCAGGTGTGGCCACATGGGCCAAAGATGGCGCCCTGGCTCTATGCTAAGCCCCGTGACCTCACTTGTTTACCTCAGTCTCAATCATGCACAGTAAAAGCAGCACGTGTAACTCGCTGGAGAGGTTAGTGCAACATCTCGCGATACCATTCTATCAGCCAATCCTGCATGCTGCCTTGGACGTGTGCATCTATGATTGGGTGGTGTGAAGTGACATGAGTGAATGGAAGAGGATATGTGTGGACAGTCCCAGAGGATGAGAGATTTGATGATTGACAACTGATGATCTATGAGGGATTGAAAGCTGGGGAAGCTGCGAGAAACCTCCGAATAAAGAGAAGCGGCTGCAGCTGCTTTGAACCTGCTTTGGAGTCGGTGTCGTTTATTCCCACTCTCTGCTGGTCAGAGATTGGGGCTGTGACAGTATGTATGCCTAGGATGTGAATGTATGTGCATATGCCCTCTTGGGTGTGAGCACCTGTGAACATGTACAAAGACCAGGACAATGTGCTAATTGTTCTTGTCTAACAATCTCTCCATTTTCCTTTAAGGCTGGCAGAGTCATTCCCTGACCTTGGGGCTCCCATTTTCCTGAGATATGAGGAAAGACACATTTCTCCACAAATCCTCCTATTTCTGGTCCCCTTGGAGCTAGACTTAGAGGTTTGTGCAGGGTCCCAAGCTTTTTATGCAGGTGCTGGAATCTGAACTCAGGTCTCCATAATTGTGCATCAAGCACTTGTAGCAACTGACTAACCTCTCTAGCCTTTCGTGGATGCTTTTTTTTCTAAAAGGTGCTTTCATTATTTTCTGTTTTCCCAAGAAGTGATTGATTGAAAGCTGGTTAATAGAAAGACCCTTTAAGTATCACCTTACTATATAGAGCCTGCAGGCAAGAATGAAAGAGAGAAACTCACAATACAAAAAAAAAAATGCAATTAAATCAAAGTTCTTACTTTGTATGTATATGATGGATCCAATAAAGATTCTGAGGTGCCAAAAAAAAAAAAAAANGGTGGAGAGGTAGGAGGGCTGAGGGCGTGGCTTGCAGGGGGTGGAGAGGTAGCAGCGAGTAAGAGGCCCTAACAGTAATCCCTAGCACCACACACAAAACAAAACAAGTCTTCTTAGCAAAATCTTTTATTTGGTTTCTACTTAAAATGTAAGGTAAAAAAATGATAGGCTCCAACATTTGTTGATATAAGAGCAAGAAGAAACCAAGTCAGAGAGTGATATCCATTTAAAATAAATCAAAAGGCCCAATCAGAAAGATTTCACCGTTCTCTAGTTAAATGGATCCATCTTGGTTGCCAAAGATTTGGAAAGACTCGGGCTGAAGGAGTGTGTGCAGCAGCAGCCGGAGCGCTTGCCTGTGAGGGAAGCACAAAACGGTTTCTGAACGTCTCAATCTACTCTTTTATTATTAAAACATTAATTTGCATAATCATTTTAGAAACACTGAAAAGTTACACAGATCATACAGAGTTCCCAGACAACCTGAGCCCTGTTCCCCTGTCGGTTAGCATCCGGTGTTACCATGGGAGGTTTATCACAGCTGACAGCCAGCATTAGCACGTTATTAGCCAGAGGGGACTTGATACAGAGTCCCCTCAGGTTTTCCGAGCTCGCACCTGATAGTGAGGCAGACTTCTCTAGTTGGTTTATTTGTACTTTAAACTATTCTGTGTGTATGATTATTTTCCCGGCATGCCTGTTTGTGCACATGTATCCCTAGTGCTCATGGATGCCAGAAGAGAGCATCAAATTCCCTGGAGTTACAGATGGTGTGAGTCATTAAACGGATGCTGGGAATCGAACCTGTGACCTCTCGATAGCCCACTGGATGGATTTGTTTCATATGGAAACTGGGTCTCACGTAGCCCAGGCTGGCCTCTAACTCACTCTGTAGCTGAGACTGGCCTTGAACTCCTGATCCTTCTGCCTCTACCTCCCCCTCCCCGCCCCCTTCCCAAGTACTGGGATTATAGGTGTGGGCCTGTTTTTATGAAGTAATGGGAATCGAACTCAGGGCTTTGTAAATCCTTGGCAAGCACTCTATCAACTCAGCTTTACCTGCAATCCTGTGTTCAGTTTTATTGTCACCAAAAGTCAATACCATCAAAGACGTTTTACTTCAAACCAGCTCAAAGATTCAGTGAGCTAATTTCTCTGAGATTAAAAACCAAAGTTCAGCCGGGCGTGGTGGCGCACGCCTTTAATCCCAGCACTCGGAGGCAGAGGCAGGCGGATTTCTGAGTTCGAGGCCAGCCTGGTCTACAAAGTGAGTTCCAGGACAGCCAGGGCTAGACAGAGAAACCCTGTCTCGAAAAACCAAAAAAAAAAAAACAAAAACAAAAACCAAGTTCAGTTGTCCTGACCCATTAGTATGTGTATGTATGTATGTATGTAGTTGTAAGGTTTTTCACACTGACCAGTGGAAACTCCTAAGAAACCTGTGTCTGTCTGTGAACAAAAATCTCCTGGAAGGGGTCGCGGTGTCTGCAGAGAGGGGTGGTCCCGTCTGAGTTTCAGTATTGTGAAGACTGGAGTTTTGAAGGTTCAGAGGTAAAAAATAACTTTGTCTTGGGCTAATGTTAGCCTTCTGGAACAGCCATTCCTAGTTTCTCTCTGTGTCTGAACTACTGTCTGTGATAATAAAAGGAGCTTTTATAAACTATTAACTTAGCAGAACACTAGTTTTAAAGTTCACTATCATCATTTATGATTCTTTGTCCTGTAGAACTATAAAAACCTTGTACAACTGTTTCCGTGTTGAAACACAACATTTGGGGCAACTTAGATCTGTGTTTCTGGGCTATGGCTACTCACAATAGCTCCAGAGTAAACTCTCTCATTCCTTTCAGGATCAGACCTGTGTATGTGTGTGTGTTTTAATGTGGACAACGTATGTATTTAACAGTGTTCCCACGTCTTTACCTCTGGCCTTTATCCTGCCCACCCGACCGTAGACTAGTATTGCTTTTCTGAAGTCTGGCTCTACTCAATTAAAATCTCTAACTTCCCCGTGCTCTCCCAGCATTAGAATCCATCGATGGCACACCAAGGCACAAACTCGCCCTTCCCCCTTCCCTCGGTTCTGGTAGGTTCTGCTCGCCTCAAGCCCTTTTAACCTGACCTCATCCTCAAGGTTGCTTTGGCTTGTTCTTTCCCCTTGTGAGACGATTCCGTTGCTTTGTGGGACGCTTTCTTTCCACAGCAGCCTTTCCTGAGGGATTCTGGGAACTGATGCCCCGGAACCCCCTTAGAGGAAGTAACAATGGAGCAGCTCTCCCCCAGGTAATTGCCACCTGACTCCACCCACTCAGCTTCCTCTCAGTCACTTCTGGCTAGCAACAAACTTCTCTAGAACCCAAGCCCACTGCTTTCGAGAAACTGCTGTCCCTACAGACCTGATCTTCCTCTGGCGCTCTGGCTAAAGGCATGCAGAAACCGAGTTCTATTTAGGGGTATTTTTTGAGCACGAAGCTGTAAGGACCAGGAACTAGTTTATCTTTGTTCACAGCAACACCTAGCTGATCTTTTTTCTGCAGTACTAGATACGTAAAACATCATTTGCCAAACGAATGAACAGCGTTGTACGCATCTTTCAAGTTACTTAGGGGATGCTGAAGAGAGAGCTCAGCAGTCAATAGCAATTGTTCTCACCAGGAAACTGGGTTTGGTTACCGGTACCATGGAGAGGCTCACTACCAAAGAGGACCTGGCACACATGTGGCAGACACAAGCGCGCGTGCAAGCAAGACATTCACATACATGAAATAAGTTTGTTTTTTTTTTTTAAACGGGAGGGGTAGGGGCTAGGGAGATGGCTGGGGTTACGAGGACTTGCTGTGCTTCCGGAAAGCAGAGTTGTCCCCAGGACCCACATCAGGTAGCTCACAAGTGCCGGTAAGGCCAGCTCCAGGAAATCTAATGCCCTTTTCTGGGCTCTGCGGGTATCTGCATACATGTGTAACACACACACACATTATAAATCCTGCTTCTTAACATTAGATATCTTAAATTTCTCAACTCAAAACCATTGTCATAGCAGGAAGTGTGTTTGCCTTCTTTTTGTATTTGTTCATCTTTTCCGTTTTTTAAAGCTCTTTTCTCTCTCTCTCTCTCTCTCTCTCTGTGTGTGTAAGAAGTCTCTGTGTGTATGCGTCTGTGTGTACATGTAGGAATGTTCACCTATACAGGTTAACATTGAGATCTTCCCTCAGTCACTTCTCCATTTTTTAAAAAAAGATTTATTCATTTATTTTATATATATGAGTACACCATTGCTCTCTTCAGACACACCAGAAGAGGGCACCAGGTCCCATCACAGATGGTTGTGAGCTACCATGTGGTTGCTGGGAATTGAACTCAGGACCGCTGGAAGATTAGTCAGTGCTCTTAACCACTGAGCCATCTCTCCAGCCCTCCCCTGCTTTTTTTTTTTTTTTTTTTTTGGTTTTTCGAGACAGGGTTTCTCTGTGTAGCCCTGGCTATCCTAGAACTCACTTTGTAGACCAGGCTGGCCTCAAACTCAGAAATCCGCCTGCCTCTGCCTCCCGAGTGCTGGGATTAAAGGCGTGGGCCACCACGCCTGGCTTTTTTTTTTTAAGACAGGCTCCGACTAACCTGATGCTTGTTCTTTTGTCTGGCTTTGCTAGTCAGCAGGCCCCAGAGATCCAGTTGTTTGGGATTATAGGCTGTGGACCCAACTTTTACACACCACACACACATACACATTCACACACACTCAAACTCATACCCACATGCACACATGCATGCACACAGGCACAAACACAGTCACACATACTCTCACATACTCATAAACTCACACACCTGCACACTCTCACACATGCATGCATGCAGGTGTGAACACACACATTGGTTCTGGGACTCCAAACTCAGGTCCTTCTGCTTAAACAGCAAGTAATTTACACAGTGAAACCCCCCCCCCCATCATTTAAGCTGTGAGACAGAACTTCTTATGTAGCCCTGAATAGAATAGAACTTATTTTGTAGACAACACTGGGTCTGAGGGCAACCCATCTTCTGTCTCCTGGGTTTGGGGGTTACAGGATACATCACCAAGCCCAGCTTCAACTTCTTTATCTTATGTACTCTGTAGCTTATATAAGTAGTAAGTTGCTTCATTAATAGACCAAAATAATTTTGGTAAGTTTATAAAAATTCACCATTATTTTAAAAATGTGGCTCAAATAAAAAAAAATCACAACCGATTATATTATATTATTATAATTGGAGACTTAAGAAATTGTCACTTCTGAATTGTTATTCCAAACAATGAATAACTTCCCCAACCCCTAATTCTGTGGCCCAAACCCCACACTAACTTACCATCCAGCTCATTAGAAAGCGTTCATGGCTCTCCTCCTGTTAATGTCTCTCTTCATTTGGCACACAGAGCAAACAGGACAGAAGAGGGTGACCATGTAGTCATCACAAATGGATCCCTGTGGAAGACACAGAAGACACATGAATGGCACAGAAGACACATGAATACCGCTAGCACTGCTTATGGATTTGGGGGCATTTTAAAGAGAGCCAAAAGCACTGATTCTTTGGATTCTGTTTAATACTTTTTACGGTTTATTTCTTTACTTCGTGTATATGTGTATGTGTATGTGTGTGTGTGTGTGTGTGTGTGTGTGTGTGTGTGTGTGTGTGTGTGTATGTGTTTTCTCCGGTGCCCGTGCACAAGGGGAAACCTGCAGGAGTCATTTCTTTCCCTCCACCCTGTGAGTTCTGGGGATTAAACTTGGGTCATCTGCTTTGGCCGGAAGTGCTTTTCTATCTGCTGAGCCATCTCATTTGCTCTGGATTCAGTTAAGATATGTTCAGGAAAATGTTGGCTGACTTTTCCACGTAACACTTGCTTCTTCGTTCCAGGACTTTATAATTCTGAGAATATAAGAGTCAATCAAACTACCAAGTCTGAGAGTACCAGACGGAGACTTAGAATGTCAGATCTCACAGCCCGGATGCTATTTGGCTCAAAGCAATTACATCAGGATGAAAAGCACTGGACACGTGATGCGGGGAGCAGTTTGGGAAGAGATTTAGGGAAGTGGCAAAGAACTTGGGGTTAAAGTACTCTTGTTTGTTTGTTTGTTTTTCAAGACAGGGTTTCTCTGTGTAGCCCTGGCTGTCCTGGAACTCATTTTGTAGACCAGGCTGGCCTCGAACTCAGAATTCTGCCTGCCTTTGCCTCCCAAATGCTGGGATTAAAGGCATGTGCCACCATGGCCTGGCTCAAAGTACTCCTAAGAACCACTTTAGAAAGTAAAAGTTTGGCAGGAAATGTAACCATACTCACTGTAAGATACTGACTGTGATACATTTATAAAGCCTGGACAAGGAACTAGGCAAAGGAACACAGAGGCATGGCGTGGGAATCAGGAAGGCAAGGGCACTAAAGCCGCGGTTGATGGAGTTTGTAGGTAAAGCCCACACCGAGAAGCAAATATCTAAGAACATCCAAAGGAAGGGGAAAAAAAATTGCTTTAGGCAAAGGAAGTCAGAGAATGACAGTCTATAAAATGAGATCATTTAAAGAACTATTTGCTCCAGGGCTGCTGTTTTCATCCATTAAAAAAGAAATCCACAATAGGAAACAGGAAAGTAAGGCCAAAAATCGTGAGCAATTTGGGGTAAACACAGAATAGCTGGAATTCCCATCCGCAGAGGAGGAAAGTCAAGCAAGAGTCATAGAACTCACAACAGGAAACAGCCATGGGCAGAGAGGTGGGGACATCCCACTAGATAAACCCCAAGTTCAGCATCCCAGAACAGGGAAAGCGGGCAGAGAGCCAAACTTGCCCCAGGGCAGTTCTCCTGGGATGCTAGGGCAAGTGGTCCAATCCCAGAGCCTCCCCACGTGGGCCTCAGGGCTCCAGGAGATGCACAGGAGAAAAGGATCGGTAATGTCTCAGGTATTACACTGGGTACACACACTCTGAGATACTGGCAAATATCCCTCCGAAACTATCAATTTACAAACCATCAGCATTTACAGAAATGGATTCCTGCAAATTACAAGGACAGAAGAGTATCTGAAGAAGATGCACACGTTCTTGTTTATTCCCAGGCAGTGGACTTGGTAACTAAAAGGTTCAATTTTCACTTTTTACTTCATACGTTTCTATTTAAGTTTGTTAGGATTTTTAAAAAAATTAGATATTTATTTTGCAATTAAAAGATAGTGATTAAATTTCTCAAGTGAAAAATAATTTCAGTGAAATTAAAATAGGTTCCTGGAAAATGTTGCATGCTTGTTTGCTTCCTGTGATGGTTATGTCTTTCCTTGTCTAGGGCATAGATGAACATAGATGTTTGGTTCAACATCATTCTAGATGTTTATTGAAGATGTATTTGACATAAAAATTAATGTTTTAAGTCTGTAGATTTGGGATACAATAGATCTCTTCACATAACATAGATGAACCTCTCTTCCAGTTAGTGAAAGACCTTTTATTGGGACCTGAGACTCAGTGAGGCTGGCCAGGGAGCCACAGAGATCCACCTGTCCCCACCTCCCCAGTGCTGGGATTGAACTCAGGTCCTTAGGCTTGCAGAGCAAGGATTCACCAACCGCGCTCTCTCCAGCTTTATCCTCTGGCATGTTCCTCCTAACTCCCCTTCCTTCTGACAGGGTCATGCTATGTACCTCAGGCTGGTGTCGAACTCTCAATCTTCCTACTTCAACTTCCAAGCCCTAATATTTCAGGTGTGTGTGTTATCACCCTCAGCTAGCTGAAGACCTTGATAGAAAAAAAAAATGGATTTCTCTTGAATAGGAAAAAAGTCTGCATGTAAACTGCCTGTGGACTTGAATGCCAATTCATCTATGAATATCTACCCAGCTCGACAGCCTGCTTCCCAAGTTTATGACTTATGGGTTTCTGTCATGGCTTTAAAATCACAAATGGGTCTCTCTCTCTCTCTCTCTCTCTCTCTCTCTCTGATTTTCTTTTTCTATTAATTAATTAAATATATTTGAACTTTATCTGCATGTACACTCATACACCAGAAGAGGGCATCAGATCCCATTACAGGTGTTGTGAGCCACTATGTGGTTTCTGGGAATTTAACTCAGGACCTCTGGAAGAGCAACCTTAACCCTTAATTGCTGAGCCATCTCTCCAGCCCCAGACATTCTTTTTTCTTTATCTCTGTCTCTCTTTCTATAGTCAAACCCAGAGGGAAGCAAATGTATGTGTGTGTATATATATATATATATATATATATATATATATATACACACATATATGTATAAATATACATATATATGAATTGAATATATAGGAATACGTGTGTGTGTGTATGTACACACACACACACACACACACACACACACATCTACACACCCCATTGACTGTTTTTCTCCCTGTAATTCTGACTAAAAGGCTACCCCATTTTATAGAGTGTTATAATGGTAAGTGCATGCACAGACAGTTTGAATTGGATACTCCCCTCTCTGTTACTTGGGCACATCTCTGGGTCAAAGACTCTGCCTCTTACACGTTTTGAAGTCTTCATTGGTAAAACATGGCAGACCCTCCCTCACAAGACTTACAAGCATTGGTGGCCAGTTTAGTTACCTAATGCATACACATTGCAAATACGAATTGCTTAATAGAACGTTGAGGGACAGAAAGGATGGATCTATTACTGCTGTGTCTACAAAATTCTGGCCAATCAAACTCAGAGCTTGGATGCTGTCAAATGGCAGCAACTCTGACAACAGCTATGGTAAATACGGTTGCCAGCTAGAATGATACCAAAGGTAAGAGACTCACAGGAATGCCGTATCGGGTTCGGTAAAGAGTTCTCATGGCCACCGTTGTTCCACACAGGCAACACTCATTCATGTCGGCCGCCACTTGACATCCGAGACAAGTGAAGCAAAAGGTCCCACAGAGGCCTGGAAACATGAAAATGGGTACACATTACTTTAGTCTGCCCCCACTGGCTACACCAAGTTGAGGCCTTTCTCCTCTCTGCTGCAAGTCCGGCTTCGTTGTTTGGGCGGGGCTTCATTATGACCCGCCCCATCATTTCTAGAGGGACCGTACAGGAAAAGACCTAGCTCTTTTCCAGTAGTGTGACTCATGTATAAAGTACTGCAACCTACTCATAAAACCCTTGGTACTAACAATGTCCCCAACCGCAATCCAGTTGTGGGATACAATAGGAAAGATTAGGAGATAGGAAAGCTAGGAGAACCAGCCTAGGGTGCCCCGGGTCCCTTCAGAGTGGCGCCTGCAAAGCTCTAACTAGGAAGTACTGCTTGAGCTAAATGGTGGAACATGCTTAGAAATGTTTTTAACGACTAAAGGGAATAAGGTCTCTTTGAGATAATTTGTCTCATCCATTCACTGTGGCCAAGGTCCTGGGTGGAAGAGGGGTGTGTGTGTTGATTATAAACTAGGAGTATTTATGTATGCATCAAGGCCAGGAAGAACCACCAAGTATTTTGTAAGAGATTAATTTGCTCAGATCTGCATTAAGAAAATCTGTCATAGGGGCTGGAGAGATGGCTCAGTGGTTAAGAGCACTGACTGCTCTTCCAGAGGTCCGGAGTTCAATTCCCAGCAACCACATGGTGGCTCACAACCATCTGTAACGGGATCTGATGCCCTCTTCTGGTGTCTCTGAAGACACCTACAGTACTCATACACTAAATAAATAAATAAATCTTAAAGGAAGAAAGAAAATCTGCCATAAACCAAGTGGTGGTGTGTGCCTTTAATATCAGTACCTGGGAGGCAGAGGCAGGTGGTACTGAATTTGAGGCCAGCCTGGACTACAGAAAGAGTTCTAGGACAGCCTGGGCTACACAGAGAAACCTGCCTCCAACAAACAAGAGAGAGAGAGAGAGAGAGAGAGAGAGAGAAAGAGAGAGAGAGAGAGAGAGAGAGAAAGTAAAGGAAGGAAGGAAATTTGCCCCCAAACAATGAAGGCTGCGTTAGAACTCACCCCGCCACCCCACACGAAATTTTAAGCATTACATTTTATTTAGTGTGTGCACACACACATTATAGGGCCAGAGGATAATTTTCAGGGGCTGGTCCTCTCCTTCCACCATGTGGGTCCTGAGGAACAGAACTCAGGCTGAGAGGCTGGGCCACAGTCACTTTCCCCACTGAGCCATCTTGGTGGCCCTACAGTAAAACTCACATATCCAAGTAAGTGTACATTCACATAATCAAGTAGCAACTTGGGGCTGGAGGAGAAAATGTTAGTCTTTAGCGACTTTGATGTTGTAATCGTGTTGTGGGACAATGAGCCCCCATTACCTAGTGAAGCATTGGAAAGCTGTGGGCAAACTGGAATTCTTTTCCTCTGCTTTCTATACAGTTATTGGCTTCCTTTGGTTCCAAGTTCCATCCCACTTCGAGTTAAAGCTTGTGTACTTCCTTCCTGACCGTTCTGAGGAGTGGGCTTCAAAGCAAACCTCTCCTTCCTGAATTGCTGAGGACAACTGCTGATTCCCTTTGCCCCCCTCCCCCATGTCTTCCATGTTCACTCAGAGAGATCTTACTGCAGACAGGGCAACTTTTGTTTTTTGGGTTTTTGTTTGTTTTTTCGAGACAGGGTTTCTCTGTATAGCCCTGGCTGTCCTGGAACTCACTCTGTAGATCAGGCTGGCCTCAAACACAGAAATCTGCCTGCCTCTGCCTCCCAAGTGCTGGGATTAAAGGAGTGCACCACCACCATACCGGGCAAGGGCAACTTAACTGTAGAGATTAAGATCTTTCTCTGAGAGTGTGCTGAGACTCTTTGAAAGTGTCCTGTGACTGACTATAAAACAAGGTTTAATGTATATGCAACCAAGAAGAGATTTAATTGCTGTTGTGTTTTTATTTTATATTTTAAAATCAGGTTTAGGGGACTGGAGAGATGGCTCAGTGGTTAAGATCACTGGCTGCTCTAATCTTCTAGAGTACCTGGGTTCAACTCCCAGCATCCACATCGCAGCTCACACGGTCTGTAGCCCCAGTCTCGGGGATTCAACACCCTCATACAGGTATATACACAGGCAAAACACCAATGCACATAAAATAAAAATAAATACATTTTTTTTAAAAGTCAGGTTTAGCCAGATGGTGGTGATATACGCCTTTAATTTCCAGCAGAAGCAGGTGGATCTCTGAATTCCAGGCCAACGCAATCTACAGAGTGTTTCAGGATAGCCAAGGCTAAAACAAAGAACCTTATTTCAAAAAACAAAGCAAACAAGCAATCCCTCAGATTTAAGTAAAAAATGTTTCATAAATAATCTGTTTATAATTACTATGCCAGGCCCATTCAGTTTTAGGATCATTTAAAGCTCTCAATGCTGCCTTAACTCAAGGATTTATTTTTAGGGGTAAGTTGATTTTGTTTTTTTCTTTCTTTCTTGTTTTTGGTGGTTGGAGAAGAACTGGGTATAATGAGTAGACTGTCTTTGACGTTTCCTGTAACATTTCGGGATTCTCAGGAGCCTGTAATGAGTTAGTAACTTAGCAACTTTCCCCACAGTAAGGCAGGAATGGGGTGGGTATATCAATTATAGGGACCCCTTCCCCATACTCACAGACTCCGCAGTCACTGAAGCAATCACACAGGCTGGTCTGCCAGTTGGAATTTTGGGGAGCACGAACGAATCCAGGTTGAGTCACGATGACTGTTGGTGCCTGAGCCATCTTCGATGCGAGGTCTCAAAAGACCAGGTCTGAAAAAGAAAATGTTGGTGTTTCAGCCTGAAGTGCTCTGGGAAGGCACTGTGTCCCGCCCTTTAGCTAGCCCTACCTGCTGTGCTCCACTGGCTAGGGACAGGACAAGGTTGGAGAAATCAGCTTGTTGATCTCTAAAGAGCATTTCAGTCTCCACCTCCGAGAGGAGAGAGGCCTCAGGGGAAAGGAAATCACTGAACTGGTAAGGTGAACAGGTGTCTCTCATGGGGGAAAGAAACCAAAGGGGGGCGGTGATCTTGATCGCGTGCTATTTTATACAGGTCCCTGATGTCCAGAAGACGGGAAACAAAGCATTGGCCTGGGACAGGGTAGGGTTGGAGAGCCGTGGGAAACAACCTCTTCTTGAACGGAACAGCCTAAGCTTAGTGCAAGCCCACTCTCTTCCCGCTCTTGCTCAGCTGCCTAGGGTTTTCACCCAACTCTCCTGAATCCAGGCTGCTCCATCATTCACGTTCACCGGAACCTGAACCTTCTCTCGGTGCAGCTTAGCCTATCACTTGTGGCAGGGGCTAGCAAGTCCTTACAATCACCCCAACTGCTTTCCTAGTGTTGTGTTTTTGTTGTTGAGGATGCTGACTTGTTTTCCCGAGTCAGCATCTCATCACGTATGTAGCCCAGGCTAGTTTCAAGCTCATGCCCTGCTCCGCCCCGCCCCCCGCGCACGCCCCCCCCCTCCTGCTTCAAGCCTTCCATATGCTGGCATTACAGGTGTGTGTCACAATTCCCAGCTGAGCAAAGCCTTTATAAAGTATGCCTTGGTAGAATATCTCTTCCTTACGAGGGAGTTCAGGGGTGTGATGTAGATTTGGAATGACAGTACCTTTCCTCCTCAGTCCCTTGTTCCAGGGCCTGATCAGCAAGCCCCAGCCATCCCTTTTGTCTCTTCCCTTAGTGCTGGGAGACATGTGTGCAGACGCTCCTGGCTTTTTACTTGGGTGCTGGGGGTCAAACTTAGCACCTAAGCTTGAGCATCAGACACTCCCGGCTTAGCTCCCCCCTCCCCCTCCCCCTCCCCCACCCCGCCTCCTTCCTCTTCTCCAATTGTCTTTAGCATCAAGTCCAGTGTTAGACTCACAGTAGGTGCTTTAGCTTCGTTGCTGAATGAAGCACTAAAGGTGCTGGGTCATTTAGAGACTTGGTACATATTTTTAAGGGCACAAAAAGCCTGGGAGTAGTGGCGAACAACTTTAGTTCCAGGGGGCGGGGCGCGGGGGGAGGCAGGTGCGAGCAGATGGATCTCTGTAAGTTCCAGGCTAGCCTGATCTGCACAGTGGATCTCTGTAAGTTCCAGGCTAGCCTGATCTGCACAGTGAGTTCCATGACTGCCCGAGACCATCTCCTAAATAGAATGCTTTTAAAGATGGACGACTAGGCTCCGTCCTGTCTTATCAATTAGGCATTTTCTTCAGTCGCCTTTGCTTTGTTCTCTCTAGATCTCATTGCTGCAACATCTGCTAGGTCAGTAGTTTTCTTGAATGAAAGAAAAAAAAAAAAGAGCACTATATGACGCCAAGAACAACCTTAAATGAAGGGTATGCTCAGATGATTCTCCACGTGACTAGGAGGGTTCAAAGATGCTTGAAACATGACTAAATCTGCACGCACCTCAATATAGTTAATTATAAATCAATCCAACCCCCAGAATCCAGCACACAAACAATGTTTGGCTGTTTCAGAGGAAGATAAAATTGGCTTAGTTCTAAAAAGAGGCAGGCTGGGCTCACCTTTAATGTAAGCCCATGGGATAGCAGAGGCAGACATGTCTGTGAGTTCCAGGCCAGCCAAGGCTACAAAATGAGACTCTGTCTATAAGAAAGGGGTGGGAGTGGGGTGAGGGGGGCAGGGAGGGGAGACAAAGAGGAAGGGCTTACAAAGTTCTTTTCAATGTTTGTATCTGTTACCCATCATCATTATATTCAGTAAATATCTCTATGGGTTCTCTTCCTGCTACTGAGTGTAGTATGCAAATACTGCAGAGTTTTAGAAGATTTAGTAAACAAAGCAAGTATAAGGAGAAAGTATGCAAGATCTGACATTAAGAATGTTTAAAACAAGCCAGGTGCGGTGGCGCATGCCTTTAATCCCAGCACTCGGGAGGCAGAGGCAGGCAGATTTCTGAGTTCGAGGCCAGCCTGGTCTACAGAGTGAGTTCCAGGACAGCCAGGTCTACACAGAGAGAAACCCTGTCTCGAAAAAAAAAAAAAAAAAAAAAAAGAATGTATAAAACAATAAACAAACCAAAACCATCCAAGCTGAAGGGATGGCTCAGTGGTTAAGGGCACTGGCTGCTCTTCCAGAGGTCCTGAGTTCAATTCCCAGCAACCACATGGTGAGTCACAACCATCTATAAAGAGATCCGGTGCCCTCTTCTGGCCTGCAGGAGTACATGCAAATAGAGCACTCATATACATAAATAATTAAGTTTTATAGAACAAACAAATGAAAAACAGAAAAAAAAAAAGCAAAGCAAGTCTCAAGGTTAGGAAAATGCTGAAAAGACAGGATCAATTGTTTACAAAAGAAATGAAGAACAAAACCAAACCTTAAATATATAAAAAGATGCTCAAACGTTCCCACCTTCCCACCGTTAAGGAAGAAGAGCTACCTGCTGGGCAAAACCAGGTGCTCGGGTGCTGGTAGTGAGCCATTGCCAGCACCAGCAAGGCTCCAAGGTTGATCTATAGCACCAAACCCCGGTCAGAGCTCTCAGGAGAGTGCAGCTCTACAGACTTGCTAGGGGTGAGTGCCTCTGGTGAGAAAAGCTTGCGGATTCCACAAGCATCTGCAGAGTAACATGGTCATGACAGGGTTAACTTGGAAAGTGCAACCGGTGAGGTCCCCCCCCCCCCCCCCCCCCAGGCTTCTGAACACACTGGAGGACCCAAGGATGAGTCCTGGGCACGTGGGGAGCCAAAGCAGGAAGATCACTGAGGCCCAGCTCTAGATCCACCTGAGCAATGGAGTAGGATTTTGTCTAAAAAACTAAAAGAAACTAAAAATGTCTGGGTAGGTGCCAGGACTCAGGGATCCGTGAGGCATGCAAGTTTACGAGCACACATAGATACACAGACACATAGATATGGTAGAAGTATGTAAAGATAAATTCTGATTATGTCCAAAAGGAAGGTACACCTAGTTCCCAAATCTTGATTGCTAAATGCCATTGTTCAATAAAAAGAGCCCACTGACTTCAGGACTGGGAGAGAAGGTCTTAGATGAGCCTGGGACATATGGCTTCAAGAGTAGAGTGTTTTTGTTTTTGTTTTTTCCCCAGCCCCGCTCACTTCGGCCCTATTTATTTCATATATGTGGATACACTGTCACTGTCTTGAGACACAGCAGAAGATGACATCAGATGCCCATTACAGATGTTTGTGAGCCACCATGTGGTTGCTGGGAATTGAACTTGGGACCTCTGGAAGAGCAGTTAACGCTCTTAACCAGTGAGCCATCTCTCCAGCCCAAGAGTAGAGTTTATTAAATGAGACACTGCTTAGTGTGGCTGGAGGACAAAAGCCCAACAATGACAAACCATCTACTGGTAGTTAAATTAGTAGATTTATTCCTTGCTCACAGTGGGAAATCATGGCCAGGTCAGGAAGAAAGTGGATGGAAAAACTCCTTAGAGAGTGTAGGCTGTGACGGAATAGTTTGGAAGAGGAACCAGGAAGTAGAGATGCTACTGGAAGGAGAAGGTCATCTCATGGTGACATTCTTATTTGCTAAGGAGGGCTCCCTGGAGCGGCAATTGTACTGAACTTAAGTGAACTTCCTCCTCTTCCTTCCAGTAACTGTGGAGGTCACAGGGCTAGCCTGCACTAGCTTTGCTGTTAACAAAAGCTCCCAGAAGGTTCAAGCTGGTGAAAGGCTACATTTTACTATCTTGCCCTGGGACTTTTGCCTTTGGAGTATCTTTCTCTAAAAGTTCTCTCTCTCTCTGTGTCTTTGTCTCTCTCTGTCTCTCTGTGTTTGTGTGTGTGTGAATTAGTTTAATTAGGGTTACTCACAGGAAGCTGGGTAACTAGCCAGTGACCACACCAGAGAAGAAAAATGTCTGTCTGTCTCCCAACAACCTCAATGAACCTAATGATTAACTGCAAAGTTAGCTCTTCCAGGAAAGGGCTAACTCCACGGCATAAGACATGATAATCTAAACTTCCTTTGGCTTTTTGGAACCCAGAAGGTCCAATGACCTATGAATAACAGCAGATGGTTGGCCAGAAAAGCAGTCCATTTGAAATTGATGACTGCCACGGGTGGCGCCAGAGACTCCTATCCTCCCTGTCATTTCCCCGTAAGCCTTGCCTCTAAGCAATATAGCTCTTTTTTTTTTTTCCTTTTCTTTTTTTGAAGGAGGCTCTTATATAGCAAAAGCCTCTCTCAAACTGTTTATGGCCAAGGATAATCTTGAACTTTGGGTCCTCTTGCTCCACCCACTGTTGGAGTTTGAATATAGGGCCTCTAGCACTGCTAAGCTATATCAACTGAGCACCTCAATATCTGTCCCCCACCCCCCGCCCCCGCCCCTAAAGACTGGAGTGCCCATCTTCCAACTTTTCCAAGTGTCTTCCAGGAAGTCACAACCGCTCTCTAAATTTATTTAATCAGTTTCAGGAAAAGAAAGCGAAAAACACTGCAATCACTCATTTTCTTTGCTGACCCTTTTCACAATTAACAAGAGCTGGCGTCTTTCAGAGCAGGGTTGACTGCTTGGAAAGTGTAGCAGGCACCTCTTCCCTGGGGGATGTGCTTGAGCCGCCAGGGGCAGACACGAATTTCCTCCCCACCCTCCAGCCCTGGGTGAGGTCAAGCTTCCTTCAGAACTCAGGTCAGCCTGGAGTCCCCCAGAGCTTCCCTCCATCCCAATTCCAGTGCTACAACGTCAGAAGTCGTATTCTGAGAGATGACGTACCACCATGCCTTGGAAAGCCAAGCATTTTAGAAAACGGAAAAGCGTGTGTATTCAATTTTACTTTGCATGGCCTTTGCATAGTCAAAGGTCAGATAGAATACGAGAGTGATTAATACTGGGCGGGTACCTCAGGGCCAGCTGCTGATAATTTGTTTTTCACATTTATCTTTCTGATTTATTGTTTTTATGATAGTGTTGAGGGCTGGGAGACAGATCTGTGATAGAGTACTTGCTTAGCACGTGAGAGGCCCTGGGCTGGAGCCCCGCCTTAGCAACAGCAACAACAACAACAACAAAAAATAGATTTTTATTTCTTTTATAATAAAATTTTGAGCTAACTGTGTGTTCCCTTTCAGGGGGAAAAAATCAAATTGGAGACTAGCATCTTTAAGGGGATTGAGCCAGCATCTATTGCTCTAGTTTTATTCCTGGGCTCTAGTCAGTGCTAGTACATTGATGGCATTTGATAAACACCAGGAGTGACGGAAGGAACACCCTTCCTTGTCTTCTTCAAAGGAAAGTTATAATCCTTTAACTCATTTCTACATTGCGATTTAAATAGAAGAGCGGGCATCTAAAGGGTCCTGAGGAAAAACCCCTGGCTTGTGCTCATGTCGTTACCCTTTTCCTGGAAACCCTGGCTCAGCATATCCCAGATGGCTGTATATTTACATGGGGCTACATAGACTTTACAACTACATGAGACCTGAACACAGCCATCTGTATCTATGGCATAGACTTGAACCCAGAACATTCACCTGCTCACTGACAGATAATTAGTAAAAAAAAAAAAAAAAAACAATCTTTTCTCTACTTGTGGCCTAAACAGTCATCAGTCAGTCTAAGCTGTATATAACTAGACAAGGTGTTGATGCCTGGAATTCTAGCACTTTGGAGGTAGAAGTGGGAGAAAAAATTATAACAAAACTCATATCTTTTTCATTTGTTTAACCCAGGAGAAATTTGAAGACATATATAATATGCCCTACACATATGGAAACCTTTGGTATTGTAAGATTTTTTTTTCTATTTCGAATACAGACAAAATCAAATTACAAATAAAATAATAAATTAAAAGGTTGCATGTTTCTTTCAGAATAGATTTCTCTCTCTTTCTCCCCTTCTCCCTCCCTCTCCCCGCCCTCTTCCCCCTTCCCCCAACCCCCTGGTTCTGGGGGTTGAACCTAAAGCATGCTGTGTGTTAGGCAAGTGCTCGAACGCTGAACTCCACGCTCAGCTAACTTCCTCTTTTGAAGGTGGAAAACTGTGGGGTGGGCAACCATGGTCCCCTCGGGGTTTCCGGAACCCGAAGCCAAGCACACGTGGGTGGGGGGTGGTGTGGGAGATGGGGCCAGGAGGTTGTGAATACCAAGAGAAGCTCCTGGCCATGAAGGTTGCCTACAGCTGCCGCGGAAGGATGCTCTGCTCGGCACTGTCTAGAAGTGCAGTCCTAGAGGAAACGAGCTCTCCAGGACTGCCGTTTGCACCTCCAGCTTCCTCTGAAGAGGGTCTTAGACGGTCTAGCCCGTGGTTTCTCAAAGAAGAAACACCTCCTCCACAGTTGAAGAGCTAACAGGCATAGGGGAGTCCCCGCTGAGCATGCGCGTGCCCACGGCCCTTCCCCTGCTCCTGATCCCCCAACATGATGCCACCCAAACTAACCAACAGAAGAACTAACCACAAAACACTGGGAGAAGTCCGCAAAAACTCACTTAGTGCACTCTTACCCGTGATGCGGTCACAATCCCTCATTTGTTGAAAGTTATAACAAAACGTAAAATGCAATGCAAACTAGCCCTAACCCCGCCCCCCACTTTTTAATGCTTCCACCAAAAGTTTAACCTTAGTCATCTCAAATTAAAAGTCACCAGGAAGGGGTTAAAAAAAAAGAGGAACCCCAAACTGCTTGGCATCTGCCTAATGCTGTGCTGTGTTTCTAGGAGTGTTCTGTGACTTTATGTTTGGGCCTGTTCTGTGGTCCTCAGAGGTTATCATATGTGAAGACTGATACTGAACTTGGTGTCTGAGATTAAGGTTTAAACTGAAGGTTGGGATCTGCACAGGTAAGCACCACGTGGCTTCAGCCGCATCCTGTAAGGTTGCAAAACTCGGTGGAATCCTTTCCTTCGAGGCAAGTCCCTCCTCTGACCAGAGGCTTTTCCTTCTCCTGAGCAGCATGAGACTCCTGAGAAATTCCCATTTCTTTAGGGTCTGTTGTTATAATAGTCTAAGAGTAAGACTACGAGATATCAGTATCTCTTTAGAATAGCTTCAATTTTGCCAGGCCGGTCTCAAAAGCATTTTGGAAAGCTTGCCAGCAAAGCAGATTCCTGGTCACGACTCTGGAAAGCTGTAATGACCAGGGTCTGGGAGATTGTAATGGTCAGTTTTCTGCGCTGCAGCCTCTGTGTCTTGACAAAGGAATGTGGCTGCTTTGGTAACTAGTGCTCTGAACTCAGGCTGACAGAGCCCCCGCCTGAGCCTCCCACGTCTGAAGAGCACACGCAAACTCAGCTCATGGGTACTTATCTGCTGGTGATACACGACAGACCCCTTGAGGGTGGAGACCCCCACCCAGTGACTTGCAGACCTTGCAACCTCTGGTTCTTTGCTTTGTCTGTTACAAATAACTCCAAGTCCATTAGAAAACATGAACTGACCCAGCTGTGTGCATAAAAAGTCTTGCAATAGAGTTGTTATGGGCCAAGGAGAAATATGTAGGTTCCTGACGGTTGGGGACAACCCTACTCAGAGCTGTGCCGCATGCATCCTTGAATGTGCAATAGGGAAGTAATAGAAACTGGTGAGGATCACTCAGGAAAAAAGAAAAAAGAAAAAAATAGAGGCGAGGAGGAGACAGAAACAGGACTCTAAACGGACAGGCTTAGGAAGGAAACATGATAAATACCTTCCTTCCGAGATTCCTTGGCAAGGACTGGCTCACAGTTGAACATCTTAATTTTATCTATTAGTCTTAGACTCATTCTTTTGCCTGTATTTCTGCCTCAGAACACACCACTCTCTAGAAGGAGACTACACCAGCTTAATAAAATTATGTTACATGGCACTAGTTATATTAATAAATCTTGTTAATATCGATAAAGCCAGGTTCTAGGCAACATATGCCTGAAGTTCTTCTATTATACACTGATATTAAGATTCAGTGCTCTCCAGTCTCGTGAGCTGCCCAATGTGAGATGTGAGTGTTTCTCTCTGAGCATCAGTGAATATTCATTCATCCCCCAGAGCAGTTGGATTTTTGCTTTCGATAGTGAGAATTCCTAAGGATTCTTGAACTTTACAAACTAATAAATCTACAAAAATCCCATTGGCTAAACCTATAAAAATCTCCAGGTAGTTTAAACGAATAAATATATTTTTTATGGACAAAGAAACTAGATCACTCAGAGAGAGAGAGAGAGAGAGAAGGGGGGGGGATCTAGTTAGAAAATCCAGCACATAACATGCCCTCCCCAAAAGCAAGCAGTGGGCATGAGAGCGGTGCCCCAGAGGATCCCGAATAATATGTTCAAAGCATGATGTTTAGCAGAGTTTCACTAAAAGTTACTAAAGTTAAAGCAATTAGGGAAGAAAACAATGATCTTTTAGCATAATCTCAAACTATGTTAGGAATAAGATAAAACTTTTAAAGGAACGATCCCCTAGATTTAAAGAATTTCTAACAAATACTTACAGTTCAAAAGGTTTGGGCAGAACAGGTCCTGTGGTCTGGGGTTGAGTCTTAGTACAAATAGAGAGACTCTAAGGAAGGGAGGAGGTATCAACCCGTGGAGGGTGGGGAAGGGGTGGGCTGGAGTACAAAGAGCAACGTCCTGTGCTCTGATTGGCTGTGGTAATCCAGACACCTAAAGCCATCTCTTACCAAATAGGGTTTTTCCTCCTTTAATTCCAAGGGCTAATGCTTCGGTGCAGAGGAGAGGGTGTGGTTCCTTCTGTGGCTGATTAGCTACCTGTCGGGCAAAGCTCTCTGAGTCTCACACCTTCTCTTCCTTTTAACGTAAGAAACCAGAAGGCACTAGGGAACCTGGAGTTGCAGGCCCACTCAGACTGTCCTTGAGTGTGTCTCTCTAGAGTTCTGGCTATCTATCCCAGAGCTCAGTTTGTAGGATGGTCTCAAACTCTCAGAGACCCATCTGTCTCTGCCTCCTGCAGTTGGGATTAAAGACATGTACCATCATGCTGGGCTTCTGATCAGATCTTTCTCCTCTGTCTTTTCTTCTCCCCCTCTCTTTTCCTCCCTGAGGCGTTAGGATCTGAACCCAGGGCCAGTGCATTTTAGGTGAGAGCTCTATTATTGACCTACCTCTGTCCCCTGATATTGTTATATTGCTTTGGTTTCTGTAACAGACTGAACACTTGCTTTATGTTAGGCGTGATTTTTATTATTTTATTTTTATCACTGTTGTAGTCATTGTCATCATCACCATCACCATCATCTTCTCCCACCCCATCTCTCTGTGGTGTGTGTCTGAACATACATGTGAGCATCTGAGTGTCACAGCAGGCATGTGGAGGTCAGAGGACAGGAGGACAGCTTTGGGAAGTCTGTTCTCTCCTCCTGTGGAAGCAGCCTTGTCCCTTGTTCCCACTAGGCTGCATAGCTGTGAGCTTCCAAGCAACTCTCCTGCTCTGCCCCACCCCCATCTCTTATAAGAGTTCTGGGATTACAATTATGAGCCTCTGTATCAGTATGTATGTATGTATGTATGTATGTATGTATGTATGTATGTATTTTGTAAATTCCAGGGATCAAACTGAGATGTTCTTCCACTCTTTTAAAAAAAGTAAATTTATTTTTATGTGTATGTGTGTTTTGCTTGTGTGCGTGCCTGTGCACCGTGTATGTACATGTGTGCCTGATGCCCACAGAGGCCAGAAGAAGGTGTTAGATCCCCTGGCACTGAAGTTATAGATAGCTATCAATCACCATGTAGGTGCTGGGAACAACATCGGCTCTCTGGCAGATCAGCCAGTGCTTTTGACTGCTGGGCCCGTAGGCATGGTTCTTAATGCTTTTAAAAATCTTTGCCTTATGATCCTGAAGGCTGGTATCATTATTGCCTCTGCTTGACTGACAGAGAAACTGAGGCACAGACTTACTTGGTGGCAGTAGACACTGGATGAAATGGAACTCCTTGCCACACAGTTTAGCATAGCCATGTCCTAGTGACCTTGGAGTGAGTGACAGGTAGGTTGGGAATGTTCTCCTTCCTTCCTTCCTTCCTTCCTTCCTTCCTTCCTTCCTTCCTTCCTTCCTTCCTTCTTTCCTTCCTTCCTTTTTAAGATTTATTTATTTTATTTATATGAGTACACTGTAGCTGTCTTCAGACACACCAGAAGAGGGCATCAAATCCCATTATAGATGGTTGTGAGCCACCATGTGATTGCTGGGAATTGAACTCAGGATCTCCGGAAGAGCAGTCAGTGCTCTTAACTGAGCCATCTCTCCAGCCCAGGGAAGTTCCATTACTGAGCAGTTTTATTAAGCAGTAAAATTTATAGGAGGCCTTTTATTTTTAAAAGAAAAAAAAATACTTAGCCTCCTATACAACAAGACTCCCCAGAAGGCCAGAACAGAATGCAGACATCCATGCTCAGAACTACCAAAGTGAACTTTGAAGGAGCCCGGTTTTCCCAATGGGGGAGACTCTGGTCAACCTGAAGAACAGCATTAGGAACATCCTTCCTGCAGTGTAGCTGTGAAGAGCTGTGCACCCCCACACTGGTGCTCCTGTGCTGTTGAAGGCTTGGTCTCCAATGCAAGGGTCAGAAGTTGGGCTGTCCGAGAGTGATTGGTTCCTGAGACTCTGACTTAATCAATGAGTTAATTCATTGGCGGATTCATAATTTGATTATTGAGAGGTGGTGGAAACTAGGCAGTGAGACCTGTTTGAAGAAACTGTGTCACGGGGGCTCTCCTTGAAAGGCCACTCAGCCCCAAGACATCACGATCTTTTTCCTTCTGGGTTATCAGAGGTCATCGGTTTCATCCATCAGATTTCCACCACCAAAATGTCCTGCCTCATGGCAGACCAGGACAACAGAGCTGGCCAACCATGGACTCACACTTCAGAAACAACTAGGAAATAAACCCTTCTTCCTTCTCTGGTTTCCTCAGGAAGTTGTCACTGTGAGGGCCAGTAAGTAAAGGAAACTGAAACGGTTGCTCCATGCACAGGGAGAAAGTCCTTATTGTAGGGAAGAGAGAGTTCAGGGCTAGAGAGCTGGCTCCGAGTGGTTAAGAGCACTGGCTGCTCTTCCAGAGGGCCCAGGTTCAACTCCCAGCATCCACACGGTGGCTCACACCTGCCTGTAACTCTACTTCCAGGAGATCCAATACCCTTTCACAGACATATATGTAGGCAAAATGCCAATCATATAAAATTAGAGACAGAAAGAGAGAGGGGTAAGGAGAGAGAGAGAGAGAGAGAGAGAGAGAGAGAGAGAGAGAGAGAGAAAAGCCAGAAGCATCTCAAGAGTCCAAAAGGAAGCAGACTGACCATAGCCAGAGGAGGGAGCCTGTGAACTGAAGCAGCCCGGATGTTCAGCGTAGAGGAGGAGGTGAGAAGAGCCAGGATGTTGGCGTGGACTTTGGGATGCATAATAGGTACCCAAGGAGCCTGGAGGCCAGCATGGGCTGTAAAATGTGACCTCAGGTATAAAGGGAAGTGATTCTTTCTGGCAGGTAAAATCAACCATTTCACAAGTTCTGAGTAACGTTTTTACTGGACCTTGATAGGAAATTGGCTAATACACAGCTCACTTGATAGCCTTCAACCCGACAGGGAAGGTGATTTGGAAATGACTGATCTACTTTTTAAAAAGTTTTTTCATTCATTCATTCATTTGTTTATTGTGCTTAAGATATGTGTGTGTATGTGTGTGTGTCTGTGTGTGTCTCTGTGTACATGTGTGTGCCTGTGTGCATGAGTGTGTTTGTATGTGTATTTGCGTGCATTTGTGTGTGTGTCTGTGTGCATGTATGTATCTGTGTGAATCTGTGCATATGTGTGCATTTGTGTGAGTGTCTGTGTGCATGTGTGTGTTTGTGTATGTGCATATGTGTGTTTGTGTGTGTGTCTGTGCATGTGTGTGTGTGTCTGTGTGTTTATCTGTGTGCATGTGTGTGTTTGTGTGTGTATCTCTGTGAGTCTGTGCATATGTGTGTGCCTGTGTGTGTTTGTGTGTGTGTGTACATGTGTGTGTACATAACAGAGAGCAGTAATTTGGATGGGAAAAAGGGGATCCAAAGGGGTTGAGTGAATATTTCATGTACGCGGGAAGCTGAGACTTAAGAGTGGAGCCTGGCAATCTTCTGACCCTTGCTCACCCTCCACTGCCTCTCACCTCTGCCTCAGTTTACACACTCTGCCTCAGTTTACACACTCTTCAGTTTCACTTTTCTTTTTTCTTTTGTTTTCTGAGACAGGGTTTCTCTGTGTAGCCCTGGCTGTCCTGGAACTCACTCTGTAGACCAGGCTGGCCTCGAACTCAGAAATCTGCCTGCCTCTGCCTCCCAAGTGCTGGGATTAAAGGCATGCACACTTTCTTAAGAAGCACTTTTGTGAAAGGTTTCCCGAAGTTTGACAAGTCCAGTTGACCCAGCGAGTTCACTCAGGAATGCTTCCTTTTGAAACTTGAATTATTTATTTTTGTTGTTAAAATTTAAGTATAAGGCCTGGTGAGATGGCTCAGTGGATAAGAGCACTGACTGCTCTTCCAAAGGTCCTGAGTTCAATTCCCAGCAACCACATGGTGGCTCACAACCACCTGTAATGAGATCTGACCCCCTTTTCTGGAGTGTCTGAAGACAGCTACTTATTTATAATAATAAATAAATCATTTTTTTAAAAAAATGTAAGCATAAATGTTTGCAAATAGGGAACTGCTGGGTAATTTTCAACAGGTCACTAAGAGGAAACCATTAAACATCTGAAGCTCACTCTTCAAGGAATATTTGCTGATAAGGTAGTTAACATGCACACATCTAACTGTAATGTATTCAGCCCAGTGAAAGGAAAATACCCTCCTTGGATGAAGCAGACATGCTTCATGTGTGCACTGTCGATGATGACAGAGACTGTGGCTATAATTTCAGAATTTAGAAAGGCATGCTTTAATTTCCATTCACCTGGGGAAAGAACATTGCTTTGAAAAATTATCTGAAGTCCAACACAAATCCTATTCGAGCAGCCTCAGGATCGTTCTGTAGATGCTTCAGGAGTCCCATGACACAGGGGAAGCTTCAGCTCACAGTTTAGGAGTGATATTCCAGCTCCTATGGTCTGGTCAGCCAGGGGGGGTTGGTGGCAGTCACAATGCAGGAGTGAAGTCTCTTTATGAGTAATAGTGGTACGTTCACCGCCAACAAAACTAACAAGAAAAGCTTAAGAGTGGTCTGTCGGGTCTGATCAGTGTGATGAAAGACCTAAGTAAAAGCATCACAGAGATCATGATTGGCTCCCCCTTGGTTCAGGCCTGCAGGTCACTCACCTTATTGCCTTAGGCAAGGCTTGAACATCTTGGCTGGGAGGGTGTGGGGAGACAAACAGGTGGCTGGGTGCAGAAACAGGAGCAGGGAGGATGCTGGGACCAATTGAGCATTTAAGGACACACTTCCAGTGACATGCGTTGCATGCCTGGGTCTCAGTGCTGAGAGGCAGAGCCAGGGGGTCCAATGACTCAATGAGCTCCAGATTCAGTAAGACACCTGTGTCAGAAAATACCACGGAGAGTGCTGGGAAGACATCTGCCCTTAACATCTGTCCTCCATGTCCTCCATGGGTATCCTCCCACATGTAGACACACATACACCACACACATGTACATACACATACCAAATACATGTGCACACATATATACCACACAGGTGCACACACATACACCACACACATGTACACACACACATACACCACACACATGTGCACACACATACACCACACATACACCACACACATGTGCACACACATACACCACACATGTACACACACATACACCACACACATGTACATACACATATACCACATACATGTATACACACACACTACACATGTGCACACATATACCACATACATGTACACACACCATGCACATGTACATACATATACACCACACACATGTACACACATATACCACACACATTGGGGTGCTGTACTTCACACACAATCCTAGACAAGATAATTAAGCTCAAACTGGCCTCAGAATTTAATTACAGCCATGAAGTAGTCACTAGCTTAACTCCCCCTCCCCCCATGAAATCCACTCCAGCCTTTGTTAGTTCAACAGGGATCTTGGTTAGCAGAGACACTCTGGCCACACCTGTCTCTTCCTGTCCATGTTCCCAAACTCAAAGGAACTTTCCCTTGCAGCTTCAAGGCCTTCCTTTAGTGATAACTCTGGGATGAAAACATGCAGAAGTGTAGAGACTGCCTTTTCCCTCAGATTGGCACTGGCGGTAAGCTGTCACCAGCTAATTCACCCTGGCAGCTACTATTTTTGCTGTTACAGAAGAAGCTGCCTTGCCTTGTTATCTTGGCCTGATCTTGGTCCTGAATGAGTGATCCCAGCAATGTGGAGGTTAAACCATGGTTTTGAGGCCAGTGTGGGTTAGACTGTGTGACTACGCATGGAAAAGAAAAGGAAAGAAAAAAAGGAGGAGGAGGAAGAAGAAGAAGAGAAGGAGGAGGAGAGGTTGGGTGGGTGGGGTTGAGTTTTTATTTTACAAGGTAAAAGCCCCCAGTTGGTACTTTTTAGTTGCTGTCTTTGTTGTTTTTGAAACAGTCTCTCTACATAACCTTGAGAGACTGAAATCTTGGCTGTCCTGGAACTCACTGTGTGGACCAGCTTGGCCTCAAACTCACAGAGATCTACCTGCCTCTGAGTGTTGGGATTAAAGGTCTATATGACCTAAATTGTTTTTTGGCATGTCCTACAGGTCCCATGTCCCATTGATGTTGATAAACTATGTTTGGCTATTTACTGCTAAAATGTGTATGTCAATATCAATAAAGAATGCTTTAAATCTCATCTATAACCTGAAACAATAATGATTACACACACACACACACACGAGTAGATACTCAATTTTGACAAAATTTTACATATTTTATAGATTGGCTGATTTGTGGAAGCATTATAAGTTAGTTCTGTCTTTTAAGAAGGCAGTGTTGGGGCTAGAGAGATGGCTTAGCAGTTAAGAGCACTGACTGCTCAAAGTCCTGAGTTCAATTCCCAGCACTCACACGGTGGCTCACAACCATCTGTAATGGGATCTGATGCCCTCTCGTGGTGTGTCTGAAGACAGCTACAGTGTACTCATGTACAACAGCATGCTACCCAGAGCAGGGCACAGAGCGCCTAGTCAATCCTTTCCAGGGATACCCAGAGCCCCTAGAGAGCAGCACAAGATCGGGACCTGCAACTTCTGGAAAATGTAGGCTGGAGAGCAAGCAGCGGAAAGAGCCATTTTTGGTTACAAAAGGTTGGTCGGGTAAGTAGGTGAATTTTCCTGCCCGAGGGTAACTTTAGGAACTAGGATTTGCCTGGCAATGGTGCCAAGCTGGGAATAGAGATGGCGGGGGGTGGTGCCAAGCTGGGAATAGAGACGGCAGGGGGGGTGCCAAGCTGGGAATAGAAACAGTGGGGGTGGGGTACAGATCAGTAGAACGACAAGGCGACTTCAGTGATGACCCTCAAAGCCTTGACTTGAGATCGTTGAAAACTTTCTACTTTGCCTGTCTTTCAATATGTAAACATTCAAATCAGCTCACCCAGGCTGCTATGTTCCTGTTTCAACCTTTGATTTGCTTCCTCTGTTAAGGATACCACCCGGTTTCTACGCTTCAACAAATAACACCACACACAAATCTACTTATCGCTTCAGACAAGAGCTTAGGTCATCCCTTACTGGTCAGTCATCCGGTTGCAAGGGTTGCTGGCTTTGTCTCAGAAGTGTCTGCCTGCCCCGCCCACTTTCCTTCACCTCTACTGCCATCCCGTCATTCCCAAAACTGCTACATACACCACCTTATTTGCCTCCATGTTTTTAAGTTATCCTTTCTTCACAGCAGCCAGGACCATGGTTTAAACATGCAAATCAAATTTTGTTTCCTGGTGAAGCTGCTCTATCTGCTTTCCGTGGTGCCTTCAACCCACGGATGCAGGCTTTCTGTAGCTGAGGCCAACCCATGTGTCCTCCAGGCTTTTCCTCAGCTTTCTTACCTCAAGTTCACAGTTCAGAGCTATCACAACCCAACTGGAAGAAGCTCCCCACTTAGCTAAGATCACATCGCTCAGTGGGTTTGGGAAAGGACTTAATCTCAAAGGGATATTTTGTTTGTTTCTAGTCTGTTTAGAAGGTGTCCTCAAGAAACTAGAAGGAAAGATTTCCCATCTTTTTTATATCTTCATTGGTGCTACAATTGTGTGTGTGTTTCTTGTGTTCCCACATTTTTTACAATCATTCATGTGTGCGTGTGTACATGTGTGTGTGTGTGTGTGTTTGTGACTCATGCAATGGCGTGTGTGGAGGTCAGAGAACACCCTGTGGAAGTCAATGCTCTCTTTGCCCACACAACCACCTTTACCTGCTGAGCCTTCTCACCCCCAGACATTTTACGTATTTCAGTCTCTTCTGACTTTGACCATTTCCTTAAGAACTCCTGTTTTCTGTTACTTTTGGCATCACTTAGAGATCACTGTTGGGTACCAGAAGTACTCATTGCCACAGGGCTTTTCGAGGAGTTGGAGTAAGTAAACCAATAAATAACTATTTTAAAGATAAAACTCAGCTGAGTCTGTTGCTGCACAGCTGTTGGGCCAGAATTCAGGAGACTGAGGCAAGAGGAAGACCGTATTGAGTATGTAGAGTAGAGATGATGTCAAAAAATATATTTCAAAGTGACCCCTCAATCAACTGTCTAAAACTCCGTGGTAGCCCAGCACCTGTACAGTTCCTGAGACTGCCAACTTAAAAGATAAACTGTGGTCAGCAAACATGCCAGCATTCTCTCTGAGCGTAGAAGAAGGACCAGGAGTTTAAGGTCATGTTCCGCTACAGGAAGCTTGAGGGCTGCTTGGGCTATAGGAGACCTTGCCAAAAAAGGAGGAGGAGGAGGAGAAGAAAAAGAAGAAGAAGAAGAAGAAGAAGAAGAAGAAGAAGAAGAAGAAGAAGAAGAAGAAGAAGAAGAAGAAGAAGAAGAAGAAAAGTAAAATAAACAAGAAAAGTGTATTCTGGCTAAGTATCAGGCCAGGAGGGATTGGCCTTGATGCTTTGGAGCCCACGGTGAGGCAGCACACCATCATAGCTCAACCAGGGCTTGGAGAAAGACAAAGGGAGAGACTAGGCTTCCTCAGGCCCTTCCAGGGCATATTCTCCACACAGGGCTCCCGCTAGCCTCCATCACTAAAGGGTTTGCCATCTCAGTAGTACTGAGCTGGGGACCAGGGCTGCCTCGGGTGGACTTTTGGGAGACAAAGTACCCCAGAGTGTATCTGTAAGTTCAAGTTCAAGTTCAAGTTCTTGGTAGCAATGACATTACATTACTACTTCCTCTCATTCATCAACAACCTGAATCACAGGAAATTTCTGTTACTTCGTGCTATCGAGACTCCATCTGTGCTGTCTTCCAGTTCTCATGACTGTTGATGGTTTGTATTTAAAATTTATTTGGAATTTGCTCTTCTGTGCAGCAGGAAGAAGAGAGACAATCTTATCTTCATCTCAAGGCTATCCAGTTACAATATCACTTAACAAAAAGTTCATTTTTTTTTTCTTGATTATACAGGATACCTCCTTTAATACATACTCCCATTTTTGTTGTTGTTGTTCTATAGGTAATAATTTTCTTCATCATCAGCTTTTAGTGCCTCGTACTTCTGTTTATAATCATTGCTATGGTCACATGTAAGGCTAACCTCAGGGGAAATACCCAGAAACTTTTGCCCCACCTTTACAATGTTTCTGTTAGGTCTACAGGTGTTTAAGCTTTAAGAAAGGTTTCAGGAAGGGTGGGGTCCAGAGGGATACAGCTCTTGTTCTTCTTGCAAGGATCTGGATTCAATTCCCAGCATCCACACGGTGATTCACAACCATTTATAACTTCACTGCCTGGAGTCTGGATGCCCTTTTGGCTGCTGAAGGCCCCGGGCACACACATGGTACACAGATATACATGGGAGAAAAATGGTCATAGACATATAACATTTTAAATCTAAAATATAAATAAATAAGGAAAGAAATATTTAAGGGGAAGGGGCTAGAAGTGTAGCCTGGTGGCAGAGTCCTTGCCCAGTGCAAACAAGGCTTTCAGTTAGGTCCCCAATTTAACCCTTTGCGCTCCCTGGTAGGCTCTCTGGTCACACTGTTCTGGAACAGGCTGCGGGAAGCAATGACTTCTCGTTGTTTACTTGAAAGTTAAAAAGATCAGATTAAAACAACCAATCATTCTTCACTTGAACAATAGTCTTCTGCTGCCAGGGCAGGATATCTTAAGCGCAGGGCTGCTTGTGTCTTTAGGCTGTCAAGCGACAGGAATTACATTGAATTCAAGCTTCTTCCAACAAAGAGGGAAAAGGTCTTGCGGATGAGTAACTGCTGGCTCACTCAGCTTTGCGGATGTGCAGGTTGCTCTCAGGACTCAACTCCCAGGAGGGTTAGCTGAGGAGAGCCAGGTTCTTGGTCTTGGGGTAAGGAGTGGAATCTCACCATCCTCTCTCCTCTCACTCGTTGCTTGCCTGCTGTAGGTAGGCCCTCTACAGTCAAGACTTCATTCCAGAGGGCTGGGCAGAGGACCCCCCCAGCCATAGCAGCTCCCACTCTAGGAAAAAAAAATCAAAACCCAAACCAAACAAATACCCAGAGAAGAGCTTTTTCCTTTCTATCTCCGTAATTTTTAGACATCGTTTGCATTGATTTAGGTCACATGCTCAAGTCAGTCTCCGGCTTCAGAGAGGGAGTCCTCCGCCTGAGCCTCCGTCACATATGTTGACTGCACTGTGGTGTCTGTCCTCAAGATGAGCAGCCGGGGCATCTAGGAGGACTGTAGTTAACAGCTGAATATTTTGTGGTTGTTGTTTTGAAATGTGTTTGTTTTTATTTTATGTGTATGGGTGTTTTGCCTGCATGTGTGATTGATCACCCCTTGAGTACCTAGTGCCCAAAGGGGAACAGACATTGGATCCCTTGGAGGCAGAGTTATAGACAGTTATGACATTATAGGCAGCACTCATGGCTGCCACATGGGTGCTGGGATCTCAGCCGGTATCTTAGCCCCTGAGCCATCTCTCCGGTCCAACGGCTAGCTTCTAACAGTCGGTGTCTCATGGCTCTGCGCCCAAACTCTCTTCCTCTTTCCTTTTCACAGATGTTACTCGCCAACAAATGTGCACAAACCTAACTAGATCTCACTATGTCTTTTGCTGTAAATGAGTGTGAGCATACAGCTTTCTCTAATAGCATCCCTCATTGGTCTACCAGTTTGAATAATTATCGATTAATAATCACTATCGTGATAACTCAACCCAGAATAGAGTTTTGATACTTAAGTTTTTGTGGCCTAGAAGACGGGTGAAAAGATAACTTGAACAATACATGTTCTTTGTGGGTTTTTTGGTTTTTTTGTTTTTTGTTTTTGTTTTCTTTGTTTGCCCCTCCTCCTCCCTCAGACAAATCTACTGGGTTTTCAATGAAAGAATCTCAGAAATGGACCATGGTCCATAACATAAAGTAGACTACAAACACTAGTTGAATCGCCAGAGTTCGTCTTTTCTGTGTTTCTGAAGCTGGCCCTGGGTTGCACTGCCATCTCTGCCCCTTTCTCCACTGACTGAGGCAGGTGGGTCTCTCCCCTTCATCTTGTGTTTGACCTCTTTGAAGAGGGTTGGCCTGTTACTTCGCAGACACATTTCCATTTGGTTTCCTCTGACCTCTTCTCAGATCATATCAAAGTGCAGGTGACGTCAGCATGTCTGTGAATGCTAATGTTGGCCTTGACCCCTGGGCACAGTGTATGACTCTGCATGACTGAGGATCTCACAGGAAATACTTCAGCAGGGGAAAGGGTCCTGCTTCTCTCCTCTCACCAGCTAACTTACTACTTGTTGGTAGATCTCGCCTTCAGTGGCAAACAACTTTTTCTTCTTCTTCTTCTTCTTCTTCTTCTTCTTCTTCTTCTTCTTCTTCTTCTTCTTCTTCTTCTTCTTCTTCTTCTTCTCCTCCTCCTCCTCCTCCTCTTCCTCCTCCTCCTCCTCCTCTTCCTCCTCCTCCTCCTCTTCCTCCTCCTTCTCCTTCCCCTTCCCCTTCTTCTCCTCCCCTTCTTCCTCCTCCTCCTTCTTTGCTCATCCATTTGTTAGAATTCTCTTGTTCCCAGTTAACCTATCATTAAATGATTTATCTTTATCCAGACTAGATATTTGTTTTACTCTATCAATTGTAACCTTGTGCTATCATTTCTTTTCTTGTCCCAATTTGTCCAGCTTTGGCCTTAGAGAGCGAGAGAGGCCAGGTCTTTCAGGATGATGACCCCTTCCTCCAATCACTCACAGATTGTTTTTGTTTTCTGGCATCAGGAGACATCCCAGATTCATCTTGTGTTTTCCTGTTCTCACTCCAGAATGACCTCCTCTCTGGCACCGGCATGGTCTCTCACTAGAAGGTTATTTAGAATCCAAGCTAAGGTTCCTAGAAGTGTTCACTACTGCAGGGTTAGTATTGCTTTTAGGCCCCTTTAGTATAGCTAGGAGACATGCTTAGGTATGTATGAACATGTGTTTAGGCTTGGATACACATTTATACCCATCTACTTAGGTCATGGCTTCATGCCAATACCTCTGAAGCCAGTCCAAATCATGTCATTTAACAGAAAGAAGAAAGCCAGCTGAGCATAAGCCCCCACCCCACTCTGATTCCTGTGGACCAGTGTGGACAGCCATCACCTCCTCTCCCATGCCTTCCCACCATGCTGAAGAGAGATGTAAGCCAAATAGCTTTCTGAAGCTGTTTGTGTCAGGCATTCTGTTGTAGCAGAAACACGTGGCTAATACAGACGTGGATCTTGTTTATTGTTTACCAGGTTCAGCTTTGTTGGCACTGTTTATGAAAATCTGGTTTTTTAAGAGGATTTAAGATTGGTATATACTAACTACATTATGCCTTTATAGGACACATTTTTAAATATACCAAAGATCTAAATTAGATAAAACACACACCTGGGAGAGTAGAAGAGAAATAAGTCCTGATGACAAGTTGGTTTTGTTTGTTTTGGTTTTGGTTTTATTGAGGCAGGGTTTCTCTGTAAAACCCTGGCTGTCCTAGAACTCTGTAGACCAGGCTGGCCTTGAACTCAGAGATTGACCTGCCTCTGCCTCCCGAGTGCTGGGATCAAAGTGTACACCACCACCTATCAACCTTTTGGTTTTAACCCAGTGTTTGAGACTAAGATTTGGCCTCTTCTTCATTATCATTTTTCCTCATTATCTCTTCTTCCTACCTTCTTCTCACTCTTCTATAAACTGCTCATTTTGACTCTGAAATCTGAAATCACTTTATAGGCCTGAAGTTGGATATATCACCTGAGTGTAATGTATGTGTGTTCTTTGTACTAACTAGATTTTCTGAACAGATCATATGACCTCAGTGTATATGCAAAGTGTGTGTGTACATGTGTGTGTGTGTGTGTGTGTGTGTGTGTGTGTGAGAGAGAGAGAGAGAGAGAGAGAGAGAGAGAGAGAGAGAGAGAGAGAGAGAAACGAGAGAACAAGAACACTTTTCAGCTTGAAAACATGTCCTACAATTTTTTTTTTTTTTTTTTGGTTTTTCGAGACAGGGTTTCTCTGTATAGAGCTGGCTATCCTGGAACCAGGCTGGCCTCGAACTCAGAAATCCACCTGCCTCTGCCTCCCAAGTGCTGGGATTAAAGGCGTGTGCCACTACTGCTAAGCCTACAAATTATTTGATACCTCATTCACACAGAGGGAAGATCTACATCCTTTCTCTTGAACTTGGAGTCTGTGGCTTCTTAGCCACAGAGTGTGGCAGCATCTAGTCTGTCTTGTTCTCTGGGTCACACCTTATGATGCTGGAACCTTCCCTTGAAATGCTTGTTTTTGGAGCCAAATAGCCCATTGAGAGACCCATGTAGACAGGAACTGAAACACAGATCATAGCCATAAGCCAGACCAGTGGTAAGAACCAACTTGCAGGTCATATTGAAGCTATCTACACAGAATCAGAACAAAACATCAAACCACAGTTTCCTCTGAGCGCCGTATAAATTACAGGGCAAAACAAGTGGTTAACCGGTTGCAGCCACCAAGTTCTGGAGGGTTTTGTTTTCAGAACTAGGTAGCTGGTAAGAGACGAGGGCAGACAACATAACGTGGATATTGTTTCCAAACTCTTATTATGAGAGGAACCTGACATTTGAATGTACTTCTTCCGGTTGACTCTAGTCCTTCAGGAATGATAGTCTTTTATTTTTTAAGACAGAGTCTCACTCTGTAGCTCTGGCTGGCCTGGAGCTTGTATGTAGACTTCACTAGCCTCGGACTCACAAAGAACCAACTGTCTCCTGGGCACTGGGTGTGTGCCACTGCTCTGGGCTAGTGAATGACCATCTGAGGAGAAGGCATGAAATGACAGGCAAAGTCACCTCCATTGCTGAAGAAGCAGTGTTGGATTTTCTCCCCATCATCCCTCATCCATGATCAGTATTTACAGAGAGCGTTTTTGCATTGTCATGAATACAATTCCCCCTCACCCTCCCATCTGTCTCTCTGTCTCTCTATCTGTTTGTCTGTCTGTAGAGCGCTAATATCCAATATATAAAAAGAACTCAAGAAGATAGACTCCAGAGAACCAAATAACCCTATTAAAAAAATGGGAGCCGGGCATGATGGTGCACGCCTTTAATCCCAGCAGTTGGGAGGCAGAGGCAGGTGGATCTCTGAGTTCGAGGCCAGCCTGGTCTACAGAGTGAGTTCCAGGACAGCCAGGGCTACACAGAGAAACCCTGTCTCGAAAAACCAAAAACCAAAAAACAAAAAAAAAAACAAAAAAAGTGGTGAACAGAGCTAAACAGAGAATTCTCAACTGAGGAAACTCGAAGGGCTGAGAAGCACCTAAAGAAATGTTTAACATCCTTAGCCATCAGGGAAATGCGAATCAAAATAACCCTGAGATTCCACCTCACACCAGTTAGAATGGCTAAGATGAAAAACTCAGGTGACAGCAGATGCTGGTGAGGATGTGGAGAAAGAGGAACACTCTTCCATTGCTGGTGGGATTGCAAGCTGGTGCAACCACTCTGGAAATCAGTCTGATGGTTCCTCAGAAATTTGGACATAGTACTACCTGAGGACCCAACTATACCACTCCTGGGCATATACCCAGAAGGTGTTCTAACATGTAATAAGGACACATGTTCCATTATGTTCATAGCAGCCTTATTTGTAATAGCCAGAAGCTGGAAGAAACTCAGATGTCCCTCAACAGAGGAATGGATACAGAAAATGTGGTACATTTACACAATGGAGTACTACTCAGCTATTAAAAACAATGACTTCAGGCAAATGGATGGAACTTGAGACTATCATCCTGAATGAGGTGACTCAGTCACAAAGGAACAAACACGGTATGCACTCACTGATAAGTGGATATTAGCTCAAAACTTCGGAATACCCAAGATTCAATTCACAGACCATATGAAGCCTAAGAAGAAGGAAGACCAAAATGTGTGCTTCAGTACTTTTTAGAAGAATGAACAATATACTCACAGGAGGAGCGTATTTGTTTTTAAGCCTGCATATATGTCTGTGCACCATCTGCACGCTTAGTGCCTGCGGAGGCCAGAAGGCACCAGAAACCCTGGCACTAGTGTTACAGATGGTTGCTAGACACCACGTGGTTGCTGGGAATCAAATCCTAGTCCTTTGGAAGAGCAACCAGTGCTCTAACCACAGAGTCACCTCTCCAGCCCTTCGCCTTTGCTTACTTTGGGTTTGGCATCTATTTGGTAACTGGGTACCACATTCGCAGACTCTTGCTGCCTTGTGCTTTCTTTCTTGTCTCTTCCCAGGAGTGTCTCTGTATGTACTTCTGCAGATTCACAGCCTTGCAGCGATTAAAGGTGCTCAGTAAGGACTCATGATAAGAGAACAGAGTAAAGAAACTGGAGCATGCTGGCCGAATGTGCCACAAACCTTTTCACATTTCAGTTTCTCTTTTACTGTTTCTAGTTGCACATTCAAGTATAAAATGTTTAATTTGGTGGTGATTACGGATCAAGATCAAGTTGATAAGTTGATCTTAACAGGTCATGAAGCTGATTTAATTTTTTTTTTTTTTGATTTTTTTTCGAGACAGGGTTTCTCTGTGTAGCCCTGGCTGTCCTGGAGCTCACTTTGTAGACCAGGCTGGCCTCGAACTCAGAAATCTGCCTGCCTCTGCCTCCCAACTGCTGGGATTAAAGGCGTGTGCCACCACGCCTGGCTGCTGATTTATTTATTTATTTATTTATTTATTTATTTATTTATTTATTTTTTGCTTGTAGTCTCAGTTTGAAAACATGGTTAGAAACTGGGGCCGTTCTCCAGATGATCCAGCATCTTTTCTTAGACAACCATGATATCAGCTGTGGCTTTGGTTGTTCTTGTTTTTTAGTTGATGCAAAAATCACTATGGATCATTAAACTTCCTGGGAACACAAGAAGGAAGGAGGATTTGAGGAGAGTTGCTCAACCCAGTTGGCTGCCTAACTACCCTATCTTTCAAGGAAAAGGAAACAGAAACAAATGTGGGTGTCAATCTCCAGCTAGATCTTTGGCTCCTTAAAGATTATGCCAGCAACAGGGGTTGTTTGGCAGAAGTACATCCCCAGGGTAACAGAGAATCCAACCAGGGAAGTGGTTTTTGACATGATTCCCTGGGTATATTTGTATTGTGTTGTCTCTTATTACTTTCTTCACCTTTAACAGCTGGATTAAATGGCTTCAAGCCATTTCTTGGAGGTGCACCATCTCTATTCCCAGGAGCTATGGGGGTCATAGGTGGGTAGAGCTTTTCTTGGAAATCTGAAAACTCTTGTCAGAGAGGCCACTACACAGAAACCCATAGACAGACCCTGTACTCCTCTCAGTAAACAAAACAGACAGAAGAAAAAGCAAAAAGGGCCCCAGACAGAAGAAAAAGCAAAAACTGCACTGGGGCCGTCAGGACTTTCTGTTTCCTGGTTCTGGTCTTTTTAATTGCAAGCAGGCCCCTTTGGAAATTAAGGGAAGTCATAAAGTTCTTCGTGGACAGGTCTTCGCTTTTTATAGAGCGAAGCAAAAATGGCATAGCCACCATGGGGGAGGGTCCTGGCGCCCCAGGGACTGGGGAGAGCAAGGAGGATGAGCACGTGACCCTCTCCCCTTGGTCCCTTCCTCGTTCATTGGCTTCTGACCTCTCTGGCATCACACCACCCGCTCTGTTGGAGTCAACGCTGGCCTTGGGTCGGTGTGTTATCCAAAAGTCTTGAATTTCCTTCCTCCCTAAAATAAAGGAAGCCCATGATTCTTTTTAGCTTCTACTTTTTCCCAACCAGAGAACAAAAAGTAGGGTATATAGTAGCAACTCAAGGGTAAGTGTCCTCACAGCTTTAGAAAACTTTGTCATGCAAAACTTCTTTCTCTCCTCCTCTTCTCCCTCTTCCCCTCCCTCTCCTGCCTCTCTTGCTCCTCCTCCCTCTCCACAAACAGGCACACACGAAATAAAATGTAATTTTAAAAAGAAAGTTCTAATGCAGCCTTCATTGTTAAGTAGCAGATTTTCTTCTCTCTCTCTCTCTCTCTCTCTCTCTCTCTCTCTCTCTCTCTCTCTCTCTCTCTCTCTCTCTCTCTCTCTCTCCTAGTCGTGGCTGGAGCTTGCTCTGTAGACCAGGCTGGCCTTGATCTCTCAGAGATCCGCTTGCCTCTGCTTCCCAAGCCCTAGGATTAAATGCTACCATGTGGGGCGTGGTGGTGCATGCCTTTAATCCCAGCACTTGGGAGGCAGAGGCAGGCGAATTTCTGAGTTCGAGGCCAGCCTGGTCTACAAAATGAGTTCCAGGACAGCCAGGGCTACAAAGAGAAACCCTGTCTCAGAAAACCAAAAAAAAAAAAATGCTACCATGACCAACAAACTTCCAACTTTTGACATGATTTAAAAATAGATCATCAAGATTTGAGGGCCTTTTAGGAGAATTTATAATATGGTATATCTAAAACTTTAAAATGTTTGGAGCTGGCCGGGGTGACACATACCTTTAATTCCAGCACTTGAGAGGCTGAGGCAGGCAGATCTGAGATTGAGGCCAACTTGGTCTACACAGTAAACTCCGGGTCGGCCAGGGCTACACAGAGAAACCCTGTCCAGGGGAGTAAGGGGGAATTGGAGGCTGGAGAGTATGGGTGGAGGGGTAGGGGTGGGGTGGGCTGGGGGTGGGAAGGATGGGGGTAGGGGTGGGGTGGGCTGGGGTGGGAAGGATGGGGGTAGGGGTGGGGTGGGCTGGGGTGGGAAGGATGGGGGTAGGGGTGGGGTGGGCTGGGGGTGGGAAGGATGGGGGTAGGGGTGGGGAGTGTTTGCTCAACATTGCAAGCGTGTATCCTGAAGACATTTGATTTTTGTATAGGACTTTGAAGATAATGCAAACTGTTAATAAGGAAAAGTTGAAGCAGGCATTAGGAACTGCAAGATTTCCCTCATCCAAGTTGTAAATGTATACTTAATTGCATTTCTTTTTTCCCAAGTAATACATGGAAACAACTGAAGTTTTCAAAAGCTACAGGAGGATTTTTATGAAAAGCTTCCGTCTTCTGCCTGCTTCCTCAGACTCTCCTGCTCCAGAGAAACCATTCCCTGTTAATGGTTTCTATTTCTGTTTATCGTCTCTCTGGGGTTTACCTTCATATCAGTATATAATGTGTTTACTGTTGGCGATTGATCGGTAACTGACTAATGATTTTAGGCGGGATTTTCCACACGATGGAGGAGGATCGGCCTCACTCATATTTATCTTTCAGCGTAGTCATAGTAACTCCTTGTTATTGATGACCTTAGTTAAATGCTAAACTTAGATTTCTGCTTTAGTTCTGTCTGCTTTCAACATCATCCCTTTGGTTAAAGCCAGAACCAAGCAAGATCTGAGTAGTTTAGAAAGAACTTTCCCAATTACGTTCTTTCCTTTATATATATAAAACAATTAGAATTTGTTTTAGTCCCTGATCTAAGGTTGTGATGAAACGCTATGACCAAGGCAACTTATAGAAGAAAGCATTTCACTGGAGGCTTCTTGACAGTTTCAGAGAGCGAGTCCATAACCATTGTGGCCAGGAGAATGGAGGCAGGCAGCCAGGCACGGCACTAGAGCAGGAGCTCAGAACTTACATTCTGAACAGCAAGCAGTAAGCTGAGACACACAAGACTGGGGTTGTCCCGGGCTCTTGAAAACTCAAAGCCTACCCTCAGAGACACTCCAGCAAGGCCACACCTCCTTCAACAGATTCACACCTCTTCCAACAAGGCCATACTTGCTAATATGTGAGCCTGTGGGGGCCATTCTCATTCCAACCACCACACTATTATTTTATTTTACGTGTATGGGGCTTGCCTCTGTGTAGGTCTGTGTCTGTGGAAGGCATGAGACCCCCAGGTACTGGGGTTATCTGGTTGTAAGCCAACATGTGGGTTCTGGGAATGGAACCCAGGTCCTCTGCAAGGACACACAGCGCTCCTAACTGCTGAGCCACCTCTCTAGCCCCTTCTGCTCTTTGTGTAAGATGCAGACAGCATTCCTATTCCCTGACACCTGTACTTTTAATGTTTTATATATTTACAGTTTTTGTATGTTTTCTAAGTTAATAGGACTTTATATCCTTAGCCTTGGCTAAGCACTCAGTGATTCAAACTATGGCTTGAATCTCAGCAGTTAAGGGAGTGACCATTCCTCCCTGGCTCTGTGGGCGATCACCAAGGGCTCACTCAGCAAAGTTTCATTTTCTCTTATCTGTTTATTTTGGCCCTTTCCAATCACTCTACAGTTATTAACCAACTTAATCGTCATAAGAGGCCCATGAGTCCCATAACAATGAATGTAACTGGTGAGGTCAGGATTTTGTTCCCTTTTTGTGTGTTTCTTAGGATGTTTATCTTCTTATTGAATGTACTTTAATCTGCTGTTCCATGCTAGCTTCAAACCTTTGGAATTCTGTTCCCCCCACCCCCACCTCCACCCCCACCCTCTGACTTCTGTTTGGGTTGATTACTCTCTGCACCCCCCACCCCCCCCAGGAGCCAGAACCAGGCGCTTTGTGCGCGTACCTACAGCCAAGTGTTTTCTGTCTGGAGCTGTCGGCCTCTCTCCCAGGAAGCCTTTCTCTTTGCTGTCTGTTGCTCATCCCTTTCCCGCGTTCATCTGCAAGTTTAACTGGATCGCATTTAGATGGGACTGGAGACGGTGTTTTTGAGTTCTTTTATGTCCGAAAAGGTTTTCTTTCTTCCTTCAGACTTTTATAATTTGCTTAGAAATTCCACATTTCAACAGATTACTGCACAGAAGTGGGAACATGGAAGGAGACACTCGACTAGTTCTAAAGAATGAAAGAAAAAGGGGCGGGTAAGAGCACTGACTGCTCTTCCAAAGGTTCTGAGTCCAAATCCCAGCAACCACATGGTAGCTCACAACCATCTGTAATGAGATCTGATGCCCTCTTCTGAAGACAGCTATAGTGTACTTACATATAATAATAAAGAAATCTTTGGGCCTGAGTGTGCAGGGCTGACTGGAGCAAGCAGAAGTCCTAAATTCAATTCCCAATAACCACATGAAGGCTCACAACCATTTGTACAGCTACAGTGTACTCATATACAAAAAAAAAAAAAAAAAAAAAAAAAAAAAAAAAAAAAAAAAAAAAAAAAAAAAAAAAAAAAAAAAAAAAAAAAAAAAAAAAAAAAAAAAAAAAAAAAAAAAAAAAAAAAACAACAAAAAAAAAACAGAAAGAAAGGAAAAAAACCAGGTGAGAAACAGAGACAGAAAAAGAAATAACTTCAAAGCAGGAGGTAGAAAGCAGATTCTCACATCAGGAATCACTTTAAATAACCCAGTTAAAGCATTTGTCATCAGCTCAGATTTAAAAATAAATCTGTCTATAGTGTCGAGATTTGTCAGCTCAGTGCACAGACTCAGTATAAGCCAAAGCGGAGAGCAAGGATGACTCGGGATTCCTCCGAGTGAAGCTGGTGTGCCCAAATTCTATGAGGTAAATAAGAGTGTATCACAGGACCTGTTTGGAACTCAGGTGTTCACAGTGACGTAGTCACACTAAAAAGATACATGGATGAGTAGTCCTTCTGAGGAAAGCACATCATATGATGTAATTTATCAAAAAATTCAAATAACAGATACATTTTATGTGATTAATATATATATATTTAAGATTTATTTATTTTATGTATGTGAATACACTGTTGCTGTCTTCAGACACACCAGAAGCAAGTGTCAGATCCCATTACAGAGGGTTGTGAGCTACCATGTGGTTGCTGGGATTTGAACTCAGGACCTTTAGAAGAGCAGTCAGTGCTCTTACCTGCTGAGCCATCTCCCCAGCCTCTTAAATCTCCTTAGCAGGATAGTGGCTTTCTGGATGTTCATTTTATAATCGTAACCCATGCCTGAATGTTATGTGCACTTTTTTAAAATATAGTACAATGATTTTTATTTGCTGATAAAGACCGACTCCAGGTTTCTTTAGCATACTTGCAGTTTATGAAAAGCAAAGGCCAACTAGTCCTCAGACTCTGACCCTTCTTCATCTTGACTAATCTGGAAATAAGGAAGTTCCTAAGTCTCCTTGTCAGATGCAATGGTGGAAGCCAATCTCGGAGATTCTTCTTCTTATGGTATTTCTTGGTAAGATATTTCAAATACCTTTTGGAGAACTGTTTCTCAAAAACAACTGTGATTTTATTCTCCAAGCATTCAATGTGATCAACATTCCCAAGATTTCTAGTTCTTCTCTTGACTTTAACCTTCTCTAGAAACTGTCCAAAACTTCCAGAATCAAGAATTTCATCTTCTACTGGATGAATAAGATCAAAGTGAAACCTTCGGGCCTTGTTCTTAGGGTTTCTGACTTTTTTGTCGCTGCTGTGTGGAGAGAACAAGCCTCCTTGTTATTGTACTTCTGTCAATAAATTTTCTCTAGAGTTTTTTTTTAATTTTATTTTTTATGGTTTTTCGAGATAGGATTTCTCTGTATAACCCTGGCTGTCCTGGAACTCACTCTGTAGACCAGGCTGGCCTCGAACTCAGAAATCCGCCTGCCTCTGCCTCCCGAGTGCTGGGATTAAAGGCATGCGCCACCACGCCTGGCTTCTCTAGAGTTTTGAGGCTGTCATTCTATCTTACTGACTGATGTGGCTGACAGAAATTCTATTATTTTCTCTCCAGCGCTTCGATCAGACTCAAGGGCCTCGGGCATGCCCTGGATGTTTTTGAGATATCTAGCTGTAAATCCTCCCCCCCCCCCAGCCCCGCCACACACACACACACACACACACACACACACACACACGCCCTTTCACTGTGCTGGGCCCCCTCAAGGATCTTTGCAGTCAGACTCATGTCCCTTCATCTTGAGGGAAAAGCTATTTCTTTCAGTTACTGACTCTGATTCAAGTTGTGCTGGAGAGTTTTATGTCAATTTGACACAAGCTAAAGAGGAGGTAGCCTCAATTAAGAAAATGTCTCCGAAGATGAGCCGGAAGGGCATTTTTAAAATTGGTGATTGTTGGGGGAGGGCACAGCCCCTGGTGGATGGTTCCATCCCTGGGTTGTAGTTCTGGGTTCTGTACATAAATGCAGGGAGAGCAATCCAGAAGGAGCAGGCCACTAAGGGGCACCTTCCATGGCCTCTGCATCACCTCCTGTCTCTAGGTTCCAGCCTTACTTGCCCTTCCTGTCCTGACTTCTGTAGTGAGAATTTTGGTTTCTTGAAAAACCCGGTTACGTTATGTGAGTATGTTTTTGTTTTAATCCCAGAGTGGGGTAAGAGGTTACTTTACAGCAGGTGATTGTGATTTGCCTCATGCACTTGCAGGGGTGTCATTTTTTTTTCCAGCTGCAGACAGTTTAATTCTGGGGACTCAGGAGAGAGTTCAGCCCCAAGACGGGCTGGAGATGGCTGCTATTCCCTTCTGCCACTTCTGTTTGCTGTTGTTGTGGTTGGTAGGTGGTTGTGGGCAAAGAGATGAGAAGTTAAAGATATCCTGATGACAAAGATCAACATTCTCTCAAAGAACTGAAGGCAAACAGGAAGTAGTCTAAAGAGGTCTATACCCCCTCTCTCCTCTCTCCTTCTTTCTCTCCTACAAAGTGTTGGGAGGGTCGGAAGGGATTAGGGTGAAATAAAGGTTGGAAGGGAGGTTGAGGTATACAAACCCAATAAAGTATACCAAGAAGAAAACAAAGAATACCAACATAATTCCCGCAGTGATGGACTATGATGTGGAAGTGTAAGCCAAATAAACTCTTTCCTCCTCATCTTGCTTTTGATCATGGTGTTTCCTCACAGCAACAGTAACCCTAAGACACAAGTGAATATCTCCTATTATTTTTCAATGTTTCTTAAATAAGCATCTTTAGTGTTTTGAAAAAGAGAAAGGCTAGGCTGTTCTCTTTCTCTTAAATCCCAGCACTTGGGAGGCAGAGGCAGGTAGATTTCTGAGTTTGAGGCCAGGCTGGTCTACAGCCAGGACTATACAGAGAAATTTGATCTTGAAAAACAAACAAATAAATTTTAAAAATCAACTTAAAAAAATGAGGGCAAGCCGGGCGTGGTGGCGCATGCCTTTAATCCCAGCACTCGGGAGGCAGAGGCAGGCGGATTTCTGAGTTCGAGGCCAGCCTGATCTACAAAGTGAGTTCCAGGACAGCCAGGGCTATACAGAGAAACCCTGTCTTGAAAAACCAAAAAAAAAAAAAAAAAAAAAAAAAAAAAAAAAAAAACCAAAAAATGAGGGCAAAAACAAAAACAATAAAAAGGAAAGGCAGAGTGAGAGCGAGAGCAAGAGAGAAAGAGAGAGAGAGAGAGAGAGAGCCCACTCCTTATTCTAGCTCTCCCAGTTGCCCCCCTCCCCTTGGCTACCATTCTTTCACTTTATTCCCTCCAGAAGTGAAATAAGCTCCTTCCTTTCTGGTGGCAACCTTCCTATCCCTGTTTGGAGGGTCGAACAAGATTCCTTTGTGGTGGTTTGAATAAGCATGGCCCCTTAGGCTCATGGATTTGAATGTGGCACTGTTTGAGAAGGATGAGGAGGTGTGGTCTTGTAGGAGGAATTGTATCCCTGAGGATGGCAATAAGGGTTCAAAAGCCCACACCAGTCCAGTGTCTCTCTCCTTGCCTGGAGATAAGGAATGTAACTATTAGCTTCGCGCCTGACTCCTGCCATGACAATGGCCTAAGCCCCTGACACTGTGAGCCAGCCCAGTTAAATGCTTTTTTTTTTTAAATAAGAGTTGCTTGTTTGAGGTTGTCTCTTCACAGCCACAGGACAGAGATTAAGACGGTCTCTAATAATGTATCAAAAATGCCAATATCCATACTTTCTATCTATGGGCTCTACAGTTGGAAGCTTCTCCATTTGTTTCCCTGAGACACCAAGAAGGAAGACCCCTGGGGAGGGTCAAGCAGGGGCAGGCCCTCGGAGCCAAAGCCTGCTGCAAGCAGGGTCTGGGCATCTGAGAGCAAAGAATATCAAACTATTTCTGATTCTGTGTGATCCCGGACACTGCGTTATTTCGTAAGTAGTTTGATGCTTTCATCCGTATTTCAGATCCTTGCACAATGGAGATGACATGATAGGGATCCAGAATGCACGATAAAGAAAGCCCCAAGCCCCTTACAGTTTTCGTTTAACGTTCTGTCTCTGACAAGCATGATGGGCATTCATCTCGTGGCTGATTTGACACAAAGGTGACAAGTACTTTTGATGGTTAAATACAGATATGCTGGAGGCAACGGATGGGCACCGCTATGCCCTGGGATGGTTTGACAGAGAAAGGATAATAGGGATGTGTTAGCATTCTGTTAAACTCCACTCCACAGTTACTTAGCAACAGCCAGGTATGCTACTCCCCACAGTTACCTGGCAACAGCCAGGTATGCTACTCCCCACAGTTACCTGGCAACAGCCAGGTAGGCCTGACCCACTATAAAAGGGGCTGCTTGTCCCCCTCCTCTCTCTCCTGCCTCTTGATCTCTTGCTCTCTCTTGCTTCCCCTATTTCCCCCGTCCCCACCCCCCCCTCCACGTGCTCATGGTCATGGCCAGCCTCCCTCTCCTCTCCCTCTCCTCCTCTCCTCTCCTCCTCTCCTCTCCTCCTCTCTCCTCTCCCCTCTCCCCNCCTTTCCTTTCCTTTCCTTTCCTTTCCTTTCCTTTCCTTTCCTTCCTTCCTTCTTTCCTCTTCCTCTTCTTCCTCTCTCTCTCTCTCTCTCTCTCTCTCTCTCTCTCTGCCTTTCTCTGCCTCTACTACCCTCTTAACTCCCTCCTCATGCCCTGAATAAACTCTATTCTATACTATACTGTCTTGTGGCTGGTCCCTCAGGGGGGATGCCTCCTCATTGGCCCCCTGAGACATCCCTCCCCCTTCCCCTTCCTCCATACCTCACCACACCCCCATAGAACATATCTTATACCTCCTTGTCTTTTTATAAACACATCAGTATGGAACTCTCCCATTATTAAAAGTCACTTTTTCTGATTCCTTGATTCCAAGGTCTTTTGGCAGGTCCTTGTCTGTGGGTTAATAATAGGAGAGCTCTGAGCTGTGCAGTGGTGGTGCACGCCTTTAATCCTAGCACTTGGAGGCAGAGGCAGGGGGATCTCTGAGTTCGAGGCCAGCCTGATCTACAAAGTGAGTTCCAGTACAGCCAGGGCTACACAGAGAAACCCTGTCTCGAAAAACCAAAATAAGTAAGTAAATAAATAAATAAATAAATAATAGGAGAGCCCTATATAGAAATTTGTTTTGCACTAAGATTTGGGGCTTAGTAGAAAAGTTGACAGTGAGGTCACTTGCTGGGGCAAGCTAGGGAGCAAAGCTTCTCCAGGGGTCAATGTTTGTTTCTCCAGGTGGAGCTGACTGCGGAGGAACTTAGACGGTGAGGTGTTACACTCCCTCCCAGCAATAAGTGTCTCCATTTCCTGTCTGCGCCTTGGCTACCATCCCTGTTACTGAAAACCAGGTGCCATGAAAGTGCTGAAGGGCCTGGCTGCTTCCTGGGAGACAGGCATCGTCCCACAGTATACTTCCTCTTCCCTAGGCATTGGCACACGCTCCTGCTTGACACCTGTACCGCCCTGCCTGCCCTTCCCCAGAAGATTTGCCCCAACTTTGTCCTCAGAAGATCTGCACCCGTCAGCTCTCACGTTGGGCATCGCCCCCCTCAAAGCCACCCCCTCCCCGTGTCTTCTGCTGTCTGGTCCCTTTCCTCAGCTGGCTTTGTTCTATACCCTCTGCACTGAGGTTTGCTGAATGTCGACCCTTCACCTCTTCCCACATCTTCCCATTTTTTTCCTCTCCTACTCTTTCACCTTCTTTACTGAAAGTTGTTAGAATTGAAACAGAACCGTTCCTGTTAAAATCTAATCAGATAATAAGGAAACAAGGTTCTGAGGGGCTGGCATGCGTGTGTGTCTGATAAGGACCATCACAAACAACGACCAGAACCACAAGCTCACACAAGTACTCTCTGTTTTGAAAACAAACAAACAAACAAACAAACAACTTTTATTTATTTTACTTTGTGTATATGAATGTTCTGCCTACATGCATGTCTGTGCATCCCATGTTAGTACCTATTGGATCCCTGGAACTGGAGTTATAGATGGTCTTGAGACACCATGTGGGTGCTGGGACTCAAACCCGGATCTTCTACAAGAGCAACGAGTGCTTAGTCAGTGAGCCATCTCTCCAGCCCTCACACAAAAATATTTTCTGTGACATCTGCCTGGTATCCTCTCCAGTCTTGGACTGACACCACCCTATATGCATGTTGGGGACCGGCTATGGTTCTAGATCCTCCATTTCCTTCCTCAGGGTGTCCAGGCGCTGCTGTATACCAGGCTGGAAGGATGAAAGATCACCTTTGGGCTGGGAGTCAGGGGTGGGGGGTGGGTTGGGGGTGGTGGTGGTGTGGGTGGTCTGGTGGGGGATTGGAGAGTGGGGTGAGGGCCTTTCCTAAGGATTCTAGTGTTTCAGCTCTTTCAGCTCTTTCAGCCAATACTCATTGAAACAGCTTAGACAGTTTTTAGTGAAATAGCTTGTATGCATACACTTTATTCGAGATGGCTAAGGGCTGTGTATGAACCTTGAAGAGTGAGAAGGAGTTTTCGGGGCGGCTATAAAATCTTTGGCTAGAGTAAGTGTGAGTGGCTCATTTGTACGGAGAGGCATTTCCGGAATCCCAGTTAGTCCCAGGGCAGGTTTTTATCCAGAAATAGGAAATTAATTTTTTTTTTTTTGTCAAAGGCAGTGTGACTTTTCTCAGGTAGAGGGTGTGGGGTCAGGCTCACCAGATAAGGTCGGAGAAGAGGAAACCCTGCTGGGAAAGGGAGGCCTCCATTTTTCTCCAAGCTCAGAGAAGCTATCTGGACATGGCAGACTTAGTAGCAAGGTGCTACACTGGCTACTGCTCCTGGTAGTCAAAGGTAATTGTCTCCAAAGGAGTTCCATAACCTTCCTCAACTTACCTTTAAATCCCCTTGTCTTCCAGGCCAGTAAGATGGGTCAGTGTGTAACAGTATCTGCTGTCACACCTAATTTATCTCAGGAATCCTTGTGGTAGAAGAAAAAAACCCAACTCCCACAACTTGTCCTATGGCTTGCACACACCCTGTGGCATGTGTCCCACCCATATACTACACAAACACAAAGTAAAAGCAAAACAGAACTCCTCTTGCCTCCTGGAGTGACACAGACAATTAAAGCATGCGTGTTCCCATGGCAACAGTCTCTCCCCAGGGTCTGCAGGTTCTTCAGGGTTTTTTCCTCTAGTTATTCTAGCGTGGCACTTCCTTTCTGAGAATTCAAATTTCCCTGCTCTATCGCCTTTCTCAGTTTCTCTTTCAGGATTTTACTATGCCAGATAATAGGTACGTTCTCATTTAAGGTGCTAGGAGGAGAAATGTCAGTCTGAAGAAAAATAATCCAAACTTTAAAGACTACATTTGGCTCTGAAATGCACACTAGGAAGTAAATTACCTGTGGAAATCATATTCTGTCCTTTGAAAACCGAATATTTGCCTCGTTAAGGCACGGAGAGAAACACCAGGCAGGGTTTCATCATGACAGCGTGCTCTCTCTTGTCACCTCTAAATTCTGTGGGGAGAACTTTGCTTTGTTTGGAGTTTTGCTATTCGTTGTTGTTCCGCTTCTTTCTTCTCAAGAGCTCCTTTTGCTCTTAAATTTTTATGCTTTCTGACATTTTATTTTTTAAGCACAAACTGTATCCATATCTTAAAAGCCAAACAGTCCAGTTAGTGCTGTCTTTATCAGGGAAAGGGAGCTATCCTGGAGCAGGGCCTCAGTTAGGATGGGACTCAAAGCCATAGGTGGGTTCGTGTGACTATGGAGCACCACAGCCATGGGACTTGAGGACAATGATGTCACCATCACTTGTTGTTGTTTTAACTCTGTCTGTCTGTCTCTCTACCTACCTATAATCTATCTATCATCTATTTTATATATATATATATATATATATATATATATATATATATATATATATATGTGTGTGTGTGTGTGTGTGTGTGTGTGTGTGTGTATGTATGTATCTATCTATCTATCTATCTAATTATCTATCTATCTATTTATCTATCTACCTATCTATCTGCTGTAGGCTTAGATTTCTCAAAACCTACATTATTTAGGGTTCTTAAATGTTTCAATCTTCCTACTAGCCCACCACCCAATGGAGAGAAAGAAGGTTAATATGAAAAGGCTTTGGTAGACACTTCTACTCTTTGTTTTCAGGATACCTACAGTCCAGACCAATAACAAACACCAAACAAGAATCAGTAGTAGCTGCTTGATCTAACCCAAGTCAGCACCAGTCAGTGGAAGTGGCCAAAATCAGCCGTAATACCGCAAGACGGTCTTTGGCATGTTTCTCTTTACAAAGTGAAGACCAGCAAAGAAGTGAGACCGGCGAAGACCAGTAAAGAAGTCAAGCATTGCATGATGTATCTAGCATGTAGCAATGCAAAAACATCCTCCCACTGTTTGGTTTGTGGGGTTTCATTTATACTCTTTCTAACCATCATCTCTCTCTCTCTCTCTTTGGTTTTTTGAGACAGGGTTTCTCTGTGTGGCCCTGGCTGTCCTGGAACTCACTTTGTAGACCAGGCTTGCCTCGAACTCAGAAATCTGCCTGCCTCTGCCTCCCAAGTGCATCATCTCAAGTGTCTATTTTCAACAAAACATCACATGCCCTCTAACAAGACAATTTCTAGAAAAACATCATGTGACACAACTGAGTTATTAAGCAACCAGAAATTTCCACTTCTGTCTGTCCATCTGTCATGTATGTATGTATGTATGTATGTATGCATATCATTATCTATTTCTATTTGTCTATCATATATGTATGTGTGTATATTATCTATCTATCTATCTATCTATCTATCTATCTATCTATCTATCATCTATCTATCTGTATGTTTATATATGTATTGGGACACACATGTACCCCCACGCACATGTCATGGTATGTCTATGAAAGTCATAGGACACCTTGTGAAGAGCTGGAGTTCTCTATCCACAATATCGGTTCTGGAGACTAAACTCAGGTCATCGTCTTGGTGCTTTTCCCTGCTAAGTGATCTCATCAGCCTGGATCTCTTTTTCTTCTAAACAGTTCATGACGCGTATAGACTCTGGGAACTCAGTGGACAGGGGACAGGGGACCCGTGGCAGTGGGTAAGCACCAGTAACTAACAGGGGAGGAGTGGGGGATCAATAAAAGCCGTGATGAGAACAGGAGGTGAGGTGCTTTAGAGTAAAAAGAAAAAGGACCAGTTTCTTTCTTGGCTAAAAGTTGGATGTGTCCTTAAAAATGTTGTTAGCCTCATTCTTGACAGAGGCCAGAGATACAGGAAGTGCCTAAGCCTAAAGTTTGTCTGGTTTCCTCATGGCCAGAGGCTGGTGATATCAAGAGATGTGGATGCCAGGTGCATGCCTTTAATCCCAGCACTTGGGAGACAGAGGCAGGCAGATTTCTGAGTTCAAGGCCAGCCTGGTCTACAGAGTGAGTTCCAGGATAGCCAGAGCTACACAGAGAAACCCTGTCTTGAAAAACCAAAAAGAAAGAAGAAGAAGAAGAAGAAGAAGAAGAAGAAGAAGAAGAAGAAGAAGGAGAAGGAGAAGGAGAAGGAGAAGGAGAAGGAGAAGGAGAAGGAGAAGGAGAAGGAGAAGGAGAAGGAGAAGGAGAAGGAGAAGGAGAAGGAGAAGGAGAAAAGGAGAAGGAGAAGGAGAAGGAGACAGAGAAGGAGAAGGAGAAGGAGAAGGAGAAGATGTGGTTTTTCCTTGTCTCTTTTCCCTAAAGGACTACTCCTTATTTAGAATCCAGACTAGGGATGTGGCCAACCCTCGAATAAAAACTGGACAGACCCAGAATATTCCCTCGGCTCCCTTTCCCCATCTACTGCCACCTTATGAACTCCAAGGCAGTGAGGTTCAGTGGTTTTCTACTTCTGGGGACTCCTCCTGCTCTGTAGGAGCTCTATGGCAGAGAGAATATTGATGCTGCCTCAGAACAGATGTCACTACACAAGAGATGCAGAAGAGACAAGATTTGGGGGAGGATTGTAGCAGCTTTAAGACGATGGCGGCAGTTTCTCCAGCTTGAAGATGCTGCATCCACACCTTCCCAGGAGAAGTCTCAAAGCAGCTACTGCATCGGAAATGATCTATGGAAACTCAGACATTTGTGTGTCATGGTGAAAATGAGAGGGCTGGGAGATTGGATGAAGGAAAGAAGCAGTTGTTATAATGTGACAGGACAGTACACAGGCCACATCCTCACAGAGAGCTCCCTGTTTCCAGATGCTGGAATTAGACAGAAATGGGGCCAGGGTGAAGGAGAGGGGTTGAAAAGAAAAAAAAATAGAGTATTTCAGAATTTCCAGTCCTTTCATTAACTCCATAGGTTATCCACGGTATGGTGGGTGCAATCTATGTCTTAATTATTGGCCTAGACTTCCTGGATCCTACCACAGGCAGGAGTCAGCATGCCTGGGGAAATTGATTGTTGTTATATTTAATTCTTTGAGCAGAGGCAAGAGGTCCTATCCGACCAGAGGGTATTGTGGGGGCAGGGAAAAATGATCCTAGGCTTTGACGAGATGACTCAACTGTTAAGAGCACTAGACGCTCTTGTAGAGATCCAAGTCTAATTCCTAACATACACATGGCAGCTTACAACTACCTATAACTTCAGCTCCAGGGGATCCAATTGCCATCTGTGGGCACCTGCAGACACATGGCACCCATAAACTCATGCAGGCACACATACAAACACCCTGGCACCAGCTGCCATGGTGAGCCCAGCAGCGAATTTGTCCAGTGTACAGAGCAAGCACCTCACCTCCTCTCTGCTCCTTTTCTTTGTCCTCCAAAGAAAGAAACTGTTGCTGTCTTCAGTGCTTCAGAGCTACAATTGCAAGGTTAACATGTAAAGATTTTTGTCATTCTGTGTATTTTCTCTACCTCTGGCTTCTTGCTTGTAGGTGATTGCCCTCTCTCTCTCTCTCTCTCTCTCTCTCTCTCTCTCTCTCTCAAATCCAAGGCTCAATGAAGCCATGAAGCCAACCTACATATAGACAGTTGATCTTAATTTATCATATGATGCCACAGACTTAATTAAGATTCAAACATCTTGC
>LR749532.1:372255-413658 GCA_902729485.2 Mus minutoides
GAACGACGATTCCCAGAGCGGATGGACTCTTGAGGACATAGAAAGGCATCAGATACCATGTTAGGGCTCTGAAGGAGGAAAGGCACATATTTTCAGGATGATGAGGCTGTTTATATAGCGAGACCACACATTTCCAGGGGAAATAAAATCAGCATTGTTGTGTCTTTTGCTTGAGAAGTGGGCAGGGCTGTTTATGGTTGCTTCAAGCATACCAGAGTACACAGCCTGCCTGTATTCTCAGTTGGTGCCCGTGGCATGTTGCTGGTCTCATTTCCTTTAAAAGTAAAAATGCCTACTTATTGTATGTGTGCATATGTATCACTTGTGTGCATGCCTGCTTAGTGCACATGTGGATAATTTACAGAGTTGGTTGGCTCTTTGCAGCACAGGGGTTGCAGGGACCGAACTCGGGGTCTCAGGCTGGGCAGCGAGAGCCTTTCTGTGCTAAGTCATCTTGCAGGCCTCTTGAGTCTATTTTGTTAAACAAGCATTTTATAACCTGTTTGTTTGTTTGTGTTTGAGACACGGCACGGTTTCTCTGTGGAGCCCTGGCTGTCCTGGAACTCACTCAGTAGACCAGGACACACTTGAGCTCAAATTAAAGGCATGTCCCACCACTCCCTGGTATTATAACTTCCATGAAGTGATATTTTAAAAACATAAAAGTTAAGGAAGATAATGTTTAAAATAGTATTTTTATTGTTTTTTTTTTGAAATTTTCATTCACTGAAATTTGATTATTTTTACTCCTAGTCTTCTCCTTAAAATTTCCAAGACTCACCTCCACGTCCCTGTGTTCCAACTTTGTGTTCCTTTTTGTTGATTTTAATAAGTTGTGGGGTCTAATGTGTGCTACCTTTGTATTCCTGGGCGTGAGACCATCAGTTGGAGCAACTGATGTGACCCCCCCCAGGAACCACAGCCTTAACGAAACTGACTCTGTCTCCCCCAGAAACCATCAGCTGTGCATAGCTAACTCCTCAGTTAGGGGTGGGGCTCATGAGTACGTCCATCTCTGTGCTGGAATGTTGACAGACTTGCTCTTGGGCAGATAGATCTTCTGTAGGAACCACAGCTGCTGCGAGCTCATGAGCACAGTGGCCGTGTGGGGTCCAGAAGACAGTTTCACTCCAGTCCTTCCTGACCTCTGGCTCTTCCAATCCTTCTACCCCTCCTCCACCATGGCCCTGAGCCTTGGGGAAGGGGTGTGATATAGATTTCTCGTTTGTGGCTGTGCATCCACAGACACTTCTTCTTTTTAGTTTGACCCCATAAGTCTTTGTGTTAACCACCATCCGCTGTGCAAAGAAACTCTATGATGAAATCCAAGAGCTGTGCTAATCTGTTGATACAAATGTAGAGGGCAGTGTGATACTCTGTCCATTTAGCAAACCAGTGCTTGGCCAGATGTGCAGAACCAGACATGTTGTCTCCCTTGAAACAGGCCTTAGAGCCAATCAGAGAGCAATTGGTTACTGCTACAATATTCATACCACAGTTGCACCAATGGGCATATCTTGCCATGTCATTGTTGGTCATTATTGTTCACAATGTTTACACCTGATAAATCTTGATGTCTTTTTTCCCTCCAGTAGTCTGTATAGCACCTTCTAATAGTATTGTTAGATTAGGGGTGATTGAGGCAACATGAATATAAAAGAAAGAGGAGACTGATTTCAACAGACAGATTGCCCTTCTAGAACAGCGAAGGGCAGTGGTTTCTCTATGGGAGTGGAGACTGTTAGCTGGGGCTCAGAGGACTTGAAGGTTTCATAAGGGACCTTTTGGAGTGGAAAGTTTTATCTGTAGATTTGTTATTTGTAGTCTCAGGGCCGAGACATGCCTGACATTTTTATCATATATTGGCCTTGTCATCAGGAGTTTTCCGACTTTGGGCTGACCACAGATTTCCTTATTATGCTGGTGTTCTTGTCAGCAGGTAGTCTTATCGGGGGCTGAGTCAGGAGCTTCTCAGCTTCTCTGAGGAGGCCCCTTTGTTTCAGGTCATTAACCTTTCAACTATGAAAGCTCGAAGGCAGCGAACAAACTTCCTGGTCAGTACTAACTTGATTTCTGCACGTCCAGTGCCAGTGTGTGTGGTAACTTCAGCAGTGGGGTTGTCCCTCAGACAATGGCAGGAAACCAAGAGCAACAGTGATCAACTGTATTGTTTCACTCCAGGGTTCCTCTGACCAACCAACTGAGGTGAGGGATCCCATAGCTAGTACTGGGATTTTCTCTTAGCAGCCTGTGGATGAGTGTTGGAGATTGGTGCTAAGGCTTTGATTCAACTGGGAATCTGCCTGTCCAAACCCTAAAGGTCCTTGTACCCAGGTGGTCTTTGATCAATCAATAAAGATGCCAGTGGGCAATGGCTGGACAAAGGGAGACGGGGCAGGACCCTTGGAGTTGTCAGGGCTCAGGAGAGGAGAAAGAGAAATCACCATAAAGCAATGGGATACGGATGGACATAGGAACTGCAGGAGATAAAGCAAGCCAGCTAGCCATGTGAGATTTGGGATAAATGGCCACTGGCACTTCTCCAGTTGGACAGGCAGAGGATTAGAAGTGCCCAACCATTGAGCTAGACAGCATATTAAAAATAAGCTAATGTGTATGTATGTTTCTTTCATTCGTGGATCTAAAGATTACCTGCGTGGATGGGAGCATAAAACAGGGTAGCTAAAAAAACTCCTGCTGCAGATGAGCATAATCCTTTGTGTAGGACAACTCTAATTAAACTTGTTTATATGAATGTGTGTGTGTGTGTGTGTGTGTGTGTGTGTTATCTCTCCCCCAGCCTCCAGGAAGATAATTTTTAATGACAGTCATCTTGGAGAATGGTAGTGGAAATGTCATTACACTGGAGTCTAGCAAGTATCTTAAAGTAGGTGTTTATGTCCAGAAGGGAGCAGAACTCTCAGCTGTCTTAGGGGTGGAAAGGGAAGTCTTCCCCTCCCCCCACCTAGGCTACATATGCAGTAGGTGTACATTTTAATTTTATTATCTCTCTCTCTTTTTTTTTTAAATTGAGTTTGTTTTGTGTTGGCTAACTACTCCAGGGCATGCGGCCTGACCTGGAGTCTGGTTTATATACCCAGTGACGCAGCATAGAGGAGGAAATTGGTTTTTCTATTGTCATTGGGTATCAATACAGGCAGCTTCTTGTTTAGGGGTAGGAGCCCATGTCCACGTCCTTCTGGTTGCTGATGCTCTGTCTGGCTTGGATGGACCTGTGCACGTCCCTGTGATGCTACCACAGTCTCTGGAGTCACATGTGCATCAGCCCAGCTGTGTCTGGAAGATGCTGGTTCCTTGGAGGCATCCATCACCTCTGGCTCTTAGAATCTACCTGTCTCATCTGCAGAGTTCCTGAGCTTGAGGGAAGAGATTTGATGAAGTCATCCCTCTAAGGACTGAGTGCTCCACTCTCTGCACACTGTCCAGTTGTAGGTCTCTGTGTTAATTCTCACTGACCGTGAGAAGTTCAATGAGGGCTAAGCAGTGCTTGGATCCATGGGTATATTAGACTGTCATTAGGAGTCATTTTATTGCAATGTTCATTTAGCAAAACAATAGTATTTGGTTTTTTCCCTGGGCCAGGGACCTATGTAGTCTCACATGCTTTGTCACACGTATGGAGTAGGCTATGACGGCTATTTCCTGTCATCAACTTGACTACATCTGTAATGAACTACAATCCAGAAATGGAGGGCACACCTGTGATCCAGATCTTTTTCTTTTCTTTTTCTTAAAATTTTTTATTATTTAAATGCATTTTATACATCAAATATATTAATAATACTGGGTATTTTGAGAATCAGATAATACATAAAAATTTGTTCAACTTTTATATTCATATCTTTCATACCCTAAAAATATCATTAATGAATATTTAATGCTATCCATAACTGAGGATCCTGTATCTAATGTTGAATACTAAATTGTTTCAAAACATACAAAATATTCTTTGGGAATTAAGCATATTAAAAGTGCATAAAATATTAAAAATAAATAATTAAATATATTCAAAAGCCCTTATATGATGTCACCTGACGTAGTGAGAGAGTATGTAAAACACACTATATATCTGTGTACATTGTTTAGCAATCAGTTTACTTAAAAAAGATTATCAGTGTTTCTAGGAGAGAAATTATTTTATCACTATGTATATTTTAAAATTTCAAAATAGCAAAAACTCTTTTGCTATTTTGAAAACATAGCTAAACATTAAGAAAATGTTAATTTCAAGCACAGTGAGAAAAATTATCAATATTTCCATGATGTTTGTAGAACATGATTTTAATATTTTCAACTGTTAATATTCAACAAGCAATAATTATTTTAAGATAAAATAATTATTATTATAATTATCCATTGTTATGTCTTCTCTTTTATTTCTGATTTTATTAATTGGATACTGTCTCTGTGACCTCTGGTTGGTCTGGCTAAGGGTTTATCTATCTTGTTGATTTTCTCAAAGAACCAGCTCCTGGTTTGGTTGATTCTTTGTATAGTTCTTTTTGTTTCTACTTGGTTGGTTTCAGCCCTGAGTTTGATTATTTCCTGACATCTACTCCTCTTGGGTGTATTTGCTTCTTTTGGTTCTACAGGTTTAAGGTGTGCTGTCAAGCTGCTACTGTAAGCTTTCTTCAGTTTCTTTTTGGAGGCAGGCAGAGCTATGAGTTTTCCTTTTACCACTGCTTTCATTGTGTCCCATAAGTTTTGGTATGATGTGTTTTCATTTTCATTAAATTCTAGAAAGCCTTTAATTTCTTTCTTTATTTCTTCATGACAAAGTTATCATTGAGTAGAGTGTTGTTCAGTTTCCATGTGTATGTGTGCTTTCCATTGTTTTTGTTGGTATTTAAGACCAGCCTTAGTCAGTGGTGATCTGATTGGGTGCATGGGATTATTTCAATCTTCTTGTATCTGTTGAGGCCTGTTTTGTCACCAATTATATGATCAGTTTTGGAGAAGGTACTGTGAGGTGCTGAGAAAAAGGTATATTCTTTTTCTTTATGGTGAAATGTTCTATAAATATCTGCTAGATCCATTTGTTTCATAACTTCTGTTAGTTTCTTTGTGTCTCTGTTTAGTTTCTGTTTCCATGATCTGCTCATTGATGAGAGTGTGGTGTTGAAGTCTCCCACTACGATTGTGTGGGGTGCGATGTGTGCTTTGAGCTTTAGTAAAGTTTCTTTTATGAATGTGGGTGCCCTTGCATTTGGAGCATAGATGTTCAGAATTGAGAGTTCATGTTGGTAGATTTTCCCTTTGACCAGTATGAAGTGTCCTTCCTTATCTTTTTTGATAACTTTTGGTTGGAAGCTGATTTTATTTGACATTAGAATGGCTACTCTAGCTTGTTTCTTGGGACCATTTGCTTGGAAAATCATTTTCCAACCTTTTACTCTGAGGTAGTGTCTGCCTTTGTCACTGAGGTGCATTTCCTGTATGCAGCAAAATGCTGGGTCCTGTATCCAGACTGTTAGTCTATGTCTTTTGGGGGAATTGAGTTCATTGATGTTAAGAGATATTAAGGAAAAGTGATTGTTACTTCCTGTTATTTTTGTTGTTACAGGTGGAATTATGTTTTTGTGGCTATCTTCTTTTGGGTTTGTTGGAAGATTATTTTGCTTTTTCTAGGGTGTAGTTTTCTTCCTTGTGTTGATGTTTTCTTTCTTTCTTTCTTTCCTTTTTTTTTTTTTTTTTTTTTTTTTTTTTTTTTTTTTTTTTTTTTTTTTTTTTTTTTTTTGGTTTTTCAAGACAGGGTTTCTCTGTATAGCTCTGGCTGTCCTGGAACTCACTTTGTAGACCAGGCTGGCCTCGAACTCAGAAATCTGCCTGCCTCTGCCTCCTGAGTGCTGTATTTATGTCCTTCTTAAAGTCCTCTATCACCATCATGAGAAGTGATTTTAGATCCAAATTTTGCTTCTCTGGTGTGATGGTGTATCTAGGACTTGCTATGGTGGGAGAATCGGGTTCTGATGATGCCAAGTAACCTTGGTTTCTGTTGCTTCTGTTCTCATGCTTGTCTCCCGCCATCTGATTATCTCTAGTTCCCTCACTATACCTCATTGGAGCCTGTCCTTCCTATAATCCTGGTTGTGTCAGAACTCCTCAGAGTCCAGCTGTCTCTGTGATCCTGGGATTCCAGGATCCTGTGATGCTGAGATTCTGGGTGTGTCATGCTACCTCTGGGACCTGGAGATCCTGGTGTGACCAAGCTCCTGGAATCCTGGGATCCTGGATCATGTGGGCCTGGGCGTGTTAGAGTGCCTGGGAGTGGATCTTCCTCTAAGTTTTGTAGGACTGGCTGTGGAGTTTGAGACTGAGGTTTGCTCAGGGCACTGGCCCAGACCGGAAGTAACCCATGCCACTGGTTGGGTGGAGTTCCTAGTTGCCCGGGCCCTGCTGGTCCCAGTTACTTCTGGTGTTGGGGCAGATATTGTGTCCTCCTCACCTCTGATCCTATGTGTGATCCAGATCTTGAGGCTGGAGGTCACGTGCTTTTGATCTGGATCTTGAGGCATAAGGGCCATGAAAAGCTTAGGCCCAGGATACAGAGACAAGCAGATCTCTGAGTTCAAGGCCACCCTGGGACAGAGAAAGTTCCAATTAAAAAACAGTTTAGGTCCAGGCGTGGGGGTGGTGGTACACACCTTTAATCTGGGCCATACCTTCTGCTGGAAGAGTATGGAGGAGGGAAGGCTTTCTTTGTCTTCATCTGCTTGCCCTTACTGCAAACACATCTGTTGGAACCTTCTTCAGGATTCCAGCTAGAGAGGGAGAGGAGGGGGGCAGGGGAGAGAGAGAGAGAGAGAGAGAGAGAGAGAGAGAGAGAGAGAGAGAGAGAGAGAGAGAGTCCTCTATAGGCTCACAGGCTCGTGTTTTGAATGCTTAGTCCCCAGGTGGTGATAAGGCCTTGGGAGATGACCTAGCTGGAGAAAGTGGTTCTCTGGGGGCTTTTCTTGGTCCCTTTATTACCTTGTGTTTCTTGTTCCCTGCTTGCGGTCAGGCATGAGGTGCACAGCTTCTTCTACCACCCTCCTGCCACTGGGCCTCACCTTAGTCCCAGAATCAGGGCGATCAAGTAACTGTGGACTAAGCCTTCTGAAGCGTGAGCCAATGCAAGCCCTTCTCGCCTTATTTGTTTATGTCTAGGACTGTGGTCACAATGACACAAACCAACATATCCTCGAAAGCAATCTCCATAGGCAGACACAACAGAAAGTACTCATTGTTTTATTTAATAGGACGTCACTGTAACTAGAACTACAACATAATGTTACTGTACAAGAAGTAAAGCACGTCCTTGCACAATCATGAATCTCAGTTCCCTTGTAGAGTGACTCTTAGCCGTGACTTCCCTGCCGACTCATCCTTTCAGCAGTAGTCCATAACACACTTCAGGGCCTGTCATGAGTCCTTCAGAAGCCCTGCCAGTCAGTTAGTAACCACTGTTAGGTAGCCAGAGGTTCACCTATGGTCAGGTCCAGAAGAAACTCAAGACAATGGTTATCCTTGGTGCCTACTAGCCTAACACATGCTGCCTTCCAGGCTTTCTCACACCGAGTACCTGTGGCTCCTCTTGGCTCCTCTCACCATGGCCTCTAAACCTCTCCAGTTCTGGGCCGGGGCTTCCAGGGGTGGGGCTTCCCATCTTCTAGCTTCTCCTTCCTATAACACCCTGCCAGTTTGGCCATGCACTCTTGGCTCTCTCTTGAGCTCCCCTTTCATCTTCCTTTCCCTTCTCCCTCTCCCTCTCCCTTCTCCCTTCTCCCTCTCCCTATCGCTCTCCCTCTTCCTCTCCCTTCTCCCTCTCCCTCTCCCTTCTCCCTCCCTACCTTCTCTCCCTCCCTTCCTCCCTCCCTCCCCCATCCTCCCTCTCTCACGACCTGGTCCGTTCCACTGGCCACGTTTAGTCTATTCCTTTCTCCCCCTACTCTAGATTCTTCAGATGTCTCTGAATATATTCTCCTTCATGTCTACAGTAAAAATCTCAACCTTAGAGTGGTCATGTCCTCATTTTATCTTCCTATGATCCTAGCAATGACATCATCACCCTCCCAAATCATCAGAGAAGAGAACGTCCTCTGGATTACAGTTAAATTTTTATTTCTGCTGGGCAGTTTTGAAAGTTATTCTTTACCCAACTTTGTCACTGGATAACCTTCTCAGTCTGGCTTTTTCCTCTTTGAGTCATAAAGCAAGTTCTTGATAATGAATATTGGAGATATTTTCAGAGTCAGTTCAAAGCTCCTTGTATTTTAATTTCTCACAGAACTTCGACTTTTTAGATGAAAAATAAGAGAAATAAAGAGGAAAGGATATGGCTGCTCCTAGGTATGGTGGAGGAGAAGGTGGATTGTAGACAAAAGGGAGAGCATAGCCAGAAGCAGGGACATCTGGGAGAGTGAACGTGACCCTGAGTCAGGCAATGTGAGGAGAGGCAGAGAGGAGATGGGAGAGGAGCCAGAGAGGGCTCATGGACCAAGATGGTGGCCTGGGCCAAAAGACTGGCCAAGAAGCCAGCCTTAGAAAGTCTTAGGAAGTGCACCTGCCCAGAGCCCACCCACGCTAGGAAATCAGCATAGTTAGTTATGCCATTGGGCTGCAAAGCACTGACTAAGGCCCTCCCTGGAGCAGAGAGGAGGAAGAGGGCAGACAGGGTTGCAGAGGCTCAGGATCCTTCTTATCACTGCACAGGGGAAGTATTACAAACAAACCCAAGGAGACAGCTCAGTCTGTAGAGTGATTGCTGCTCAGTCCTGAAGCAGGGAGTTCATATCCCCAGCACCCATGTACAAGCCGGGCACAATAGTGTGTGTCTACAATCGCAGAATTGAGAAGAGGAAACTAGGCAGATCCCTGGGTCCCGCTGGCCAGCCAGTCTAGCCAAACGGACACATGCCAAGCTCAGTGGGAGATCCTGTCTCAAAACGGGGTGGAGAGCCATTGAGGGAGATGCTCAGGGTCCGCCTCTGAGCTTCCCGTGCACACACACAGATGAGCACACACACTGAAAAAATAAATGACACAAGGAGAGGAAGGAGCAGGACTGCCAGCCCGACGAAAGAGCCCAGCACTGTGGTTAGCGTTCAGTCAGCAATGGAGACCATTCAACACCAATCACAACTGGAGTAGTACAGGTGTCACTTGCACACGTGCTGTTTCCTGGCTATTCGCCAAAACTTGGCTTCCTCTGAGGCCCTGACGTTTTTATTTCTTTTCCGATTCTGGCCTGACATTTTAACAAGAGAAAGTCAACTGTTCTGTTGAGAAATATAGGTCCTCTGTTAAAGCATCAATGGTCTGGAGGTCACTAGTAATGCAATGAATGCCAGGAGAAGCTCTCGCTGTGTTAGTGATGGAAGAGGAAAGAAAGGTCATCATTGCTAATTGAATTTTCCTTCTGTTAGAAGCTTATACTTCTCTGGAAAGTTTTTGAGAGGCCTGAATGGGGTTTGGAGTGTGGAGGACCCAGGTCTAGATTCCAACTCCTATAGTAAGTGACTCATCTTCTGAATGACTGAAATTGGAGTTAAGTCCTTTATACTCCAAGAACTTTCTTATAACACAAGAAAGACTCTTAAAGTTCAGTTTGCTATCCGGGAAACAAGCATCCTTACTTGAGTGGCACTCCTATCTCAGGGCAACCTGAGGTACAATTGCTACCCTGTGTGTGAAATTGCTTAGGAGAGTATAATATAATTCCAGTCAATGTAAACATACCCCAAATGAAAAATTAACATTGTTTTGCCTTGATTACTGGTGTGAGCAATCCTGCAGGCTTTAGTTCCTTTTTTGTTGTTGTTGTTGTTTTGTTGTTGTTGTAGGTGATGATGGTAGTGTTTTTTAGACAGTTTTTTTTTTTATGAAATCCAAGGCTGACCTCAAATTCAGGATCCTACCACTTCAGCTCCAAAGTACAGAAATGACAGGCAGATGTCATCACATTGGCTATGATAAGGCTCTTGAGGGGACTTATCATTATCTTATTCTTATTTCTCAAACCTAACATCCATTAGAGATTTTTTTAATGAATCAACTAATAATATGACATTGGTAGTCGATATTTGCATTCTGATTAGAGAATATGGCCACGGATAGCATGGTATGGGGATGGAGAAGTGCTTAGAGAGAAGACAAGGCAAGGAAGGAGTGGAGTGGATGGATGGGTTCTAATTCTAACCAGACTTGTCGCCAAGACCTCAATGAGGACGAGAAGAGCCAAGAGATCCAGCGAGTGTCTTGTCTGGGGAAAAACTCACAGAGCAAAACACTAGAGCTAAGGTTACGTGGAACATTCCAAAAGATGACAGGAAGCCAGAGATGCCAGCCATCTGGGGGGACTTTTTAGCTTTTACTCTGAGTGATCTAGAAAACTATACAATGTTTAAACAAAGGTGTGGTATGAGGGATCCTCACACCTGAAACCCAAGCCTCTGTCTGATTCTACTTCCTCATGACAGAGGGCGAGCTATTAACCTTTCTACACTTCAAATCTGTACCTGATGAAATGGGAATAACAGTGCTTCCTGCATAGGGTTGAGGTGAGCATCACACACATGGTGCTGAGGTCATCGTCAATGCATGGGGTTGAGGTAAGTAAGCATCACACGAGATAACGCAGCCATTTTCCCAGGTAGTTTTGTATCTAGGACCCCTGGGTTCATTCCTTCGGTGTGCTGTTCCTCCCAGCTGAACTCACATAGTCTCTTCACTCTGCCTGGACCTGAAACTGCCTGCCTGAAACTCTGTGTAAAGGGTCTTGTGGTGTAGGATGCACACGGTTATGACAGAGACTCCTGAATCCCAAAGAGGTATGGAGGAGCAGTGATTGTCTTGATTCTGCAGGTGAAATTTGGGGAAACAATGCAGGAACTCACTCGTTTTGAAACACTCTGAGAACTTGTTTGGCATTTAGAGTTCTCACGTTCCTCATGAGGAAGTCAGGCCAAAGACATTGACAGTCACTCCTTTCCTTTCTATTTTTGAGACAGAGGTTTGCTTTGTAGCCTAAGCCCACCTTGAACTTCCAGTCTTCCTACTTCAACCTCTTTAAGTCTATAATCTACGAGTATTTGCCACCATTCTTGGCCCTAGGGTCACTTCTAGGTCTGGTATTCCACAACGTAGTAATTGTTCGTGGGAGATCTTAAATATGCTTATTGATGGGCAACGCAACTCTCTTGTTCCTCCAGAGCAAAGCCACATTCTGGGACCGGTTTGTATCATGTGGGCTCTCTGTTTTGTTTGCCTTTTATGTTTCCCACACAAAGTTTTACATGGGCGGGGGGATTCTATCATGCAGTGCCACTCTTGTCATGGGCATAGCCCAGAAAACCCAGACACTGCTGTGGAAAAGGAGAAAGAAAAGAAATAGCTTCTGGGAGTGTGGCTTTTATGCACTGGGGATGCTGTTTTGATGTGCACTTTCTACTCATGAGCTCTTTGCAGTACAGGGATTAGCATGGGGATTTTTATATCCATTTTGCAGGTATGGATCAAGATTCAGAAGGACTTAGAATCACAGAACATGTACATTGTAGAGCTGGGGCTCAGATTTAGGCTAACTCCAAAGGTCTGAGTGTCCCTGGTCACCGCTGGCCTTCCTGTGTACATGGCTATTTATTCAAGAACCACAAGTCACCCATGTCCCCACTGGGTCCATGACCTAGAAACACTGTTCTAAGGAGCTGGCAAACACCGGAGACACCAACCTCCTTTAACCAGACAGAAGGATGAAAGTAGCTTCTTCATTTCCTGCACTTACTTCCTGTAAAGCTTCTTCATTTCCTGCACTTACTTCCTGTATAGCTTCTTCATTTCCTGCACTTACTTCCTGTAAAGCTCTCCTAGTCACGTAGTCACGGCTGCTGAACCCCTTACTAAGCTCCTAGACTAGCTCTCAACTTCTAGCTCCAAAATTATTTACATTATGATTCACAACAGTGGAAAAAATCACAGTTATGAAGTAGCAACAAACTAACTTTATGTTTGGGGGTCACCACAACACGAGAAACAATTAAAGGGTTGCAGCATGGGGAAGGCTGAGAACCACTGCTCTAAAGATTTAGTTTACAAACTTGGACTCAGTGTGCTTCGGAAGGAACGGAGGGATATGCATGCTTAATGAGTGCCCAGAGCGCTCCTTAGTGGCTGCTTGAAAAGGTGAGAGGTCAAAGGCCCCCTACGTGATGGCTTTTAAATCTAAACTTAAATAAATCGTCTTTCCAACGGAGACGTCTGCAAACCAAATGGAGAAAGGTCAAGAAGAGTAGAGTTTACTCAGGATTCTTCACCAGAGGCTCAGCTTCACCCGGGTGCTGCACACAGTCAAGAAACACAGGTGAGCCGACCAGGACTGTGTGTAAGAAGGAAAATAACTCAAAGGAAAAAGAGGATGAGGAGAAGAAGGAAGAGGAAGAGGAGGTGGAGACCAGAGTCCCGATCGCTGGAAATCTGCCATGGTGAAACTGAAGATCTGAAAACCAGAAAGATCTACACAAGACAAACACAGCTGCCAAGACGTGATGGTGGCTTTTAACTTCAATCAAGACAAATCCAGACTGGAATAGCGTTGGCTTGGTTGCAAATAGATGATAAGTATCAGATTTAGGGCTCTGAGCGGAAGAAGTCCAAACTTATAATCTGAGCGCAATCTGTTTTTAATTAATTAATTAAACCAGCAGAGACAGACTCACCACTGTATTCTGGAGCAGATTGGAGGGCGCTGCCCTGAGCGTGGGGAATAGAGCAGTCTAGGCATGCCAACATACTTGGAGAGATTGCCAAGGTCACACTTTACAGAAGCCATGAGGAGTGAGAAAGATGTCAGCTTCTTGATGAACTTGGTAGCTCAAGTTTGTGACCTGAACACATGAGATACAGAGGCAGGGGAATTGCTGTGAATTTAAGGCCAACTGAGGTTACATAGCAAGTTCCAGATTAGTCTATACTATGTAGTATGCTCTTCAGCTCTGGGTGGCACCATGTGAGAGTTCTCCAGTGCTCTGGTACATATCTGAGGAAAACAGCTTAAGGCGTGAAGGGTTCATTTCAGCTCTGGGTTTCAGAAGTTTCAGTCCACTGTAGTGGGAAGTGTCTGGTGGAGTAAATCAGCTTACCCCACGGTGGGGATGAGGCTGTAAGCAAGAGCAACGGCTGCGTCGTGTGCCTTCTCATTTCTCTCCTGTATTCACTCCGTCTGGACTGTGAGGTGGTGCCTACCACATCCAGGGTGGCTCTTTGCCCTGTGCTGGTTTGAATGAGAATGGTCTCTATAGACTCATATATTTCAATGTTTGGTTCCTAGCTGGTAGCCTGTTTAGGGAGGATTAGGAGGTGTATTAGCCTTGTTGGAGGTGTACCACTAGGGGTAAACTTTCCAAAGCCAACACCAGGCCCAGCCATCCCCTCCCTCAACCCCCCTACTTCTTCTTATGGATCAGATATAAGCTTTTAGCTACTGCTGCAGCACCACGCCAGCTTGTCTGTGCCACGCTCCCCACGGTGATGGTTGTGGACTCTCCCTCTGAACTGCAAGCAAACACCCAATCAAATCTTCCTTTTATGAGGTGCTCTGGTCCCCCTGTCTCCTCCCAGCAATGGAACAGTAGCTAGGACACTTCCTTAGTTGATCCTCTCTGGCAACACCCTTACAAGCACGTTCCCAGGTTTGCCTTATTAATCTTCAAGGTGTCTCTCAATCCAGGCAAGCTATCAACCAAGGTTAACCATTATAGGGTAAGTTGAGGACATCACCTTTTAAACACATACCAGGGGTACTCATAGGGTAAGAGCGTTTGATGCTCTTGCAGATGATCCAGGCTCAGTTCCCAGAACCTTGATCCCCGGAACTGGAGTTACTGAAGGCTGTGAGCCATTGTGTGGGTGCTGAGAATCGAGTGAATACTACAACCGCTCCATGTCACAAGGACCCTAGACTGTGTTTTAAATAGTGTACATCTAATATCTAGTCCTTCTATGTAAATATTTACATAGCAACAGACATATTTGTTTGTTGTATTGACTAGTTTAGAATAGGAATAACTGTGTTTGGTGTAGAAGGGAGGTACCAGTAAGTTTTTAAGGTGCTTTTTACATTTTTTTCCATTTATTTATGTATTTATTTATTTATTTACTTGTTTATGTCTTTATTTGTTTATTTGTGTGTGTTGTGGGTGGGGGTATCCCACACCTGTGAATGTAAGAGAGGACAACTTTCTACAATGAGGAGTCCTCACCTCCCTCTCCGTTCTTCTCCCCCTATTGTGGTCCTAGGGCCGTCAGGCTTGGCAGGAAGTATTCTCCCCTGATCATTTCGTCCACTGTCCCCGACATGAGTAATTTTTGAGACTAGGACACTCTGGTATCATTCCTGGATTAAGCATACATTGCTGGACGAGGAGGCCAGAGTAAAGCCTCTGGCTTCACTGCTCCACGTTTTACCTCGAGCAGGAGTCTCGGGGGTCACACAGCTAAGCAGCTTTATCCCATCCGCTTTGTCACTCACAGCCCAGCGCACGTACAAGTCACCACGAGAACCTGGAGACCAACACGCAAATCCCGGAACTCAGGTCTGCTTAGATGACCCTGACCTCCCCGTACATTTGTTCATATCCTGTGTCTGGGAGTTTTTACAGCACTCGCCACCCCACCCTGCCTGTTGCCTCTGGACATCCTGTCTGGAGTTCTCCCAGCACGCCATGTTTCACCCTGCCTGCTTTCCCTTTTCTCTTAGCTCATTCTTTATTCCTCTGAGACATCGGCGCTTCACTGCCTCTGTCTTTCTTGAACTGAAGCACAATACACAAACAAGTTGGTAATGATGGCGGGATTTTTACCAAAGTGTTGTCCGTCACTCCTCCTCCTCGTAGAGGTGACTGGATGCAGGAACTGAGGTGTCACCGGCCGCCCACAAGCTCCCCCAACCCACAGTTTCCCCTCATCCTCAGCTGGAGGTTGTTGGTGGAAAGAACAGGGGTGCCCCAACAGTCAGCCCACAACGTACAGGACAGCTCGGCACGCTCGATTCCCAGCAAGGATTTATTTGCCCATGGTATCCAGGCTGAGAAACTCTGGTGTATGCCTTTATTTAGGGTCACTGTTGCTGTGAAGAAAGAAACCCAGACTCAGGCGTTGCCCATATTCTACTGCTCTCTGTGGAGCTATTTGTCCCCTGCAGGAGCTCAGCAGATTCAGTGACAGAGCAGAGGAGGGCCCCATCTTGCATTTGCAGAGCGTGGGGGCAGATCATCTGTGCTCTCATCAAGGTCAGATTTACTGATGGGGCTACAGGGACTGGAAGATCTGTGGAATGTGGCCCTACCCACTGAAGCTTGTGAGGACCTCATTTCTGAAATGAAATGGCTTGTCTGTCAGGCCCTGAGGGCTGGAAGTCATTCATTTGCCAGTGGTGTCAGAAAACAGTTTTGTCCGTTTTGTTACGAAATATCCAAAGAGTTTTTTTTTTTCTTTCTGCTTTTTGCCCTTTTCAGTGAGCAAACTTTGTTAGACAACTAACAGAATATTAAGACTATTACTTGGTTGTGGGAGAGGGAAGAGTTCCCTTCAACATGCTAGTGGTAAGGAATGTGAAGAGGGCTTTCCCACCCTGGCAATTCTGTTCTCTGTGACTTGCTTCCGGGACCAAAGAGGCCTTCCAACCCCTTCGATTCAAGATATTCGAGATGTTCAAGACGCTAATGACGTCATGAGTAGCAGCTGGTGAAACCCAGAGCCAGGTTGTGGGTCTTGTGTTCTTGACTAACAAGTATAGACAAGAGGAGCTATGGAAAGATTGGGGTTCAGCAAGAACACGGTCAGTGGTATTTGTTTCGTCACTCTGGACTGGTCCTCAAGGTAAGACTGACATTAGAGGGCCACTATCCTGAGGCCCTGAGCAGGTATGGAAGGTAGGAGGACTAATTAAACAGAAAATCATCGAAGGTGACATGGGCAGCTAGGGCAAGAGAAGATGTGACTCATCTGATGAATCACGAGCTAGGCACACGGACACAGTATTCTGTACATAACCATGATTATTCCGGGATCTCTGACGAAAATCTGTTTAGAACAGTCAATGCCTTTCAACCCTCTAGCAATGGCTCTAACAAGCCATGTATTCTTTTATTATATTCAAATATAAAATGTGGATGAGTCACACCATAAAACATCTTTGTTATGTTCTCCCCAGTCAGAATGAACTAGAGAGATTTGTTCCCGGACATGACGCATACATGGGAAGGGTCGCTTGGTGCTTGCTTGTTCCAGAGAGGAATTTGCCTCTGGATGTGGTCACCATCCACGTCAGCATGTGATTCCTGGTGTGGGCTGTCAGCTTGATGGGATTTAGAACCACCTAGGAGATACAGCGCTGAGTGTGCCTGAGGACATTTTCAGAGAACACCGGCTGAAAGGACCTAGCCTGTGTGGGAACACCAGCACCGCACACACGCAATGGGTTCTGGGACTGAATCAAAAGGGAAGAAAGGAAAACTCCAGCTGAGAACCAGCACCCCCCTCTCTGCTCCTTATCCATCATTCTTCTTGTTTGTTTTCTAGATGAGGGCCCACTATGAAGTCCTGGCTATCCTGGAACTCATTAGGTACACCAGGCTGGCCTCGAACTCAGAGGTCTGCCTGATGCTGTCTCTCCAGAATGCTGGGATTAAATGTGTGCTTCTCAACCTTTCTGCCACATCCCTGAAATGGACTTGATTGGATGTTTTGTCAGAGTGAACAGAAAATAAGTGACATACACCGTAATGTCACCCGATTTCAGTGCATAAATAATAACCAATTTATATCTGGGCTGTTAAGTTGAAAAGGAGGGTGACTCACCTCTGTACTGGGAACCTGGGAGGCAAGGTGAAGCACACACCTTGTTTGGAAACACCCTTAGGATATTAAAGCAAAAGGTCAGTATATTGTGGCTTCCCTGAGTTCTCTGAGCCATTCTAGTAAATCACTGGGACTCAGGGAAGGGGCCACAGGAGTGCCAAATTTATAAAGAACTGGTCAGATGCACAGACCAAACTTGTGCTTCCAACTAACTCAGGACGTTAGCGCCAGCAGAAGTACCAAATCTGTGACCTGTGGCTTTGGATGGTATCTCTGATTCAGTGGTATCAGAATCAGCCTGGATTATCCAGCTGGTGATGGCTGCAAACACTGACTGACTGCTTGGTGTGGGGGAAGATCCCCCTGCATCTGGTACAGATGCACTGTGTTACTGGATGGACTATTGATGAGACAGAATAGGGGGAAAACCGCTTACCCCCATGTCCTCTCACTGCCCATGTGCCCCACCCACCGTCCATAACCAGGGAGAGTAAAACTCAAACTCGGGCCAGTGTGATACAGAAGCCCGTGCGGAGGCTTTGCCATCAGCCACGAAGATGGCGGAGACCTCAGCTCTCAGGCCTGTTGTGAGGACGGAGTAATGCAAAAGAGAACATGGCTGCCTTGGAGCTGGGTGGCCAGCTCATATTTTTTTTTTGCAAATCAGACTCAGCTTTGAGACTGGGGCTAGGTGGATGAAGCAGCTGATGACTGGTTGCCTGAGAAAGCTTACTGAGACCTGAGTGTGTGGGCCCAGAAACTGACTAGAGTGCTTTGGGGTCAGCGCCATTTTAAGAAAGAGGACCAAGCACATTCGAAGGTCAGTACTGACTAGAACAAGCTCTGGGGGCATTGCTATTAGATTTAGCTACACTACAAATGTTTGCCTCGAATTTGACCTTATCCATAGGGGCTCCAAGGTGGGGACCTCAGGTGCCATTACTGCCATCAGCTCGCCATGTGCCTTAGACTGCTCTCTAGCTGTGCACTATAGGATCCTCATAGAGCATTAAGGGAACAGAAATAAATAAAACAGTTCACATGCCCAAGCACTGTCTCTAAACACTTCAAAAGTATCCAGAAAACATTTGCTCCCCAAGCCCAACCTTCTCTGTAGCGGAGGCATGGGAGAAGAAAATCAGATCGATAAGAATTTGAGGGAAATAGAAAGTACAGCTTTCAACATAGGCATGGACAGTGCCCATCTTTCCAGCCCCAGACACTGGGTTACTGCTCTCAGGATGTTTTGTTGTTGTTGTTGTTGTTGTTGTTGTTGTTAATGCAAGTCACAGAATGTTAAGCAACCGAAAAGTTTTAGGCACAACCAACTTTAGGACCAGCCCCGTGAAGGCCCAGAGCCCTGCCCTGTAGTCCCTATCCTCCATCATGTGAACCTTATCTTTCCTCGAGCGCATGTGCCCAGGAAGCACTAAGAGCTCCTTCCTTGTCCTCTGCAGTCTGGAACAAGGAAATGTGCCCTAGGCACTACCTAGGCACTACCCAGGCACTCTTCTGATGGCTTATATATTTCCATGTGTAATTCCCACAAGGATTCTCTGTGTTTGACACTGCTTTGCAGGCAGTAAACTGAAGCACATTAAACCACGAGCCCATGGTTTCAAGCCAGAGTCAGAGCTGGACTTTCTATCCAGGAAGTCTGTTTTTCAATCACGTCTGTGCTCTGAAATGCCCCTTCTGAAAGAGTTCATGTCTTTTGGGAGCTAGTATGCAGCAGGTATTGTGTTTGGGTCCAGTCAGGCTGTATTAGCCAGAGTTTCTTTTAAGGGAACAGAACTTATTGAATGAACATAGAATGGCTTACAGACTGTGGTCCAGCTAGTCCTGGAGTGGCCAATTAATTACCAATGGAAAGTCCATGAATCTGGTAGTTGTTCAGTCAGCAACACTGGATGTCTCAGCTGGACTGCAGCATATGCCATAATCCCCCCCAAAAATCGGCCTCCAATTACAGTGAAGGAATGGACTTGCCACTAAGAGGGAGAGTTAGCTTGCAATGAGCAGAAAACTCCCTTCTTCCATATCATCAGTAGGCGTGGCCCAAGGTTAAAGGTGGATCTTCTCACCTCAAAAGATAAGGCTTAAAAGTGGGTCTTCCCCATCTCACTGGCAAACACCAACCTCTGACACTGTTAGTGATAGTCTTTTATGCTTGCAGACAGGAGTCTAGCATGACAGTCCTCTGAGATGCTCCACCCAGCAGTAGACGCAGACAGTTGCAGACACCCACAGCCAAATGGCAGATGGAAGACTAGGAGGAAGGATTGAGGCCCTGTGGGGGATAGAAACTCCACAGGAAGACCAACAGAGTCAACTAACCTGAACCCTGGGGCTGTTAGAGACTGAACCACCAACCAAAGAGCATACACAGGCTGGACCTAAGCTTCCCTGCATATATGTAGCAGATGTGCAGTTTGGTCTTCATGTGGGTCTTGAACAATTGGAACAGGGGCTATCCCCAAAGCTGTTGCCTGTCTGTGGGATATGTTCTTCTAGCTGGGCTGCCTTGTCTAGTCTCAGTGGGAGAGGATGCACCTAGTCCCACAGAGACTTGATGTGCCCGGGTTGGGGGATACCCAGAGGGCCCCAGCCTCTCAAAGGAGAAGGGGAGGGAGAATGTGGGTAGGGACTGTGGGAAGGGGTTCCCCAGGAGGGGGGCAATGAACCAGATGTAAAGTGAATAAATAAAAGGAAAAAGAAAAATAAGTGGGTCTTCCTACTTAAAATGATTTAATTCAAAAAAAAAAATCCCTCATAGGTATAGCCAACTGTTTGGGTTTTAGTTACCCAGATGTAGTCAAGTTGACAACCGAGAATAGTCATCACACAGGCTTAGAGAAGGGGCCTTCTAATTGGCCAGCAGAGTTGCTTTGTCTGCTTCTGCGGTGGACATGAGGAAAGCCATTGGCGGTATGAAATCCCGGGCTGAGACAGGCAGGGATGGAGCTCTGCTCAGAGCCAGGGCATCTAGAGGCTTTACAGCAGAGCTGGGAAGAAACAAGTTGGGGACAGGACCGATGACATGAACCGTGTTCACATGTGCACGTTTAAAGTGCTGGAAAACACATCTTCGGGGATCTGCCTGAAACCAGATAATAGTAATAAAAAGCTGAACATAAGAAACCCTGTCTCAGAAAAAAAAAAAAAAAGATGGCAAACAATACTAAGTAAACAAGAGCCGGAGCGGTGCAAACACTGTAGATGGGAAATCCTAACCCAGAAGTAACTCAGCAGAGGATACATCAAAGAACATAGCAGGTAGGGGGTGGGTAGCTGGTGAGATGGCTCAGTGGTTAGGAGTACTGGCTGCTCTTCCAGAGGACATGAGTTTGGTTCCCAGCACCCACTTTGGGCTACTTACAACCATTTGAAACTCCAGATCCAAGGGACTTGATGCCCTCTCTTCTGGTCTCGAGTGCATGAGACACACACACACAATCGGCTAAATACATAAGTCCTGCTATCACAGCCCTTAGAACAAACGAAACAAATGACATATAAAGGCCAGAAAGAATTTATAAGCACACCATTATTCCAGAAGTTTTCAAAATATCTTTCTGATGATTAGCCAAATTAAAAGTCAAAAGAGCCTCAGATTAACAAAGTAATGTATTTTGTTAGTGAAAAAAAATCATTCACATGAGCAGAATAATATAACCAATGGGCTTACTATAGCACATATAAAGACTTCTTATATTCCCACCAATTAAAAAGAAAGACTTTTTTTTTTTCACAAAAATGCAATGGTTGGCTGGGCATTGTGGTATGCGGCTTGTGGTACTGGGAGACTGGGAGGGAAGATGGCTGCTGAGACCAACTTTGGATATACAGTCAGTTCAACACTAACCTAGGCTATGTGCTAAGACCCTGTCTCCAAATAAGTAAGTAAATAAATAAATGTTTGCATTAAAATGTTCATATTTCATATCTTGGTTCCCCATAACAGCATTAACAACAAATGCTTAGGTCACAACCTGAAAAATTATAAACTCATGACCTAAAAAATTTTAATAGCTAAAAATTTAGGGACAAAATAAACTCATATAAAGCTTACACAGAAATAAAAGGAACTTCACTAGCCTGAGAACATTTAAAGCCTTCCCAGTTCCAAAGAAGACCACTGGCAGAGGAACGGAGTCTTCTCTCCAAACCTTAGAGAGACACGAGAACTTGGAACGAATGACAGAAGAAAATGACAGCAAGGGCTAAGGCGAGGAGGAGGAGAGATGTCAGACAGGCTGGAAGCGACTCTGACAGCCTGTAAATTTCAAAGGAAAATAAAGGTGATTGGGGGGGGGGAGCAACTGCAGACAGACAGGAGACTTAAAGAATCTAGAACTCACCAGCAGTACTTAGACACCAATGGCTGTGGAAGCCTAGGGGAAATACACAGTTTCATAACACAATTTCATAACAAAATCTGATTAAAACTGACTCTAGAAGAGGGAAGAAACACCAGAAAGCAATCATTGTATAATGATGGAAGGTGATTGACAAGTTTGTAGTGACCTCACATCCAGGGTTTGGTTACCGTGAAAGGGCCCTCAGATGTGAGCTCACTGTCACCTGCTGCTCCAAGGAGGGGCAGCCTCCGCACCCCATACTACTTGGAAATGAAAGGTGTAGCTATTAATTACAGCTACAGAAAACCATTTGAATAGTCAATTCCACATGGATCAAAGACCTTAATGTAAGATCAGAAACTATTAGAGGGGCGTTAGGGGGAAGCATGAGCTATAGATATACAGGGGAGTTCCTGAGTAGGACACCCCAGTCACTTAGAGAATCATGTCAATAGTTAGGACCCCAGTCGCTTAGAGAATCATACCAATAGTTGGCAAATGGCAGGTAGCTGTGGTGGCACCAAACTTTGATTCCATCATCCTGGAGGTAGAAGCAGGCATATTTTTGTGATTTATGGCTAGCCTGGTCTATACAGCAAGTTTTAGGACAGCCAGGACCATATAGAGAGAGCCCCTGTTCCAAAAACAAAACAAAACAAAACAAACAAATCAACAAATGGAACTTCAGGAAATGAACAAACTTCTGTTCATCAAAAGAGATAATCAAATGCAGAGTAGCCCACAGAGCCTTTGAGTGGTAGATACCCATCTGCCATACTCATGGAGTTCACAGGGCAGATGTGTGGAGTCAGCTTGCTCTCTCTTCTTGATAAGGTTCTGGGAACTGAGCTCAGAAGTGGTTTATACAAAAAAAAAAAAAAAGAAAGAAAGAAAAAAGAATAGTGGTTTATACATGTGTTTATCTGTCGAGTTCTCTCTCTCTTTCTGACTCTTAACATCATCATTGAAACCAATACAACTTTAATACAAAAGTTTAAGATAGGGTAAAATAGACATTAATAGCTTTTGTTTCTTGGCTGGCCTCAAAATGTTGGTGGCCCTCCTGCCTCTGCCTCCCAAAGACTAGAACTGCTTCTGTGCACAGAGCACCTGGCTCCAGCTAGTTACTAATTACATCACCAATCATAAACTAAGTCAGTTTAATTTTTTTTTCTTTTTTTGCTTTCTTGTAATGCCCAGGCCTTGAATATGATCTGCAGGCAATCTAGCACTGAGCTACTTCACCAGCTCACATACGATTTAATGATCAAAACTACAAATACAATGTTGCCATCTTGTAAATGTCTTTATTCTACTGCAAGACTATATAAAATAACAAAGAAGCAAGGTTTATCTGAGAACCTCAAGGGTGCTTAGTTCTCAGAAAGACTACAAAGTAACGAACAAGCAAGGTTTACCTGAGAACTGAGAACTGCAAGGGTGGTTTTTCTCAGATCCCTATTACTGTGACCATCTATCTCCCCATGACACCCAAGAAGAGAAGAGATCAATTGGGTGGGAAATGAGGTTTAGTAGGAGAATGCTTGCTGAGAGCTTGCAAGGTCTTAACTTTGACACCGCTGCCCTGCGAGGGACTGGAGAGATGGCTTACAGGGTAATTCTTCACAAGCATGAGGACATGATTTCAGTCCTTAGCACTCAAGTAAAAAGCTAAGCATGACCATATCCACAGCAGTGCTGGGGGAAGGGAGGCAGTAAGGGGACCGGGGAGGTTGCCCTTATCTGGCCTCAGTACGAGAGGCTGTCTCTGTGCATTGAAGTGGAGAGAAGGACAACCAAGGTTCTACTCTGGTTCCTGAGTACATGCATAGGTATGAGGGCTTGCACATATGCATGTAAATACGGTGCACGCACACATACACACACAGATTAAATAAAAATGGCTAAAATTTAGCAACCATTCTTTAAAAGCTTTTAAAAATTTTGTCTTTCAGGCCAGATGTGGTGGTACACACCTTTAGTCCCAGCACTTGGGAGGCAGAGGCAGGTGGATCTCTGTGAGTTCAAAGCTAGCCTGGTCTACATGTCAAGTTCAGGACAATCATAGCTACATAACGAATCCTGTCTCAAACAAACAAAAATTGTTTACTTTTATGTGTGTGTGTATGTATGCATATATGTATGTATGCATGTATGTATATACTGTAGCACACGTGTTTGTCAGAGAACAACTCTATGAATTGGGTCTGTCCTTTCCCCCAGGGGCTGTAGGGATTGAATTCAGTCTAGGCAACCAGAATTCTGTCATGGAGCCGTCCCGATGGCCCTCAACAGTACATGTTTTATTATTTTTACTTATGTGTAAGTATGTGTGTCTGTGCATGACTACACACAAGTACAGGTGCCTGCAGAGGCCAGAGGCGTAGGATCCCCTGGAGACTAGAGTTACCGGAAAGTTATAACCATGGCCTCTCTCAGCGGAAACTATGAGTAGGTACAGGAGGAAGTGACTTAAGAGACAAAGCCCACTTACTCAAAGCAGTAATGAATACCATCATATGTGGAAAAACAGTAAGATGCACCCAGTTTTAGTTAGAAGTCAGATAATCGTGCCATGTTATAACCTAGTGGTCATTTGGGATATTTTGTGAATTAAATAGGAAAATTTGAAGTGATAAGCATAAAGATTAGGAAAGAAGAAATATGAAAAAAGAATATGTACCTTTTGATAGGGATATATATTTAAGAAAATTCAAGGTAATTCAGAAGGAGAACCAAACCGGCATATTAATGGAGAGAGACTGGTAGAATGGAGAGAGAGAGGTCGAACGTTGCTAGGCAAATGCAGCTTACATTAAATTTTAAAAGGGATCTCTCCCAAGACTGAGGTCTTGCAATTTCTATTAGAATAAAAATGGTGGGTGTTTTGTTTTGTTTTGTTTCTCCTTGGAGCTGAGCAGACTGATCAAACAATTTACCAAGGAAAACACACACTCAACACTTCAGTGACCATGAAAATGGCCAGGGAGCCTTTGCATTCTCTACCACACAGTAGAAAACGAAGGCGACGGCTATGAAATCAGTGCCGTGTGGACAGAGTACAGAGTCAGCGGCTACAAAGCTGTGCAAAGGTGGGACCTTCATCTGGAGAGAAAGGAATGGCCCAAAATATACACTTAGGAGCCAATAGTCTACAGAACGAGAGAGAAATCTTTGCCGGATCTACTTAAGATGATGCATCGGTACCTGGATTGTATAAAAGATTACCAAAATTAAACACCAAAAGCTTATTTACCAGTCAGTAAAATGGCCAATGAACTAAACAAGCATCTCAAAAAAAATTACAGAGGACCATAAAATATTTTTAAAGGTGTTCAGCATTTTTTTTTGCCAACAGGAAAATACAAATTAAAACTACTTTGATCTAGGTAAAGCACTCGCTGCATAGCCTGAGGGCCTGGACTTGACCCCTGTAACACATGTAAAGTTGCAAGGAAACTTAAAACCAAATGGTGGTGATGATGATGGTGGTGGTGGTGGTGATGAAATAAGTTACATTATCACTTGCTAAGCATGGGAAAATGTTTTCATACCTGTTGATAAAGTGTCTCAGCCTTTTGGGTATAGAGTGTAGCATTAATAACCGAGTAAAAGTTCATGAAATGCATGTCATGAAATAAATGTCACACATTTTCATCAGATACATGCAATTTCTTTGGAAAAGAAGAAGGCTCTACCTATTTAGCTGGAGATCTCAGTCTGTGGGATCAGCACTGTCCTAAAAGCTGGAGAGAGCAGGGGCCCAGAGCTGCCTGCACCCCTGCCTTCAGGGAGCTCACGTGTACCCCTCGCCCTGCTGTTCCCATCAGTAAACACAGGACATGTTTTATCCAGTGCCTAGGCAAGTTTCTTGCAGGCGAGGAGCTCACTCAACACATCTATAATGATGGCGTACTTTCAGCTTTGCTTCCTGGTGGTTGGATGTTTGTTAATAGATGCGTCTGCCTGGCATTTCCTTCAGAAGGAAGCTAATATCTTAGATGCTGTGGGGACAACAGACACTTGCTACCCGACCTGTGTTCAAATGCTGACAGGCGTAATAAGATTGGCAGTGGAGGTGAAACTGGACAGTCAAGCTTACGGCTTTTATGAAGAGACACACAGCAGACTTGGGGTCTCCCCAGAAGCCAGGGAAGAAGGAGAAGAGAGTCAAGGTTACATCCCCAGCTGACTGGCAGAACACTGCCCTTAGACTGACTACAAACATTTACAAAGGAGCTGGGTGTGGCAGGAGACTAAGAGATTTCCCTTTTTATTTCCGTGATATTACTGGGATGCCCAGGTGCGAACATCCAGCTGATGATGGGGAAGTCACAGAGTCCAGGGAGGTGGCTGGTTGGGCTGCCTGTTGAGGTTATCAAAGGGACTGAATCACAGAAGAGGTGAGAGCGAGACTCCCAGGACCTAGGACACGGGTCAAGCAGTGGCCCTCCTTAGGACTATGACCACGTGACTTTCTGTAAAGCATTTAATGCCTCTGAACCTTGTGTCCTCAATTAAGGAAGGGCTGACACACCTATTGTTGGTACATGCAGTGTCTCCAGAGGACGGAAGCAGAAGTGTGTAGCCAATAGGTATTACACAATATGGGATTTTCATGAAGGAAGGAACGAAGGAAGGAACCGCCTGAGAACTGAACCCTGGCTTGTGGGCCTGGCCTCTCCACTTCTCATATCTCCCCACTCCCACTCACCCTGAGCTTGCTTATGCAATGCTTTCTGCATAGGCAGGGCTCCCATTCCAAGTTCACTCGTGTGTGAATTCATGCACAGACATGTGTACTTCTTGTCAAATGAAAAGAAAAAGAAAAAAAGGAAGGAAGGAAGGAAATAAGGAAGAAAAAACATGACTGGTCCAGGGTTTCATTCAACCAGATGAATTAAAAAAAAAAAAGAAATCAAAAGGAAAGACAGTCCTTCCCCACCACACCTGGGAGCATGTCTCCTTTTATTTATTGATCGACTGGCTGATTGATTGGTTGACTGGTTGATTGATTGATGATTGACTGATGCACCATCCATCTCTAGAACTTTTTCATCTTGCAAAACTGAAACTGTACCCATGAAGCCGGAGCTTACAGTTTGCACGGGGCTGTATTGCACTGCACTGTGGTGAGTGACCTTAGCACAGCCCAGGGAAGCCAGAGCCGGAATCCCTAAGCACACATGGAAATTAGGGAAGGCGGCTGTTGAGAGGGCTTGGCCGGTGAAGTTGGCTTTTTGGTTCGGTTTTGTATTTTGTTTGTTTTTGCCAAGCCTGACAACCTGAGTTGAGAGAGAGAGAGAGAGAGAGAGAGAGAGAGAGAGATTAGGGTGGTAGAGCTTACTGGTCAACCAGACTAGCCAATCTGTGAGCTCTAGGTTCAGAGAAAGACTGTCTTGAAAACTAAGGTGGAGAGTAAGGAAAATCCACATCGACGTATTCTCTCTCTCTTTCTCTCTCTCTTTCTCTCTCTCTCTCTCTCCCTCCCTCCCTCTCTCCCTCTCTCTCTCTCTGCCATCCCTCGGGGGACATTATCTTCATTTTCATTTTGCAATGCTTAGGGAGTCTGAGTGACCTTCCCAGAGTCAGAGAGCTAGAAAGAGGAGGCGTTGAAATGGACCAGAAATGCTTTGGGAAAATGTGATGATCCTTTACACTCGTGTGTGTGTGTGTGTGTGTGTGTGTGTGTGTGTGTGTGTGTGTGTGACAGCCAGAAGGCTGACTTCTGTCATCTATGCACACATGACTGAGCTCAGGACTGGGGAAGCTGCACACATGGAAGAGAAACTGTGCCTCATGGTGCTGACACTGTGGTAGAGAGAAGACAGTCATGGCTTCACGACTACAAACAAGCCAGGCACCGCACAGGGAGGTACCTCACAGATGCTGAAGAACAACTGTCCTTCTCAGGACACAACTCCGAGCTCAGCTCTTCCTTGCAGCCGGCTGCGGCCGGGCACACTGTTTGTCTTGTTCTCTGGGTGGGTTTGGTTATTTCACGGGTGGAGTCAATAGCACTGAGGTAGAAAGTCTGATCCCTTCCCAGTCTGGCTGAAACTGGTCTTAGTATTTGTACACCTGGTGAAATGCACACACTTTGAAGTTTCTGACTCAACACAGAAATTAGAACTAACACCTGAGTGGAGAGATCAAAGCCTGAGCTGTCAACATGGCTGCAGCCAATGGTCATCCTGCCTCCACCTCTTGAAACTACAAGCACTAAGCCCAGCTCCATTCATGCTAATTTTTTAAAAGGGGAAGGACAAATACTGTTATTTTTTAGAAGAAAAAAATGCTATTGATAGGGTGTAGATCTTGAGAAATGATTGACTTTGTTCTGTTCCCCTAAATTGACACTACGATGGGAAAAGTTGACAAGAAAGGGCTAAGAAGACCCCAGGGGGCCCCCACCGTCGCCTAAGTTACTCTGAGGGGAACCAGTCCACTTCATCTCAAGGATGAGGGGCTAAGAGCTATACAGATCTCTGACTGACAGACAGGCAGGGAAAGGGGCCACAGATAGATAATAAGGAGAGCAAACACCTGGCCTCTTCCTTACTCTCTTGGCCTGATAAATGCCTGTGCTCTGGCTACTCTTATGCCAACTTAACACACTGGAGTTATCTGAAAGGAAGGACTCTTCACTGAGAAAATGCCTCCATAAGATCCACTGTAAGGCATTTTCTTAGTTATTGATGGGGAGGGGCCAGCCCGCTGTGGATGGTTTCATCCCTGGGCTGGTGGTCCTGGGTTCTAAAGGAAAGCAGCTGAGGGTGGCCATGGTGAATCCCAACACTCAGGAGGCAGAGGCAGGTAGATCTCTGTGAGTTCGAGGCCAACCTAGTCTATAGAGTTAGCTCTAGGACAGCTACCGAAAGAAACCCTGCCTCAAACAAACAAACAAAAAACCAAAGGTTCAGAAAATATGAGTCCGCTTACTTATTTCTCTTATCTGAAAGAATTTCTTCTTAAAATAATCTTTGTAAAATTTCTTCTTAAAAGATCTGTGTAAATGATCTTTTAAGTAGTTTTATGGGGTTGACCGTGAAGAGAAAGCCAATTCAATGAAACTTACCAGCCATGAACATTCTGGCCATTCGTGGTTTTAACACTCGTGTTTGAGATCTCTTAGGAAGGGAATAATGTCTTACTGTCTCCAGGCAGACTTGCTTGTTGTGTTGAAGTTTCTGACTTGCAGCCCGCAGGAGCCATATACAGATCTGTGGCGAGGGGCTTCCCATGGCCGCATCATTTTGCTCAACTTTCTATCCTGCCTCAAAGACATTTCAAATTCACCAGAACTGTTTTGAAAGAACTGCCGCCCCACACCGAGAGCACAGCTGAAGCGTGCACTTTCAGTTTTCTCGCCTGATTTCTGGGAAATCGAAACTTAAGTTCTCCCTGCCTGTGGCACAGTCCCAGCTGAAGCAACAGTTTCTGCCTTCCTGGAAATGTCCTTGATCCAGCGCTTGGGGGCCAAGACCAGGACAGCATCCAGGGAGGGACGGTTTGTAGTGACTGATGTTCAGATGCAGTTTCCGTCTGTGCTGACAATTCAGGTCAGACTGTACCCAAGGTGATGGCCAGATCTCAAATGCTCTCTTTCTGGTCCCCATTGTTAGCATCCCACAGTTACCTGGCAACAGCCAGGTATGCTCCACCCCACAGTTACCTGGCAACAGCGAGGTAGGCCTGACCCACTATAAAAGGGGCTGCCTGCCCCCTCCTCTCTCCTTTGTTCTCTTGTTTCTCTCTTGCCCTCTTGGACTCCTCCCTTCCCCCTTCCTTCTCTATTCCCTTCTTCCCTTCCCCCTCTCTCCACATGCTTATGGTCTCTCTCTCTCTTTCTGCCTTTCTCTGCCTCTACTACCCTCTTAACCACCTTCCCATGCCCAGAATAAACTCTATTTTATATTATACTGTCATGTGGTTGGTCCCTCACGGGGAAGGGATGTCTCAGCATGGGCCCACGGAGACACCTCTTTCCCCTATACCTAGCCACATACCCACAGAACATACTTCTCTCTTTTATCTTTTTATAAACACATCACCCACACTCTCAGAAACAAAGGGACAGGGCGGGGCTCCTGCCTCTCTCTCTCTCTCTCTCTCTCTCTCTCTCTCTCTCTCTCTCTCTCTCTCTCTCTCTCTGGTTCCCAGTTGCCTCTGACTTGTGTCTGGATTCCTCAAGAGTACATGCCTCTGTTGAAAGGGTCACACAAACTCACTCTCACATTAACAAGGCAATAGAAGCTCTCTCTCCTTTGGAAGCTACTTTTTGTTCTGCTCCAGCAGGAACACCTGGTCAGGAACAGGCATGGAGAAAAGGGATTTAATCTTCCTTCATCCCAGTCACTGTTTCTTTTTTACTGCTGTCTGCTGATGGAAGAGACAACCCTGTGGCTCCAGGGTTCCTTCCATGTGTTCAGTAGGCTGTGTGTTCCTTTCTTAGGGCTCTAGCATCCTTTCTAGTCAAGTCTAGTGCGGTAGTGCTTGCATTTCATGTGGTGCCTTCCGTGAGAGATTGGAACAAGTACGTTAGGCTTCATCACAGAAGTGATTTAAGTTGTTTCAGGCTATGACAAGGGAGAGAGAATAGAACCATTAATAAACACCATTAATAACCAACCGTTGGGGCTGGAGAGATGGCTCAGTGCTTAAGAGCACTGACTGCTTTTCCGGAGGTCCTGGGTTCAGATCCCAGCAACCACATGGTGGCTCACAACCATCTGTAATGAGATCTCATGCTCTCTTCTGGGGTGTTTAAAGACAGCTACATTGTACTCACATTAAATAAATAAATAAATAAATAAATAAATAAATAAATCTTTTAAAAGAAATGACCAATCATTAATCAACCCGAGCCGGGGCTCTGTAATCATGGGACATGGAAAAGCAAGAATGCCTGTGAGATTCAGACATGTTTTCCGGGAGTGGTCATGTCTGCCACTTATTAATGTTATCTGGGCAGAATGTTAATGTTTTACACGAACAATCCCATTTAATCCTTAAAACTCCATAACATGCACTGTTATCTTCATTTTATTGTGGGGACACTGATGCTCATAAGGTCCAGTTATTGCCCAAGGTCCACATGGCTGGCAGGCCAGATGAGGTCTGCAGTCACATCTGTCCGTCACCACATCTGTCTGTCACTGGCAGACTCTTTATTTATCAGTGCTATACAGAGCCAGGAAAGCCAACTGACTTCTCAGAATAATGTTTGCTGTTGGGCTGTTGGGGTTTTTGGTTTGTATCTGTGGGATTCTACTGGGGTGGGGGATGGGGGTATGAAAGTGTGTGCCCTGATGCTGAGGTAGGTCCTCAGCAGCAAACAGGGGTTTTAAATGCCATTGCTCTGAAAATGAAATAAAACAAAACAGATAGAAGAAGGAGGAGGAGGAGGAGGAGGAAGAGAAGGAGGAGGAGGAGGACGATGACAACGACGACAACAATAAGAAAGGACAAGAAGGAAGGAACAGAAAGGGCAATTAATTCTACCGAAACAGGGAAGGAAGCAGGCCCTTCTGAAGGTGGCTTCGCATGGCTTATTATCCTACCACACACAAGCCTTTCTTTGCCTGGCTTGATTTTCAAACAAAAGTGAAACTTAGCTTGGGCTAGTTCTTTACAATGCCCATTTTGAGGTAAAACAAGACTTAAATCCAACCTGCTACAAGCTCCCAAATGATTCAAGGAATTTCTGGCAAAGTGGAGCAGACTAGGGATATATAATTGGTCTCAGTCAAGTATCTCCTTTGCTTCCCATGAAGACTCATCCTGTAAGAGCCCTTCTTCTTCTTCTTCTTGTGTCCTCTCAGGCAGCCCCCTTCCCCCTCAAACCACCACCTTTGGTCTCCCTGATACACAAATCACTATTGCTCCAATAGCCTCTTGACATTGTATTGTGTCTCCTGGACCTTTCTTAATGGTCAAAAATGTAGTCTCCTGGATAACTTGGTTATGAGAAAGGCATCCGATGTGAAGGAAGGGAGCTGGAGAGGCTCAGCAGTTAAGAGCGGCAGCTAGTCTTCCAGAGGATTCTGGTTCGATTCCCAGCACACACAAGATGGCTTACACCCATCCATAACTCCAGTCCCAGGGGATCCAACACCATCTTCTGGCATCCCTGGTGCATAGACATGCGTGTAAGCAAATAGACATGCGTGTAAGCAAAACACTTGCACACACAATATAAAAGTAAAGCTTGAATAAAAATGATGTATGACATACATGCTCATCTTGGAGGCCAGCCAAACTCTCCTGGGATAGGTCCTTAGGATGGCATGGGCCAGATGAGGTCTGCAGTCATCCTGGATGTGTGCTCATCCTGGATGTGATGGGGATGAGAGAGCCAGACCCAAATGTACCACAGTAAGGACTGGTTTCTGATATAACCAAGACAGCAGGCTGCCTGCTTGCATAGCTAGTAGCTATGAAAAAGAATAAATTTATAGAACCTGACAACTGGTACTTAATCAAATATCAAACAGCTCATTAGGAAAGAACAAAAACAGTATGAATAGAGGTAGGGACTGTGCACACCCACTCAGGGTGTCTAAGAGGAGGTCCCGACCATTCACAAACACGCTTTAAAAATGGTGGCTGGAAGGCGGAGGAACAGCTTAGCACAGGCTTCCAAGAGAATGCGGTGAATCCTTCGGGTACTCCGAAGGAGAAATTGTCACTAGCTCCTTAAGGCCAGGCTGCAGATGTGTGTCTGACTCTCGGACCTTCTGACATGGGCTCTGAGAAAGAACAGAAGGAACTTCTGGGAGGAAGTGGCTCTGAGCCATCTAGTTAGAACTCTCTTAAGTTCAAGAGAACTTCCTTGAAGTCACATGCTTAATTTTAAAAATATATAATGTTCTTTCTGCCTTACTGTGGGATCAGTATAAAAATCTTTGTACATGAAGCTGCCGTGTGAAGTCGTCCCTGTAAGATCTGAGCTGTACTGCATCCCACCGCCATTCCAGGCCTTAGGCTTCTAATACAGCAAGTGTGTGGGGGGGACATAAACATTCAATCCATAACCATAGACAAACATATGCTTACATATACCATATCATCCTACCGATAGTAAAGGTTACCAATTCCAGATCCAGGTGCCCACTAATTCACTATTAAATGAAAACCTCATATTTATATGTATCACACTGCCCTGCATGTGACACTTCCTTACAAAGGTTTATGATAGCTTTATGATATGTTGACAAATACTTTGCACTCTTCCCTCCAAAGTGAGGGACTTATTTTACCTTTCTGTAAATGTCGACAAGACTTAGCCACTTGCTGTGTCTGACAAGTTCTAGACAGGACAGTGGGTAAACCTTGTCTCCTTCCTCTCATATACTCCAGGGAAATTGACTTACACTCTCTGCAGGGCAATCCAGGAGCCTAGAAGCCACTGGGCATAGATGCTTTGCACAGGCAACCCCTACGGGTGAGACATGGTGCAAGTCACAAGCCAATCAGATGTGATATTGCACACCTACAAACCAAATACTCAAGAGGCAAGAGCAGGGGATTGTGAAGGTTTTAGGTCAACCTGGGCTACATAGCAAGACCGTGTCTCAAGAAACAGAAAACAAAACAACAACAACAAAACCAAACAAACAAACAAAAAAGCAGGCCTTAGCTCCCGACCACACCCTGGTCAACACAGTGCTTGAAGTCAATGCACGTCAGTCAGTTGCTCCTGGGAGGAAGAAGCAGGATAAGAAGACAAAAGGTCATGAGAGCAGACAGCCTGGCCTCCAGCACCCGAGTTTAGCCAAGCTTTGGGTCTTTCTGACCCTGGCTCAGGAGGGTCAAACATGCCAACTGAGCCAACTTCACACTTGAGTTGTGCCGTGCAGATGGATGGCTTTAAATCATCAGGGACATTACAGATATCACAGCAGTTGGCATGTTACAAAGTTACCAATGCTGCTCTTCCTCAGAGAGCTTGCTTTCTGAGCACCTCTGGGGCAGGACCGTAGATGGAAGCCTAAGTCTTTAAAATAATAATAAAAAAAAGATTGACTAATACATGTTCCACTCTTCTGAACTCACATACCCCTCCTTCACCCTCCCTCCCTCCTCCCCATGTGCCGGGTTGAGGGATTGACTCTAGAAGCTTGTGCATGCCAAGCAATATGCTGCACTGTTAAACCATCTCCCTGGGTCCCTATAAATGTATAGTGCTCTGCAGGACAGGGTCAAGGCTAGATGGCTCAGATAGCATGACATTCCACAACAGACCGTGGGAACAGCTGTCTCCCTTGCTTACCATCTTTAGCCGAGGCCCGTCCTGTTGCCACCCCTGTTCCATCCCAGTCTGCAGCAGACTCCAGATGCACAGTGCCGACAGCCTATGTTCTCTCATCCCCACCAAACCCATGTTGCTTGGAAATCCCTGAGACCAGGGCTATACGTTTCCACTGCACAGTCAGAGCTAGGAGGACCTGACCAAGGAAAGAGACCTGTGAATGGGCTCAGGGCTGTGTAAGCAGAAGCATGTGGGGTCTCGGGCAGAGCGTGGCACAGAAGAAAGTGGTGCTGAGACCACGGCTTTCAGTTGCAGGCTCCATGCCCGACGAGGAGTGTGGTGGGCTGAAGTGAGCGAGCCCTCTAAACATGCAGGGAGGATGCTCCCGCTGTGGTCAAATGATGGTTGGCTTACTGTGTTACTACATAATGAGCTCCTCTCTGTGGGCCCCGAGTACCAGCGTTTCCAGATTTATTTCGCCTAGAAAGTGAAGAAAGAGTTCTTAGTCGACATTGGCATAGAATGTAAGGGTGGCAATCGTTGTACACGAGGCTAGGGAGGAACTGGAGGTTGCAGCTGACAATGTGTGTGTGTATGTGTGTGTGTGTGCACACGTGTATGTGTGTGTAACAGAAGTTACTAGGTATTGTTCTCCAGGAGTCACCTACCTTGTTTTTAAGATGGGCTCTCTTATGTCTGGCCTGGCTGGCTGGTGAACACCGGGATCCACCGGCCTCTGCCAGCCCAGTGCTGGGGTTATAAGCACGCACCATGGTGTCTCTTTTGTTTGTTTTTAAGATTTTTCTCTGTGTGTGTGTGTGTGTACAAGTAAGTGAGTGTGGGGTCCCTCAGAGGTCAGGAGAGGGTGTCAGATGCTCTGGAGTTGGAGTCACTCGCGGTTGTGAGGCACTCAGTGTGGGGGCTGGGAACAGATCCTGGGTCCTCTGCAAGAGCAGTGTGCTCTCTTAACCAGAGAGCCATTTCTCCAGCCTTATGCAGATTTTAAAAATTGAGGGTTCTGGGGAATCAAACTCAAGTCCTCACACCTGCAAGGCAAGCACTTTATGCACTATATATTCACTGCTCAGTTTCTAAATAATCAGAAAAATTAATTCCTGCATGTGAGCTCTAGGTTGCTTCCCTTCCTCTTTCCAAAAGACTTGAGTTGGCCAGCCGTCTTCTCGCCACATCTCCTGTTTCTACGTAGTCTCACATGTCTCTCATTTGAACTCAACAGCAAAAGTCCCACACTGGGTCTGTATTGGCAACTTACCTCGGTTCTTCACACTTAGGTCTTGGAAGTGCCCCTCCCTGCTCTCTGTCACTTCCTGCCTAAGATCTACCATAGTTTAGTCCTTGCCTTTTTCAAATGTTATCCCCTTTCCCTGTTTCTCTCCGTTCCAGAAACTCCTATCCCTTCTCCCTTCCCCCTGCTTCTATGACGGTGTTCCTCCACTCACCCACCCAATCCCACCTCCCCAACCTCAATTCCCCTACACTGGGGCATCTATCGAGCCTTCATAGGACCAAGGACCTCTCCTCCCATTGATGCATGACAAGGCCATCCTCTGCTATATATGCAGCTGGAGCCATGTGTACTCCTTTGTTGATGGCTTAGTCCCTAAGACTTCTGGAGGGTCCTGGTTGGTTGATATTGTTCTTCCTATGGGGTTGCAAACCCCTTCAACTCTTTCAATCCCTTCTCTAACTCCTCTATTGGGGACCCCAAGCTCAGTCCAATAGTTGGCTGAGGGCATCTACCTCTGTATTTGTAAGGCTCTGGCAGGGCCTCTCAGGAGACAGCCATATCAGGCTCCTGTCAGCATGCACTTCTTGGCATCCAGAATACTGTCTGGGTTTGGTAACTATATGGGATGAATCCCCAGGTGGGACAGTCTCTGGGTGGCCTTTCCTTCAGTCTCTGCTCTACACTTTATCTCCATATTTGCTCCTGTGAGTATTTTGTTCTACTAAGAAGGACTGAAGCACCCACACTTTGGTCTTCCTTCTTCTGGAGCTTCATGTGCTCTGTGAATTGTATCCTGGTTATTTGGAGCTTTTTGGGCTAAAATCTACTTATCAGTGAGTGCATACCATGTGTGTTCTTTTGCAATTGAGTTACCTCACTCAGGATGACACTTTCTAGTTCTATCCATTTGCCTAAGAATGTCATGAATTCATCATTTTAGGTAGCTGAGTAGTACTCCATTGTGTAAATGTACCATATTTTCTGTCTCCATCTTAAGGGTGGTCAGAAGAAAGCTTGAAAAGGATCACCTCACAACTACATGGTAGGCCGGCTGCATATCCTGGTGGTCACTGGGGGGGGGGGCAGAGAATGGGGAGATTGAAGATAGAGGGGAAGAGAGTTAAGCCTAGTCTGTTAGGCACTACAAGAAGGTTGACAAGTTAGCTATAGAGAGGTGGGTGGTAGTTGGAGCATGTTTAGGATTCTGGTCGGCATTCAAAGAGATGCAGAGGTGGAAAGGGAAGGTTATGCTTTTTTGAGTTAGATCTCAGAAAGGGGGCAGCCTTCATGCTGAAGCCTACACACCTCCATGGAGGGGCTCCTCTCCAAGGACCTTGTCCTGTGAGCACTCCATACTCTTTGTGGCTGTCCAGTGCCAGCAGCTGGTATTCATTGCCCATGACATTTCTCTTTCACTTGGCACTGGCTCAAAACAGAGTCCTCAGTGACTCTGCCCATATCACTCCCCGCAGAGCAGATTACTCTGTAGGTGAGAGGACAACTTGACTGACTTTCAGTTCCCACACCTCCAGATCGGTCCTCAGATGACTAGATTGGTACCTGCTGCTCTCTGTGCACCCAGCTTATAATCATTTGTCTCTCCTGCCAGAGCTGTCGGACTTTGAATCTTTGCCTCTGTGCTTTGATATGATAAGTAAGTCATTTGCGAGGACTGTCCTGTCCTAAGGTGTCCTTTTAGAACTTGATGTGAGTAAGCAGATTCCAGAATTGAAACTTTTCTCTTGTTTTATCTTTTGCCTGCCCTCTAGACGATTCCCTTCCCAGTTTTCCACATAAGAAGACAAAGAGAAGGGGGCAGAGGAGAGAGGAAGTTGGGGAGAGAAAACGAAAATATATTTAAAGAACAAAAGCCCCACACGCAGCTGTTCCACTTTTAAGAAGTTTCTCGTCCCTTGAATTAAATTTATCTTACTTAAAAACTACAGATTTTTGCTGGGGTTAAAATACTGTGAAATTCATCAGTGTGTGTGTGTGTGTGGGGCACATGCCTATAAGTCCAGCACTTCAGAGGACAAGAGGATCTGGAGTTCAAGGTCAGTTTCTGCTACACAGCAAATTCAAGGCCAGTTTGAGCTATCTAAGATTCTATCTTAAAACACCACAAATTAACTCACTCTCTCTCTCTCTCTCTCTCTCTCTCTCCCACCCTCTCTCTCCCTCTCCCTCTCCCTCTCTCCTTCTCTCTCTCTCTCTCTCTCTCTCTCTCTCTCACACACACACACACACACACACACACACTCACCCATGCAAAACAGACTTAATTAGAGATAAAAATTGAGCAAATCAGTGTTCTGATCCTTATCGTTCCAAAGAGTGGAATGGCACTGGCTTTCTGGGTTCCAGGAGTGGCCCATTTTGCTTGGAACTTTCCTAGTTTAGCACAGAAAGCTTGACCAGGCAGGCCAGGATTTGTGGTCACCCTCCTGGAGGAAAAGGGGGGCCCAGACACACTAGCTTTGAGGAAGCCCTGAAGGTGTGGGCTCATTAGCACAAGAGCAAGAAGGACCCAGACACTTCTGCCTTTCATGGCTCCTCAGAGCAGGGGAAACAGGAGGAGGACATTTCTTTTTTTTCTTCACCAAGTCGAAGCTGAAGTCTAGCTTATCTTGTCCATCCCTCAGTGCCGAGCACCCAGCAAGTTCCAGCTAGAGCCTCATGCCATGCTGGATGCTCTTCTAGAGGACCCAGGTTCGATTCCCAGCACCCACAACCATTCATAACTCCAGTCCCAATGGATCTGCTGCCGTATCCTGGCCTCTACTGGGCACTGCACAGCGGGTACACAAGCACACATGTAGGTGACACATACACAATGTAGGACTGAGACTCCCACCCCTGACAGTCGAGCCCTTGCTCTGCTTTGCCTTTGCTTTGTGTGGTGTCTCTGTAGTGAGAGGACTTGGCCAGACTAAACTCCATTGCTCCATCTTCCAGGCTCTGGTTAGGGTGGGCCAACAGACACTCACTGGACAAGGGCCTCTTAGTCTGTGATCCTCTTACCTCTGAACCTGGGTAAGGAACTGGGCTTTTCCACTATAACCACCCCAGTCAAAGTCTTGGCTACCAGACTTAGAAATTCTCCCAATATAGAAGGGGTAATATGGAAGGCAGACTACTCTGTTCCCAGAGACTCCATGATTAATTAGCCCTTGTCGAAGGTCTTTGGGACCCACGTCGGCTGATCGTGGCATGTCTATATCACCCTGTTCTGTAAATAATATGCCACTTTGGTTCTTCATCTGTGGCTTCTTACCATATTATTATTACTTACCTTATTATTGAAATAAGGGAGTTTGCTGGGCTGTGGTAGAGCACAGCTTTAATCCCAGCACTCAGGAGGCAGAGGCAGGCCGATCTCTGACTTCAAGGCCTGCCTGGTCTACAGAGTGAGTTCTAGGGCAGCCAGGGCTGCACAGAGAAACCCTGTCTCAACAAGCAAACAAATAAATCAGGGAGTCTCTTTCACTGGTGACAACCCATACAGTCACAGCTAACCTATAAAGGTGACAGAGGAGCTTTTCAAGGGAATTGTCTTTTGGATTTTCCTGGGAACATAGTCAAAGGTATGTGTGTAGAGGATTCATACAGCCCAACTCTCCTACCTCCTTACACCTTTGAGGCCCCCTATTCTTAGGGCAGCAGGAGAGATCTCTAGAGAACACTCTTGGGTGAATGAACTTGACCTGGTCTTCTGGGGTCCTCCTCTCTTCTTGCCTGACACCTGGACGTTCTCCCACTCATGGTCACTGGGTTTCTGATGATATGGATTTGGAAAGTGTGGTGTTTATGTTCTCCCTGGGTTCTGGTGTGTCCCTGCCCTTTTGAAGCATGGTGAGATCTGACTCTAGGTGAGGATCCAGGCACAGTGTGTGTGATGGGAGGGGGATGTTGGTGGGTTTTAAGGAGAATGAACAACCCATTTCAAGGTATCCACCCAGAGGTTATCAGAGGTGCCAGTTGTCCCTCTGTCAGACTTGGTACTAGACCAGAGTCCAAACATAATTTGACCAGGGAAAATCTAACATAAGGAATTATTAACTCTGATGAGAAGGGATAAGGAAAGTCAAGGGTACTCTAGAACTGATGAAAGTACACAGGATAAAAGCGACTTGAGGAGGAGTTTGCTCCTCAGGCTGAGAGTCAAAACACTGGGGAGATGCAGCTGAGGACCACTAGACAAGTTTGCCTGGTGGCTGGGGCCTGCTTGCTTATAGTATTTGAACAAGCAGGGTTCCCCTTGGAAACTGTAAGAACTGAGGCTGGCTGGTAGTTCACAGTCAGGGCTGAAGAGGATGGCCAACTGCTTCAGGGTGCAGCTCTAGGCTATCCATGAGTTCTAGGGCAGCCAGGGCTGCACAGAGAAACCCTGTCTCAACAAGCAAACAAATAGCCTGGATGAGCTAGGCTGCCTGATGGACCTGTGCAGGGATTTAGGATGTCAGGAACCCACCTGCCAACCGGACGTCACTGCTTAGGAGGGCTGTGGTCACAGGATAGACTCATGAGCCCCGGTGAACAAGGGCTGTGCTTCTGGAACCCAAGTTCGTGTGCAGACAAAGCAGCAGCAAGAGAATTTTAGTCTCAAATTTAAAGAGTTCAGAGGCACTGTTTTAAGTCCCAGTCACTCACTGTTCACTGTGTAGGAAAGTTCTAGGGCTTTTCCAAGGTGACAACTCCTTTGAGCATTCCCACTGGCAATATGGAAGAGCTGCAGCTGTTCCCCACTGCCCCATGTCTGTTACAGTCAGCAGCTTCGAGGCCAATGGAATGAAAACCAGCAACCTGGCCCTTTTGTCTCTTGAATTTGTTCATCCCTCCCAAGGTTTCTGTACTTCTACTTCCTTCTTCCTGGACTGGTTTCAGAGTAGGGCAGCTTCTGTTAGCATTTGAATTGGCAAGAGTGTTTACTTACACACCCATGAAGACCAGCCAGAGCCGAACTGAAGACAGTCAGAAGCACGAATGTGGGGATGGGAAAAATGAAAAACTGGGTACAAGTCCCAGCACCCATATCAGGTGGCCCTCAGCTATTTAGAACGTCAGTACCAGGGGATCCAATACCTCTGGCCTCTGCAGGAACCCGTACTCATGTGCACACACCCACATGTAGACACATGTCTGCCCATAATAAGTACATTTTCTAAACTATTACTGGTAGTGTGTAAACACACATGTGTATGCATATCTGAGTGTGCATGTGTGTGCCACAATGCATGTGTCGAAGTCAACTTTGTGAAACTGGTTCCGGGGAGTGAGCTCAGATCACTAGGTCTGCACGGCAGGCACCTTTCCCTACCCTGGCTTCTAACCCCCTAGTGTTTTCTTGCTTCTGTCTTTGAAGCCATAAGGTAACCTGAAAGCAATCTGTGGTAAGAATCTGTCCTGCTTTAGACACTGTGTTTGTCTCTCCATTGCTTAAGCATGAAGTTTGGTCATAATTTATATTTGTTAGAGTAGTAGCAAAGAGGGCAAACTAGTTATTAAGTTTACTCTTTAAAAAAACACGCCTAGACCAGAACTGGGGAGCACAGGGACAATGGCTACAACCGATGACCTCAGGCACAAGGTAATCTTGGAAAGGCTTTGCCTACAGGAGCAGCTAGTTTTTAATCACTGTGTTCTCGATATGATACTGTTCCAAGTACTGAAAGGAAAGTGCTGATCTCCACAGAAAACACCCGCACCCTGTGGAGCTTAGCTACTGGTGAGGACAGGTGATAAAGACAAATCAGTTTCCTATCGATAGATAAAGCGGGGAAAGCGTGACTAGGCCCACGTGTGGTGTGTGAGTCCAGACAACAGAGACAGAGAGGGATTCAGGGAGATGGCAAAGATGAAAGTGGGAAGGGAGGGAGGGCAGCAATGGCAACCTCTGAGGGAGTGTTTCTAGAACTGAGGGAGGGAGGCAGAGGAGGGGCATCGCAGGTAACCAGAGTCTGACCACACAAGGCCATGCCCAGGGACCTCAGCTATGCCCTGTGGGAGGCCGGGAGTCTCTGGGAGGTTCTGAGTAATGGGCGGATGTTGTGCTGCCCTGTAATGAAAGCGCTCCTATAATGAAGACAGCAAGAGTGTGGTGGTGATGATGGCTAATTAGGAAGCTACTGCAATTATCCACAGGAGGGGAGATAGTGACTTGGGTCAGTGTGGTGGCAGTGGGTTGGCTGTCTATGGAGTTTGGAGGTGGAGCTCAGAGGCTCTGCTTTTGGGAGGAGTCGCTGATAACTGCCTGGCTCTAGCCAGAAGGAAGGAAGAAGAGATTCGGTTGCTAGGAGAGCCCCCGGGTTGGGGTCGATGGGGGTGGGGCAAGAAGGCTGAGGCGAGGGGAAAGGGGAATTCAGGTTTGAACATGCTAGGTTGGGAGGCACTTTTCTGGTGTTGGATAAAAATGTCAAGTAGGTGGTTTGTTATTGGATTCTGTCTGGGTCAGACTTAGGGAGGGGTACTTAATCAATTTGAACAGTTTCCTGAGCTCATCTCAGAGTTCGTGCCTGAGCCTGCTTTCTGCACACTGAATCTGGGCCTGGTAGCACAGGCCTGCCAACCAACCCATCTCCTGAGGAGGCTGAGACAGGAGGGCTGAATTTCCAGGGCTCTCACTGAGGAATTGAGTCAAAGGCCAACCTAGGCACCTTAGTGAGCCCTTCCTTCAAAATAAAAATAAG
>LR749532.1:413758-464326 GCA_902729485.2 Mus minutoides
CACCACCAACACCACCACCACAAGGTTAGCGTTATTTAAAGTATTTAAATTCTAGCATAAACATGACTAAGCTGAGGCTGGAGAAGTCTCAATGGTCTGCTGAGCTGTGCTGTTAGGAGCCATGTGGACTCAAAGGTTCATTCTTCTTACACTTCTCATGTGATAAAAACTTGTTCTATTTCTACAAGCTCAGGCTTTCGACGGGAGTTCGGTGAGTCCTAGAAACAAAGAGAGAGGATGCTGGTACCATCCATCGTTCAGCCAAAGGGAAGCATCTCCGCCTCAGCCTGTGCTTACATGCTGGAGTCTGACAAAGAAATGCATTTGGGAGCCAGGCATGGTGGTAAAAAAAAAACCACGCAATCCCATCTGAGGCAGGAAGATCAGACATTCAAAGCCAGTCCCTGTATTTTGTGGGTTTTAATACAAAGTTTTCATCGTTAAGTGTGTGTTTTACACTTAAAGACAACTTGGGTTTAGAAAAGCCAATGTTTCAAGTGCTCACAGCTTCATGTGGCTGCCACACTGGATGGCATGCTGCTACATACAACACTAAAACCTTCAGGAAGATGGAGCAATTCATCTCTGCCTGGGGCAAGCAGCCTGGCTTTCCCACTATAGACCGACCAGGTCATCTGTAGATGTTAAACACGCCCCCTTTACCAAAGAAGAGAGAGTTCTGCATAAAGTACAAAATCTAAAATCCTCCTTCTACCAATAAAACGATGATCTTATCAACGAGAGCAGGAGTCTGTCTAATGTCAGATTCTGGGTACTTCTACTCAACAAGGCAGCGTGCACCCACATTAACTGTTACCCAATGGGCAAAGGCACCCAAGCAAGCCATAAGGAAGGAACATAAATTTCCTACAATACATTGCAAAATATTCAGTGCCACTGGAAGTCACAGGTTGTAAAAGAACCAGCTTATTCCTGCCTGGTTACCGTTAAGGAATAAACAAATTTATCTTCATGTTGGCTGGAGTCAGGCTTTGTGCACTGAGGACAGAGAGATGTAGATCTTTCTGGAATGTGACTTGAGACAATGTTTCTCAGGCCACAGACAGGTTCACAATATTATGCTCAATCTTCTCTAGACTCTGCAATCCTTGAAAGTGACAGATAGGTAGGTACACAGAGACCTTCCTCGGGTACCTGAGTGCTGGGATTAAAGATGCACGCTACCCGGACTGGCCTGGAAGTCTTTTGTTTGGTTTTTTTGTTTTTTGTTTTTTTGAGACAGTGTTTTTCTGTGTAGCCCTGGCTGTCCTGGAACTCACTCTGTAGACCAGGCTGGCCTCGAACTCAGAAATTCACCTGCCTCTCAAGTGCTGGGATTAAAGGCATGCGTCACCACGCCCAGCTTGGAAGTCTATTTTTAAAGACCACACTGACAAGTCGGGGGGTTCTATTCACAGGGTAGTTTCAAACAAGAATCTTAGGAGGGATGGCCTTTCTGTGTTTGTTACAAGGCAAAGCACATCACCTAGAGCCTTTCTCATATCTGTCTTCGGTATTCATTACAGGTTTTGATCCTGTGCACATGAAATGAAAACATCCTTGCTGTGACACCTCGCACTGTGAACTGGAGTTTGTCCTCGAAGAACATTAACCATGCCTGCTGGCCGCACCACCTGAACACTTGAAGGTTAGTTTGATCGTCCCAAGGAAAGGCAAGTATTGAAGTGTTTCCAGTGTGGGGTGCTGGGGACACCCCAGTGGGTAGAGGAGGGCTCTGAGTTTCCCTTTCTAACAGGGGAGACAGAAAATTTCTCAATGAATTTGAACACCCAGACCTCCAAGAAGTGAGGGTTTAAGGCAGTGATCCCAAACCACGTGGCTGTGGCTACGGCTGGAACATAGCTCTTGGCGTTGTATCTGAGTATAGACCAGGTAGGTTCTCAGGGAATTTGGAAGATAAGCTACGAGAGTTGGAATTGTTCATTTTATATATAACAGATGGTGATATATCTAGTGGCTTGGAACAGATCAAGTGCGTGAGCTTATAGTTCTGGAAATTAGCAGCCTCCAATCAGCCTCACTGGGCTAACGTGAAGGTGTCAGCAGGCCTGGCTCTTTCTGGGTCTGAGACAGGAGCCCTTTCACCTGCCTTGGACCTCGGCCTCTCCCTCCCTCACTGCATCTCCTGCTTTCTGTGACGTCATCTCCTCTTACTTCCTTCGATCTCTGGTGTAAAGAAAGCCTCTGATTACTCTGTATTCTAGACACAAGAGGGTTATGTTCTTATCTGGCTCTTAGCTCAGACATAGATGTGGTGCCGTTACCATGTAAGGTAACTCAAATAAGTTCTGGGGTCTTTTTTCCAGCTCACTGCAGTAGCAGACCCAAGAAGGGCCAGAGCTTGAGCGGAGGGAGAAGTGGGGTGGAGAAGGCAGGAGAGCTTCAGGTGGAGTCCACCTCACGTGGGGCCTCGCCACGGAATGGGTCAGTGGCTTTCTGGGGCTCCTTAAGCAAGAAGATTAGTTTCTCAGTCTTCTGGACGCTGGAAGTGAGAGGCATGAGCCCTTGATGCTAGCCACCGCTCTGCTGTTAGCAGGCTTCTGTCTCTGCACGGTTTGCAGTTGTGTGGTTTTGTAGCTCAGGCTGACCTGGACCTCACAGTTCCCTGCCTGTCAAAGCTGGGATTGCAGGCATGTGCCACTAGGCTAGCTCACAGGCATGTGCCACCAGGCTAGCTCACACTTGCCTTGTGTCTCCATCTTCTCCACTTCCCGGGACAGTGGCTCACCTCTAGGTTTTAAGTTATGAAATATTCAGGGTTAGGATTTCAAAACATGAATGTTTGGTAGGGCTAAGGCTCTGCCCATAACAGGAGGTGACATAGCCAGTTCAGCTAAACATTGGCAGCTACTGCAGATGAGAATGTGGTGCCTAAGGGCTCCTACCTGGAGTGTCTCAAGGAATCACAGCGGGCTCACCTGCCTATGATTGGATTCTCTGCTACCAGGATGGCTAAGTATGACCTAAGGAGCATGATGAGGCCAAGCCAAGAGGGTGTGTGTGGAGTGGAGGGTCTGTTGGGAAATAGCAGGATACAGCCTGATGGTGGAGCCCTTTACAGTCTGGTGGAGACATTGAATACTTAGCGTGGGTACCAGGAGAAAGGAGAGGTGGCCACCGGGATGCAGTTCAGTCATGTGACTCCTGTTCTGCCTCCAGCCCACCATCCAATGATGGAGCACACTGAGCTCCAAGGCTCTGTGACCGATTCCTGTTCTACCCATAGGCTCAGAAGTGGACTAGGGTGAGGGTCTCCATCGAGCACATTTTCTAAGGCCAGCATTCTAACCTGTCATATCAGCAAGTCCCCTCACCTGGCCTGGGGCAGAGTGGTCCTGGACAGGACTTAGACAGCCTCTGAGCTCTTTCCTGACCTGAGTTTGGTTGATTCTATCCTTCTCAGAGCTTATAACCTACTCCCCCTTTGGCCCCGTCTCCCCCTTATCTACCCACATAACATCTTCAGTCTTAATATAGTAAGAAAAAGTATAAAAGCCTAAAACTTGACTAAAGTCGAAGCATCTTTACAAATGAGGGGCTTGTGATCCGACCATCCTGTTTCTCAGGAATGCTGAGGTTGTTCATTAATTTTAAGGTTTGTTTCCATGTCACTTTCGTTAGCTCACGTAGAGAAATGACATGATTGAAATTCGTTACATTCACCCTTCTCACTGAAGCCGTGCTAATGGACCACGTCTAAGCTTTTCAAACATCCCTATCCTGAGGGCTGGCTGTCCAGGTGTCCAGCTTCTTCCCCCAGGGAGTCACAAGTTTGTTGAAGCTGAAACAGGCAGAAGGCTCCGTGTTGGGAAGGGTGGGTTCTCCAGACTGTCTGATGGGCTCTGCAGGGCTTTCATAGGGCACGTGAACTCTCCCCCTCTTAGTCCCCCAGCCCACCCCCCTTTTCTCTCTCAGTTTCCTCATTCCCTCTCCCATTACCTCATCTCCTGAGCATCCCAGGTGCATAGTAGGGGCTGTCTGTCATCCAGCTGCCAGGATGTTATCTCCTTTGCTCCAAGCATTTCCCTGACTGGTTCCTTCCTGATTCCCCTCATTAAGCTGCTGTGAGGCATGTAGGGCTGCTACCTTGTGACCTCTTCAGGGCCTAGTGCCACGGAAGCCACTGCTCACTGCAGTCCAGCATCACATACGGAAGTGGCCTCGCCATCACTGAGAATGCCTTACATCAGCACACTGTATCTCCATTTAGTAGTTGATAATACAAAGGAAAACAAACATCAAGAGCACAGATTGGAAGTATAGGTGGGACTGGAGAGATGGCGCAGTGGTTAAGGGCACTGGCTGAAATTCCAGAGGACCCAGGTTCAATCCCCAGCACCCACAGGGCAGCTACAACTGTCTTTAACTCCAGCACCAGGATTCTGATGCTTGCTGGCCTCTGTAGGCACTGCGTGCACTTGATACATGAACATACACAACCATAGGTACATAAGGAGAAAACTAGTAAAGGCTAGAGACTTGTTGCTCTTGCAGAAGACCTGGGTTTAGTTCCTAGCATCCTGTGGGGTGCTCACACCATCCTGAACTCCAATTCCAGGAGGATTTGACATGTTCTTCTGACCTCCATGGGCACCAGGACCATATACACGGTGCACATTTGTACATGCATGTAAAACACTCATCACATAAAATAAAAATAAATCTAAAATTAATGAAAAGAAACACAGGCAGTATTTGTTGAAAATTGAAAGTGATATTTGAAGGCCTGCTTTGAGAATTTTCACTCTGGCCCTGGGTGAGGTATCTGCTCAGTGTGGGACAGTGAGGCAGGCAGTGTGTATCTGAAGGGTAAGAGATGAGATCAGGTTAGAGGCTGGCTGGCTGGCAGTCAGACTTGGCATGTCCAGAGTGACTGGGGGACCCTGGAGTGGGGGCTGGGGAGTGACTTGACCTCACTCAGGTTTTCTGGCCTCTTTGACAGACACATGATGAAAAGGTAACCTGGAGGAAAGAATTCATTTATATAACATTTTACCATCCCACAGACCAGAACTGGCCAAGGTAAAGAAGAAATAAACACACATCAAAATTCCTGTCAGGGCTGTAATGAAGAATCGCATCTATGAGTATAAATAACAACTTTATTTGCTTACATCCTTCTGAAACATCTAGAATCAGAATGGCTTCCTGAATTACAACTTTGGCAGTGAGTACAGATCACAATAAAGAATAATGCGCCCCAACTTCTCACAGGAGATTCTTAGGGAGAAATAAAATAAAGCACACGGCCATGTCATAAAAGCCGTTAGATGAGTTACACAAGTTGTTTTCTGAAGTTCCTGAAACTTCAGATGAGAAGGAACAAGGACAGAAGGTTGCAGAACGCTAACACTGGGGTCTACCCAACCCCAGGTCCCTGGGACAGGCGCTGTGGCAGGGAGCCAGGTAAAAGCAGCTGCAGTAAAGTCCAGCTCACGCTGCCGAGTGCGAGTGCTTCTTACGTCTTTAACAGATTGCTCATCCAAACCTAACAATGTATTCTTAAGCCCTGAGCGTTTTACAAATGAGTTTATTTGCTAGGAGAGACCCCAGAGCCTTGGGCATACTGCACGGTGCCCACACACTCTTCCCACTCTAGCTGGTGTGCTTCTTTGGCACTATGACGCTTGATGACTTGACCTCATGATTTTCCTACCTCTGCTTCCTGAGGGACCAAGCTCAGCTTGTCTGCTCAGTTCCCACACTAACGGCTTCAGCTTCTTTTGCGTCTTCAGTCTTTTCTTTGCACAGGTTTCCAAGGACAATCCCTAAGAACAGGAGCACTCCTACTGTGCGGTTGGAGGTGAATTTGTCCCAGCAGTCCTCGGCTCTGTGGATGTCTACAGTGTAAATCTGAAGGAAGAGCACAGAGATACATTAGGGCACATCCTGGACTGTAGGCAGCACAGCAAGCCTATTCAGGGGAAACAGCTCAGGTTTTAGTTACAGAGCTTAAGCTACAGGGAGCCCTTACTATATCCTATCTATCTTCCAATGCAGAAAAATGCAAACATCTCTTACTGGGGAATCAGTTGAGCTATGCCCTAAAGACCCAGGCTGTGAGAATATCTGAGGCAGCTCACTGTCTGCCTGGGTCTAACCATAGGCTGGGCTTGAAATGTTCTAATGTCCTAAACTGACAGTGGCTGGACATTGCAGTGTGACTTCTGGGACGAATCGATCAGGATTCAGTTAACTCTGAAATGACTGTACATAAGCACTTTCAGGCTACATGACAAAGACAGACGTGACACACGTGAAGTTCATGCTTCAATTTGGGTCCCATTCCTAAGACATATCTTATGTACATGTGAGTATCGCAAACTTTTTCAAAAGTTTAAAACCAAAGCCTTCTGGGCCTCAGCACTTCAGGCAAGTGCCTCCACCTGCCCGTGGAGAGGTCTTCCTTCCACAGGAACTCAGGCTGGCCCTGCAGCTCCCATCCTTGGGTTTCAGCCTGATTTTCTGCAGCAGTCTCTCAACTGAGGAAGACCCTGCATATTCCTGCTCCTGCTCACTAAATGAGGGAGACCCTCTGGGGTTAATATGGCAACCAAAGATGTTCTACCCATGTGCTTCTAGTCCCTCCTGTGCTCACAGGGGATCCGGAGACCCAGACCTATGACCAGCTGCCCAGGTCAGACAGTTCTTTTCCCCCACACCAGCCCTGCAGATAAACCAACACAGTGTCATTTCCCTTCCCTTCTTTCTTGGACAGAGTCTCACTGTGTGGCCGAGGCTGGCCTGAATTCTAGATCCTCTTACTTTAGCATCCCTAGGGCTAGGATATGAGTACAGTATGGCTCATGTCTCGCTTTTCTGTTAAGATGGCAGGAGATAAAAAGTGGGGATTTCCTCTTACAGAACAGAATTTCAGCGCAGCCAGGGCTACATCGAGAGACTATCTTTAACAAAAAGGGAAATTAAAACAGTGTCCTGAGGACACAGATGCCATTTACAATATCTCTTGGGCCACATCCATTTTGCAATACTTACAGATGCTCGAGTATTTCCCCTCCTTTGCCACCTAACACTTTAATGTATACTTCTATTTACACCAGACAATTAATTGACGAATATGGGCTTTGTAGTGCCAAATTCTCAACTCTCAGCAAGGGGTTGCGTCTGTCTCAAGAGGAAAACACTGAAGAATCCCAGTGTTTCTATCAAGGCCATGGAGCAGGCGTGCTGTGTATCTGACTAGTTTCTATGGTCTGTGTCATTCCAGTCTTGCCTGCACTGAAGCTGTAAACACATCATCTAAGCACAGTCTCGTGAGTACCTTTTTATTCTAGTCAAATAAAGCTCTACAGCACTGGTGCCGCTCAACTTAGATCTGGTTCACTGTTTCAAAGGCTCTCTATGCAGGTTCCCTAGAAGCCTGGGGCTGTGGCCCTGGGTGAACATCCTGAGGACAGTTTTGTTTTCCTTGAACCCTGGGCTGCCCCCCTGCTAGGCAAGCCTAACTTTCTAACACTGACCCCTTGGTTTTCCTTTTGAGATCAGGTTTTACTAAGGTGCCTTGGCCGACTTGCTTCCTGAGCCGCTGGGACTGCAGGCTTCCAGGTCTATGTTTTCTCTGGCTGGCAGTGGTCCCCACACAAGGGACACTCATGTGCACTTGTCAGAGGTCAATGCAAGGGAAGGTCCTGGGGATCAAACTCAGGCCATCAGACTTGATGACAAGCACCTTCATCTGTCTGGCCCTATTTTTATTATTATTTTATTAAAGGTTTATCAGATTGTTTTTGGACTAATGAATTCAATGCACAAGCTTCAGTTATAGCTGAAGACTTCCCAGACATACCTGAGTAATTTTAGAAAAATCAAAAAAAGGGGGGAAAAAATGCCCATTTAAGTTTATATCTTTTTTCTCTACATTAACAAGGATAATTTTGTTTGTTTTGAGACAAGGTTTCTCTATGTAGCCCTGGCTATCCTGGAATTCACTCTGTAGACCTTGGACTCACAGAGATGTGCTTTGATCCTCTGCCTCCCAAATACTGGGATGGAAGGCCTATGCCACACACCCGCGATGCTCCCTTCTGACAGGACAAGCTGAAGCCAAGGGAGGAGCAACTTACAGCACACAGACCCCGCAGTTGTGGTAAGAAGTTCCTTGCCTAGTGAACAGGGGTTGTTTTGTTTTAATAATTTCCATAATTCATACTAGGGAAAGCGGAGAGAGAACAAGGCAAAGGTCAAACCTGGTGAGCCAGGTGGGCTCCCACTGCAGCCACGGCAGTGTAGTAGGGGACGGTCTGACCACTGTTGGCTCCCGCCAGGCTCAGCGCTGCCACCATGGCGACCCCAAAGGCACTGAGCCACTGCCTGGTGTTCTCCTGGAACAGCAGTGCTGTGGACTTCAGGCCGATCAGAGCATCATCTTTCTTGTCCTAATACCGAGAACAGAAAAGTGTGTTTCGATATTTAATCCAGTAGTATGAAGATCACATTTCCTAAGTAGTCAACTTAGTTCTTTTTACTATATTTACAAGGTTATACAACCAACGCTGCTCTCTAACTGAAGAGCACAGGTTTTAAAGACCGTGGAGCTATATCACAAGCTCTAAAAATGAGAGGTGCAGAGCAGACGCACGATAGGCAGGACATCGTCCTCACACTGGGCAACCAGCAGCCCCCCTCTCTGTGCACTGCCCTGCTACCTACAACTCCATCATGATTTGGGATTAGACTTTTATATTAGGACTAAATCAACTGTTTACCTCTTTATACAATATAAGTATTAATCATGTATTTACAATTACTATCATTATATTATTATAGTTAACAAAATTTATCCTCTTTTTGAGACAGTCTCTGTAGACCAGGCTGACCTTGGCACTCACAGAGCTGTCTGCCCTGCTTGCTGAGTGCTGGTATCTAAAGGTATACACCACCACACCCAGTTTCAAGTCTTACTCCTTGCTGAGCTCCATTCTTCTAGAGTTCTCCATTCATTTTCACTCTAGTTTGTATCACAGATGCATAAAAAGCTCACTGCACAGCCACGCCCACCACTTCCCACTCGGCCCAGCTGCTCCCTTCCTCCAGAACTGGGTGCTGCCGCCTCTGGTGCTCTCCCTCTGTCTCTGGGGGAGTATGTGCACGCCCGCCTACACATACACACACTAGATAATAAATCATCTTTTTTTTAAAGTTCAAAAATATATCTCCACTAGACACATGGGTGGTTAATTAATTATGCAGGGGGGCATTGCTAATCACTCCACTAGGTGTGTGATGTGTTTGATACAGCATCCCTTCACACTCACTAGATATAGATAGTGTTTGTCAACTGGACCTCAGAAGCTGGCAAACAGATAAACATAAATAAAGGTCACGAACTAAGAAAAGCAGAAAGGAAGCATTCCAAGCAAGCCTTGAAGGAAGTACTGAGAGTCATGAGGATGTGTGCCCCTGAGCCAGTGCTCCTTTACAACAAGATGTATTCTAATTTATGTGCACGTATGTGTCCACATGCCTGCCATGGAGACCAGGAGGTGTAGATTCCCAGGAGCTGGAGTGACAGGTCCGCCAGTGAGAGCTGGGAACCAAACCCTGGTCCTGGACGAGAGCAGCGAGTGCTCTCAATTGTGGAGCCGTGTCTCCAGATGCCCAAGAACAATATTTTCAAGTTTTAATGAGGAGAATATTATTTATAATTATCAAAATTCAAGCACAGCTTGGCTTGCCAGAACAGACATCATTATATTGAAAACAGTGATTCCATTCCAAGTCAAGGGACTATTTGTCATACTTCAAGTAACAAGGATAAAGAATGGATTAAAACATGGAAGTGATTATGCCTGGGACCCTGAATCTGAGGCTGTGACAGAAGGACAGGAGTTCAAGGTCAGCCTCCTGTGACACAGGATACTCTGTCTTGGACACTAAAAACTAAACTAACTACAAGGAAATGCTTATCACCACCCAATTAAAAGTCTGCCTAATATGGGGATTAGAGACGGAGACAGCAAGGCAGAGCAAAGAAAAGTACAGACCATGGAGGCCATCTGGGCCTGAATTTCAGCTCTGCTCCCCACTGCCCAGGAGACCCTGGGGAACTTACTTATTTATAAAATGGGGACAAAAAAGATCCCTTCTGTGCAGGCTGTAGGGAACTAACATAGTATTAAAACGGTGCCTGGGACATAATAAGTACTACTTAAATGCTTGGGAACAATCAGCCGAATCGTCGAGTAAACAAACAGAGACACGAACACTGCCTGCTGGACAAGGGAACTGTGAATGATCTTCCTTTTAGAAAAATAACAACCTGCATTTTAACCTGGTCCTTATTTTAAATTCTCTGTGCATATTTGTAATCCCATCTCTTAGGGAGCAGAGGCAAGAGAACTGGGAGCTCGAGCTCGAGGTTGTCCTTGGCCTCACAGTAAGTTCAAGGCCAGCCTGGGTAATATGAAATATTGTCTCAAAAAAACCAAAACTAAAACCAAACTAAACAAAGAAACAAACAGGGTTCTTAGAAAACAGTAGAGGTTTAACCAAAATTAGGAAAAATATCATTTCTTTACCTGGTGAGCATAGATAGTATCATATATCAGTGTCCACATAACTCCAGAAAAATACAGAGGCAGGCATACAGCCGGATCACAGGAGCCCTTGACAGCAGACCATCCGAGTAATGCACCCCAATTAAAAGTCAACCCTACATGGTGACAGGGGAAGAGGGAAGTAGATCGTATGTCAGCACTGCACAGGAACATGGGGTGCGGGGCTCAGCGTGGGTCACAGGCTCACTACTGTCCAGCCTGCTCCCCTGTCTGTCCTTCACAGGAGCTTCTCAATCTCTTGTGGTTGGTGTGTACTTGAGTCATCTTACAAAGTAACAGACTAGGCACAGAAAGTGTTAACTAATAATTAAAATAGCATAGCTAATAAAACGAGAACACCGTTCAATAAGGTAACATGACCTGTGTGGCTCAGGCTGGCTCCTCTCCCTTCCCTCTGAGCTATGGGACAAGAGAACAGATGTTATACATATTCCTCACTCGCAAGCGTAGCCTCCTGTGGTCTGTAAGCACCCCCCATGCTGGCAGCTGCCGCATCCTCTCTGTAAAGCTGATCATCCCCTAAGTCCAGGCTAGATGCTCTCTAGTGGATACTCTACCTTCAGATCTCTCAGGCCCTGAGACAGTGTCTCAGGCCGCTCTGCAGAAACCCTTTCCCTCTCTCACACTGTCTGTTTCCATTCAGAATACCCTTCCTCTGAGAAAACAGGTCTCCTTTGTGGTCCACCACATTCGTGTTTGTCACAATGTACTTCGATGGCCTGACTGTCTGCTGTCCTCTAGTCCATAACAATGGTGACCCTGTTTTAGTCTTGTTTATCTTCTGAGCGCCTGGTGTAGCTGCTGGCACAAAGTACAAGTAGAGGCTGGATAACTGTTAGTAGGAACTATAGCAGCTTCAGTATGTCAGCCTGAAGAGAGGATGTGCCTGTACTCCCTTTACCAAAAGATCCCCAAAGCCACCAGAACACTACTTTCTACATTTAAAAAAAATGAGAGGGAGGGAGGGAGGGAGGGAGAGAGAGAGAGAGAATATGAATATCCAACGAGGAGATAAATATTTCATCACACTATCTTACAAATCAAGTCCTAATTTAGTTCATGAAATGTCTTTTGATTCTTTTATTTACTAGATAATGGCTCACAGAATTTGAATCTGCCTAGGAGTAATTCAGAATGTCCTAGAAATAGGAGGGATGCAGAAGTAGGTTTTCCTTCCACAAAAACCATTTCTGTCTTGAGTACTTCTGTGTGTAATGCCGAAGCTGGGTGCACGGAGGATGCTTTTCAGCCATCCCCAGTCGATTACTGGAGCCAGAGACTACAGATGCACTGTGTTTAATGTCAGAGAGTGGGAGCCGCGGAGCTCCCAGCATCACCTTTGCTTCTCAGGGGCTTCCTCCCTCACTTTTAACTCCTTAGGATGCTCTCATCAACCACTTTTCATAACACAGAGTTTTAAAATAATAATCCTGATAACATTAATAAATTTGTAAGATTTCTTGGCCAATGAGAATAACTAACTGAACTCCTTTAAAGTATGAAATAAGTTTTACTTATTTTTTGTAAAACTGGATGGTTAACCTGACAGTCTCACACACACACACACACACACACACACACACACACACACACACACCCTGTGCAGGATATAAAAACATGGCAGACAGTGTGAAGGAACTTACCCAAGGCCAACTGAGGCCAAAACGTGATTCTTTTCATGAGTGGGTAGGTGACCACAAGAAGTAAGGACGCTGCTCCCATTGCTATACTAGAAACAGAAGCTACAGGATTAGTGCATCATTCAGAAATCACTAAATATTTTCAAGTCATTAGTGACAATAATTGCAAGATATTTTTGTATTTAGTAATTTTTTTTTGTGAAAACTTTTTCCTAGACTTTGACTTTACCTACTCTAGGAAATGATTAGAAAAGTACTTTACATGTCACAAAAACAACTAAAAACAAAAGCTAACCCACACAGTACTTTCATGAACTAGGTACTATACTATAAGTACTTCAACTCCATCAATTTATTCTACAATCTTCACTAGGCAACAGGCAGTTTGAATCTCATCCCCTTTTGTAGTGGAAACTGAAGCGCAAAGCAATGCAGGAGCCAAGTGTCACCTAGCGTGACACCCAAGTGTCATCCATAGACAGGACAGGGAGACTCAAAGCTTACAGCAGCCTGGCTCCAGAGTCCCACCAATGGAACCCACCCTGTACTGTTGGCCACCTCCAAACGGTGTGTAATAAACCAAAGTGTGTGTGCACATGTGTGTGCATGCATGTGTTTGTACATGTGTGTGTACGTGTGCATGTGAGATGAGGAAAGGCTAACCTCAGATGTGATCCTGAGAGTGCTATCTTGCTTTCTGAGACAAGGTATTCATTGGAACGTGAGGGTCACCAACCAGGAGAGGCTAGCTGGCCAGCAAGCCCCAGAGATCTGCCTGCCTTTGCCTCCTGAGTGCTGGCATTCTAAACACACACCCCCCATCCCTGACTTTACAGTGGGAGCTAAGGATTAAGCATATTTATGTGCCAAGGACTTCCCCAAGTGAGTCACACCCCTAGCTCTCCATGTGCCTACCAGAGTTCATCAGACTGGGGAGGGTCCCTGCATACACAGCAGGCATTCTCAAGAAAGAGAAAACAGCAGAGAGGAACACACACCTCTAATCCTAGCAGTGGGGAGGCAGAGGCAGGAGAATCTCTTGTGAGTCTGAGACCAGCCTGGTCTACAGAGTGAGTTCCAAGGACAGCCAGACCTACATAGGTGAGACTCTGTCTTGAAAAAAACATTTATAAAAAACAAACAAACAAAAAAAGAGAAAACAGGCACAGAAACATAGGTCACAAGGTTCCTCAAAGTTCATCTAGCACAGCCTTTCGTACAGTCAAAGATGCTGGGCCTGATGTGACCAGGCCTACTCTCTTTTGTGGTGCTCTCTGTTCTGCCCGTCCTTACTCGTAAAGCACTCTGAAAGCAGCCATCTGATGCTGTGTCTAGTTAAGAGGCCCAAGAGTGGGCCTTCACGGTTTTCTCTTCTGCTATTTTGCCTAGTTACAGTCTCTGGGAAAGATTCGGTTCTACTTTTTGCTAACTGAGCCCAACCGCTTCTGCTTCCAGATACTCAGCAATAACAGGCCTCACAGTATACGCACACACACTGAGAACCCAGAGCAAGCTCTACAATACTTCAGAGCAAGGCTGCTCTTGGCTGCAGTGTCTTGAAAGCAGATCTGACAGCGTGCTGAGGTCCTGTGCCCTGCTGACTCTCAGGGGGGTCAATAAGCAGATTTGTAATAAAGAGAATTCCCCTTTATCCCCACATTTTACATGTCAGAGGAGATATTTTACACACAACTGTGAAACCACATCTGATGTACCTGTAGTAGTTTAAACACAGGAGAACGCCCAGTGCCAAGGTCAGCTGTCCCCCAAGGAAGACGAAGGACTGGAAGGTTGAAATGTCTCCAGCAGCAATTGGGCGACTTGCTGTCCTCGTAACCTCAACACAGGAAAACAGAGCCCTTAATTTATATGACAAGTCAATCGTTTATATAAACAGCGATTAGCAGATGCTCCATGGGCTCCTGAGACAGTTCAGGGCTGGCACTCGCCTCCAAGTCTGATGAATTGGAACCCACACAACAGGAGAGAAATGCTTCCTCCAGGTTTACTCTGACTTCCTCTTGTGAATGGTGTTTCCTTCACACATACAAATAAATGTTATTTCAAAATTAAAGTGAGGACTGGAGAAATGGCTCAGCTGTTAAGAGCACTGGCTGCATTTTCAGAGGTCCTGAGTTCAACTCCCAGCAACCACAAGGTGGCTCTCAACCATCTGTAATATAAAAAGGATCTGCTGCCCTCTTCTGGTACGCAGACATACATGCAGACAAAAGCATGTTAAAGAGAAGGGCCAAGGCAGGCTCTAAGGAACAATTATGAACAGAGTGAAGTCCCATCAAGAACTAACACTGCATATTTAAATAGTTTAAAGTGGCTGTGAAGGGCTAAGTGCTATGACACCATTCCCAGCCCCACCTCCAAACGAACAGTGTCTTCTAGATTGAGATAGGCAGCCACTCAGTTCAGCAAGCGCACATCCAGCTCCCATACACAGGCAAGGTGGCGAAGAACAGGCTTTCTTGGGAGCAAGGGACCCCAGCAGAGACCGAGTAAAGCCCACGTCCTGCTCTGAGAACAGGATGCAGTGAGTCAGAGGTCAGTGCGGAAAGATGAGCTGACGTGTCTGCCACACTACTGAATGGGTCTGTGATGTTAGGCTGACATAATGGCAAATTTGCTGGGGAGTGTGGACAGTGCTGTTAAACACACCAATAATGACTGCTGTTATTTCCCCCTGAAATGTGATGTGATTATACCAAGTTCAACCACAAGATTATAGTAAGAAAACTTCAGTGTTGTTGGAAACTAGGAACTGAGATCTGGGGAAGACTCACGCTGGAGTCGATGCTTGTGATCTGAGGTCTGCCACACAATCACTCCAATGGTAAACTGTTAGCCCAGTGTCAACAGACATACAAACCTGATATGCCCCAGCAGCAATGCAATGCACTCATCAGTTAATATGAGCAAGCTATTTACTAGTCAGTGCATTAAGCCGTCCCCGAGCCATAACCACATCATTACTGATGGGTAACACTGCCTACAGGAAACTGAAATAAGGGTTACAATTAGCCTGAGATTTTTACCTCAACCTTTAAAGGAAATAGATAACATTTTTAAATAAGCAAAACCCATCTCAACGACTCTGAAACACTTGTGCTTTGTTGCATGACAATGTATAACCCAGACTCTTGGAGAAAATGGAAAACGTTGACTGGCTTCTCCATCCCTCACCCTGTAAAGACAGGGTTCACTGTACAACCCCGGCTGTCCTGGAACTCACTCTGTAGACTAGGCTGGCCTCTAACTCAAGAAATTCACCTGTGCCTGCTTCTGCAGTGCTGGGATTAAAGGTGTGCGCCACCACGCCTGGATGGCTTGATTATTTAATGAAGCCCATTCTTTGTGATAACTGCATTTAAGAATATGGAAACTCCACATGTTCTTATCATACCTTTCATTGATGACATTCTATATGCAACAATTCTTCATCAATACAGACAAGATCTATAAACTCCTCCTCCAAGGAACTCTATTTTCCTCAGGAAATGATTACCCCTCCACCCCCGAGCTCCACCAATACCTAGGAACTACAACATTCATATGGAAAATGTCATGTGAACAGTTTTTATCTTTATGGATGAATTCCCGGGTGTGCAATCCATAACTTGGATGACTGGTATGCCCCTAGAGTAAACCAAGCCAGGCCCCCACCTCAACTCTGGCGTGCCTCTGACCTCTTGCAGCAGCAGTGCACAGGCACTGTTCTGCCAGCAGCTGGTTAGCCCTGGCACTGTTTCTCACCGCAGTTACCAGTGCAGTGTAATGAATGATGTTTCACTGCAGTTCAAGTCTGCAATGAGTCAAAGCTAATGATGTTGTGAAAACCAAAACATTTTTATGTGTTACTTGCAATCTAGGCATCTTCTCTGTTGAGATAGCTCTATGTACATATTAATCAGATTTTTATTCAGTGTTTTGGTTCTGAGAGTTTTAAAAATACTGGTATCCTGGTAGGTATGTGGCTTCAAAATATTGCTAGGGCGTACCTTTAATACTTTTAAAAGGGTCTCTGACATATAAATTGATTCTTGTGAAACCCAGTGTAGCTGTACTTCTTTTATGAATTATACTTCAGTGTTTGTCTCCCAATGCATTCAAGAGCTTCGGATGTTCTCCAGTGCAGCCTGATGACAACGATGTATCTTACTGTGGATGTTCTTCAGTCCAGCCTGATGACGATGATCTTACTGTGGGTTTGCTTAACCGTGTTTATAGGTACTTCATGAATGTACTTACACAATGTGCTTATGCCTTTTGCCAAATTTTAGACATTCAGCTGTTATTTCTTCAGGCATTTTTCAGTCTTTCTACCTGGAATCCAAATGTCTTAGGTGTCTAAGAGTCTCTCTCGTTTTTATTGTACTTGCATGGGCGCTCTGCTTATGTCTGTTCATCACTCTGTCTGCTGCTTACAGGACCCTGGAGGGGTGTCACATCCTCTAGAACTGGAGTTACAGATGGTTGTGAGTTGTCATGTGGGCACTGGGAATTGAACCTAGGTCCTGTAAACAAACGGCCAGTGCATTTTAACCTTGTTTTACTTGGGTTTTTGACAACCCTTCGGCAAGGGGAAGGAGCTGTGGATGCTAATTACTTCCAGATAGAATTAGCTCACTCTGGTTCCTTGACCTCCATGGCTCCCAGAGGAGTAGGCATCTGTCAGTGTTTGGCTGTGATTTGTGTCCATTTGTGTCCCCAGGTTGTTGGCCTCTTCAGTTCCAAGACTGAGAAAGAATTCAGAAAAGTCATTCTCATTCTTTTGGGGGCTCCAGAGGCTCTGCCATCTTCTCTTCTACAGTCTCTTGTGTTGTTTTCTATGTGATATCTGGAGTTCTGGCTGTACTTGGTGAGAAGAATAAAGGCAAGCATGTCTAGTCCACAGTAGAGGCAGAAGACAGACATCTGAGCAGTGCTAACACAGGTAAAGTGTGGGACTTTCACATGGTCTCTAAGTCAGATAAAGCAACTCAAATATAAAGTTTCATTTCTTCTTCAAATTCCCTACTTTCCAATCTCAAATCTAAGATTAGTTTTGAAGGTAACAGAACAAAATCCTTTTTGAATATTTAACTTCCAATGTCCATTTCTATATATGCTGTTATTCACAGATGTGCTAATTTATAGCTTCCTTCTTCATTTTCTATAAGCCTTATACTGAGCACTTAAAAAAGGAACACTGAACTACTTTGAACATGAATCTAAAGTCTCATTCATAGGGTATGCAAAATGAAAAATTACCCAGGAAATGGGAACATGCAAATCAGGTTTGCATTTGCTGGCCAATCAAACAGCCCCAATGTCTGCATAGCAGGGAGGTGCTTAATCACATGGCTTTTGGCACCTTCCACTCCATCCTGCTTCCAAACCCAGACCCAGACCCAGACACACACACACACACACACACACACACACACACACACACACACACACACACGAGGGGTGGGGAGAGGGAACAAACTGTTCAATATAATTGCTTATACTTTTGTGGCACAGTAAGAGACTAACTATAAAACCGAGGCTAAAACAGGACCCTTGTAAGACTACCTCAGAAGAAGAGCTCTGTGGTAACACTCATATGGTACATAATTTAAAGCATCCCCACTGAAGCTTTGGAATTTTCCACTTAGTAGTGTTGGGCCACTGCTGCCTGGGTACTGGAGCTGGAGAGTAAATGGAGGATGGGGGCTGTGGTGGAGCCAATACTGATGTGCCTGCTGCTGAGGTTCATTTAAACTAAGATCTCACTGAAGGAAGGATGACCTACCTCTTAGACATGAAAAGGCTCACGTCAGTTTTTAACTGCAGTTCCTACCTTGAACTTCTTCACCCTTGTCCCCACATTTTAAATTACTTGTAAAACTCCAGCACACTCTGTCCTGTGGCCACTCCTCTGCTGGAAGGGAGTGAGCAGCACTTCTGACAGTGGCCACTCAGCTGGCTGCCTTTCACGGTGGATTTCAATAGTACTCGTGTGATGTCATCGGTGTTCTGAAAAAATGAGAGAGGCCTCTCTGTTCCTTCCCACGGTGAAACTACCTTTTTATCGAAGTCACGGTCCCACATGTCATTAATAGTACAGCCTGCTCCACGCATCAGAATAGCTCCAGTGCCAAAAAGTGATAACATGTACCAGTCTGGAAAACAACCTGGGTCAGCGGCCAGACCAATGCTCCAAGTGCATGGCAAATACAGCAGCCAGGTTCCTAAACAAAACCAAAACCACACAGAAAAAAGAAAGGAACAATTTAAGTGAGGTAAGCGCCCCATCTGCTTAGTCAGCGTCTTGCCTCCTGCTGCTGTGACAGAGCCCGTGGCGTGGGGAAGGGCTGCTCTGGCTGTGCATCCCCATCAGTCCGTCATAAAGGAACCTGGAGGGAGGCAGGGGCTGACGCTTACTGCTTCCTTCACTCAGCCGGGTTTCTCCTCCACCCAGGACCGTCTGACCAGGGTGGCACTGTCCCCCAACGGGCTAGGTGCCCCACATCATTAATTAAGAAAACACCTCTTCCCAGATGACTCTAGCTTGAGTCAAGTTGACAAAAATATCCAACCCCCCCTTGCCATCCGCTCCCCCAAACCCCAACTACCCAGCACAGTCACCACATCCCCAGTGCATAAGCAAAGTGACAGGTCACTGCTGGAACCCCAGCGCTGGGGACTCCTGTGGGGGCACATGTCTTTAGTTACTGGAATTGCTTTACTCTCAGACATCAGGTAGATTGTTTGGCCTAGTAACAAGTTACAGGCCAGCCAGGGTTACGTAGTGAGACTGTCTCAGGAGCTCAAAGGCTGGGCTGGGCTGCATCGCAAGACCCTGTCTAAAACAAAACAAAATAGCAACTTCCCTAAGAAACCCTGACAAAACTGGGGGATAAGCCAGGTGTGCTGCTGTATGTGCGTCTATACCCTGTACCCAGGTGTGCTGCTGTATGTACGTCTATACCCTGTACCCAGGTGTGCTGCTGTATGTACGTCTATACCCTGTACCCAGGTGTGCTGCTGTATGTACGTCTATACCCTGTACCCAGGTGTGCTGCTGTATGTACATCTATACCCTGTACCCAGGTGTGCTGCTGTATGTACATCTATACCCTGTACCCAGGTGTGCTGCTGTATGAGCGTCTATACCCTGTACCCAGGTGTGCTGCTGTATGTACATCTATACCCTGTACCCAAGAGGCACAGGCAGGAGGATCAAGGTGAAGGCCTGATAGGCCTGTGATCAAGTCCTAGGCTAACCAGAGATACAGAGTAAGACCTTGTCACAAAAGCAAAACAAAGCCACTCAACCAGCAGCAACAACACCACCACCCATCAAAGCAAGGGAAAATACATTCGTAACCATACAGCAAATAAGAATTTACCCTAGGGACTGGAAAGATGGCTCAGTGGTTTAGAGCACTGGCTGCTCTTCCAGAGGTCCTGAGTTCAATTCTCAGCAACCACATGGTGGCTCACAGCCATCTGTTATGAGATCTGATGCATACATAAAATAAATAAATAAATAAATAAATAAATAAATAAAAAATCTTAAAAAACAAAACAAAACAAAACAACAAAAAGAATTTACCCTAGCATACAAAGAGCTCCTATAGACAGAGAAAGAAATAGCACAGTTAAGAAATGGACAAAAGGGGCTGGAGAGATGGCTCAGCTGTTAAGAATACGCTGACTTAAAAGTCAGTAAAAGTTCCCTTTACTCTAGTCAGTATAGTTCACGGAGACAGCCTTGGGCTGAGGGGTGGTACCCTCAGTACAGTGGCGCTTTCTGTCCTTCAGTACGGCTTAATGTGAAGCCATGTGTACAAAGGGGGCTAAATTTTAATGCTTAGCCAATAAACTAGGTGAAGTTAACTGCATGGAAGTATTTTATACAGATTAGAGACTTACAAATGACCTCTGATATTCTATTTCAAGAATGGAAGTCTTTTAATTAGTCTTTGCATATTTTGCCTGTTAGGTAAAGTCCAAAGGGTATAAAGATTTGTTTTGCTTGGTACAAGGTCCAGCCCAGGCTGGACTTGAATTCTGAGATCTTTCTGCTTCAGCATCTTTGGTGCCAGGATAATGACAGGCTTGCTAATTGTGTTACTTCCTGATTTAGGAATATTAGAAAAAGGGGCCAGGTGAGGTGCATACACCTGTACCCTAGCACTTAAGAGGCAAAGACAGGAGGAGTCTGAGTTCGAGACCAACCTGAGCTCCACAGTATGAGCTCAGTGATAGTATTTGCTTCACGTGACCCAGGGCTCTGGATTTAATCTTTGGCATTGGAAGGAGGTAGAGGAAAAGGAATAAGGATCAACTAATCTACAAAAATGGTCAAATTAAAGTCCCTATAATGTTTAAGCTACTTATAAAGCAGAAATGCAAGAGGCCCAGGGGTAAAAGCCTTGAGAAGTGGCCAGCTCAGTGCCTGAACCCAGGCTGCCATGGACACACACACTTAGAATACCTTATCTAAACTTGAACAATACCTAACATTTCCTGGATGCTCATGAAGTACAGGCCAGCACTGCTAACACTCTATAAACACTCAGTGCTCACCATGTCCTAAAGGAAGAATCACTAATAACACCGCCTCACAGATGGAGGAGCACAAAGTGAGGCACAGAATCAGACACTCTTTATAAAGAGCAAGGCAGAGCTCCCAGTGTGTAGCTGAGGCCCAGAAGAGAAACTACTTCATCACATTTGCTTGGTGCAGCTAGAGCTGAAGTCTCCACCGAACAGTCCGAGGCTGCGTGATATCTAGTGCACAGTGAAGCAAGACGTTCCTTGGCTACAAATTCATAATATAACTATGTATATGCTCACTTACTGGCAGGAGCCAGCACACCAGTGCTTGGAAGGAGGCAGATACTTGACACCAAAGAGGCTGAAGGCAGAAGTCTCAATTTCATCTGAAAACAGGGAAAATGAACACCTATCTCACTGAGCTTTAATGAAATGACAGTATTACGGAGGCCAGCTCTGAAACCAAGACTTGGGACTTTGAGAGCTACAGGCACTCCACCACGGAGCTATATCTACAACCTGAAAGGATTAATCAGCCTATATTAACATATATAACATACATGACTACAGGCACGGCTTTCTCTAATATTAATTAGAATATTAATATTTCTTGAGTCCTTGTTAGAGGAAGACACTGCTCAAAGAATGGAGTGTATGTTTATGAATTCCAGGTACAAAGCAGTTCTGTGCCAGGAGCCTCCAGGAAACATTGTGGATTCTCACAGTAGATAGTAAGGAAGGGTCCTTTCTATAACACTAACTTTAGCTGGATGGTTTGAGGAGGATGTCCCCATAAGCTATGGTGCTCTTTGGGAGCATCAGAGGCGTAATCTGAGAGAATGTGTGCCACTGGAGGGAGGCTTTGGGAGGAAGATGCCGCCATTCTGGGTGTACCCTCTGTATACTGTCCGTGGTTCACGGTGTGAACTCCCAGCTTCTGCTCCGGCAGTGTCTTGTTGCCAGGCTCCCTGCCACGACAAACTCCTATCCCTTTAGAACTGTGAGCCCAGCCTGGGTCATGATGCTTTATCACAGCAAGAGAAAGGTAAGGGATGCAGAGACTGAGAGATGGAAGCACTGTTTGCACAAAGCCACAGTGTTAAGACAGAATTCTAAACCAGCAGTCTGGAGGAACCGTAAGTAAAAAATTCCAACCCCACAAAAACCCTACTTCTGTCCCCACTGATTGCTAGGGGCATTCCTTTCTGTCTTCCCTGTGACACTTTCATTCCTTACAGTTATTCTGCGAAGAAAGGTGCAGAAGTAGTGAGAAAAGTCGAACAGGTTGTAGACAGACATGTTTATTATAAAATGGAAAGATTCTCTGGAAGAGGAAATAAAATGGTCAGATTCTAAATGGGATAGGCAGGGCTAAATGCCTGTGTAGAGTGAACTTACTATTCTGTAATGATATATTTCCCTCCCTCAGGACAACCCTGGAACTGCAGTGAAGAGGAAAAAACACTGCCAACCTGGTGGGAAGAGCGCCACCTGCTGCAACTTCCTGAAATGACACCGGTTGACTGACCAGTGATGGAGCCCAGTGGTAGGTAAGTTCCTTGACTAGCATATGGAAGGCCCTTTGAGTTCCACCCCTAGTACTGAGAAACAAGCAAGCTTTGTTACTGCTTTCTAAAACACAACAACTAATACTGCTCTATGAAAGTAGATGTAACATCAATACAGCAAAACAGTAACTGTACCACTGTCTTATAAGACATATACGTATTAAACCAGGAACTCCACCACCAATTTATGCTCCCGACACAAGGTAGGGGTCCAAAAACATTCACAGAATGGATTGTACCCTGCAATTGTCTTATTTAGAATCAGAACATGCAGGCCAGTGTCTTACGGCACTCAGCACAAATAACTACAAAGGTTTCTCGCTTCACTAATCTCCACTACTATGACTCATGCCTCTGCAGCCCTATGAGAAGGCACCGTGGTCAAAGCATTCACCATGTGCAGATTAAAGTCAACATTAGCACTTTCCTTTTATAGAGAAAGAGAAGACGGTGCAGAAACATGAGGCAATTTAACCACAGTCCCTCCACTGGATTGAGTTGAAGGTTCAAATCCACAAGGCCTGGCTCAAAAATGTGGCTCAGATTCAGTTTATAGAGTCCTGTTACATGGCAGGATGTACAGCCACTAGATTAATTATGCTTAATTGTGAAAACAGAAACAATAGCAGCTGTTGATCTGTCCTGCTTGTCTGCAAGTCTCTCTTGTAGCTTTGTCACCCAGAATCTAAGAACAGAATTATAAAATGCTTGTGTAAACCCTGAATTACACAACACCCTAACAATGGCAGGCCTGCCTTCTATTTAATAGGTGTCTATAATCTCTTGTTGCAGTGATTAGGTGCTTAAATCCCACACAGGGAGCATTCACATCTAGAATGTCAACAGTGACACCTGGCTGCTGCCACCCCACCCACTTTGTCACCTGGACGTTGAGGCAAGCTCCAGAGTTCGTGGACCACCTGCAGTACAAATCAAGCACTCGTCTTATGCAAAATAAAACAGGTCCAGCCAGGCATGGAGGAGGTGCCTGCAGTCCTAGCAACTGGGAAATGGAGGCCAAAGGCACATATGGGACCCTGTCCCAAAACAAACACCAAACCCAAACGGGGCCATGTTGGGGGTCCTGAATAGGTAAAGGCAGAACAAATAATCTTGGCATTTGGATGTACTTCCATACACTGAAACTGTACATACTGACATCTATATTAGCTGGAATTCAGTTGTGTCCCTCTTCCTACATCTTTCCAGGGTTGCAGGTCAGGCTCCTAGTCTTAATGTTTTGCACTAAGTCTGTTTGCTTGGTTTTTATTTCGGAACATATGCCCAGACTGGCTTGCAACTTGAATCAGTCCTTCTGCCTTAGCCTCTTGGATTTAGACTATAGATGTGAGCCACACCATATTTGACTACCCTTGGATTTTGAAAATAGTTCTCCAAGATCTCCCTACTCCTCTATAATATAGCATTTTCTTTGGAGTACTATTTTTTTCAGTTGTTTGAGCACTGGAGACAGTAAGTTATTTTTTCCTGTGCATGACCTATACCTCTGATACTTTTCCATACTTTCCTAGATCACCAACTGTCTTTTCTAACCAGAAACAAATTCTTTCAAAGCTGGTAGTTTTCCTAGCTCATTCTGTCACTAAGGCCAGGCGACTTCATCTACAACTCCGGGCATCGTTTTACCAACTAGACAGAAGCCTTCTGTGCAGGTGGAGCTTATATTGTGTCACAGGTGTCAATAGTGCGTCGAGCACTTTGATGAAAAAGACTTAGAAAAAGAAGAACGTCATTGAGAGGCTTGTGTGAGTTTACGTTGACGGGCAATCCTGAAGCACGATAACCCGGCTGTGTTCAGATGCTCTCAATCTTTGTAACCGGTGATGAGGGAAAAAAGCCCAGTACCAACACTACTGGGGTCCTTCTGGTCTGGCTCTGACGAGGAGCCTTGATTTCAATAGTCTTACTTACATGCCCCTTAGGCCTTAACATAATTGGAGGCAAAATCGAAAACTAATGAATGCAGAAATGCTTCAAAACTGCAACTCAACAATCAAAAGCTTCGAGAAAGCAAAGGAGCACCCGATCACATCTGAATGGTCTAGGAGTGGTCTGGAGTTTGTGGAATGGTCTGGGAATACATGATTATCAACGTCCGCCTCCGGGACTCCGGGCTGAGAGCTTGGGGAAATCTGCATGTCCCTGGCTAAGGTCCCGACTGAGTCCCGAGGGGACTGGCACAATGGGTGCATCGCAGCCGCAGCGGAGGCGCGGTTGCCGCGGCCGTGCTCGCCAGGCAGGCAGGCAGGCAGGTAGGTAGGCGAGCGCAGCCCAGCCCGCCCCACTCACCGATGGGCTTGTCCAGGCGCATGAGGCGCAGGTAGGGCTGCAGCGGGCGGGGCGCCGAGTTCACCACGGCCGCGGCCGACAGGCTGAGAGCTCGGCCGCGCTGCGTCCCGGGGACCGGGACTCGCCGGTCCCGCGCGCCCGGAGCCCCTGCGCTGCGCGCCAGGGCCAGCGGGAGTCCGCGCGGACCTCGCAGCCATGCGGACGGTATGGCCCGCAGGCCCCGCGCGAACCCCGCGCCTCCCCAGCGCAGCATGGCGCCAGGCTTGACGCCGATCGGTGACGTCATCCAGGGCGACGGGCAGCGGGCGGGCATGCGCAGTGGTGGCGCGCGCGCTCCTGGAACTGGATTTACGGACGGTGCTGAGCTGCGTGGGTGCTGGAAATCAAACCTGGGTCCTCTGTAAGGAGAGCAGCCGGTGCTGTTCACCGCTGAGCCATCTCTCCATCTCCAGGTTTCTTAATGAACTCAAAAAGATAGTGTTTATTTATTTGTATAGAATAGTTCTACCATAAAAAGAAAAGCTGTTAACTACAAAATGTTAACTACATAGAAAGTTCACCTTCTAACACTAAAAGGGAACAAAAAAGCCAAATCCAATTATGTAAATTCATATATATATATATGTATATATATATATATGAATTTAATTATATATGTATCTTTATCTCTATATCTATATACTTAAGGGAAATTCTTTACTCGATGGTGAGCCTATGTTTGGCAGCCAAAAAGGAAGCAGTTTCACTCAAGAACAACTTCATAACCAGGTGGCGGTGGTGCACTCCTTTAATCCGAGCACTCGGGAGGCAGACGCAGGCGGATCTCTAAGTTTGAGGCCAGCTTACTACAGAGTGAGTTCCAGGACAGCAGAGAAACCCTGTCTTGAAAAATAAAATAAAGAAAAAAAAACAATAACCAACTTTATGGCGTCCTTATTATCATAGTTGGCCTTTGCATGTTTGCAGGTACCTGGTATATGTTATTCCACCTTAACCCCCTAACTGGCTCTGGACAAGTCGCTTATCTGGATTTTAGTGTTTTGAGATTGGTGGTGTATCCTTTTCGGTGCCCTTCCTTAAAGCCTATGCTGCGAGTTCTGTGATACCTGTGCAACAACAGGTTGCTGGTCTGATGCTTGAGGAAGGTGCTGCAGGGGGCGCGCTGGCCTTTGCAGTCTGGGAAGCGCTGCTGGTCCTTTGATCTTTTAGCTCCATCTGCTGCTTGCCAGATGAGCTCTGACTCCTCTACAGGTTTTTGGCCTTTGAGACTCCTTTCTTTTCCCAAAAGTTACCTCCACGCTGTTTATTTTCAAGCACCCTTTCAGGTAGCAGAGATGCCACCGTGCCAAACACAAGGCTCTTTCACACTTGCACGCTATTTCCATTTGCCTGGAGTTCCCAACACAATATTTAAAATGCAAAAAATCATTGCGAATGCTTTCCATTTTCTCAAACCCATTTCAACTTGTCCTGCAGTGGTAGTAGGACATTTTAAAAGGCAGAAGAGTAAAGACTAGACTGGGTCCAAAGAATAGTTATTAGCATGAGACAGGAGCGACCATGGCTCTCTGCCCTGTTCTGTTAACCCTGTAGAAGGTCAATATCAACCTTTTGCTTTTGTGACTTGATGTCCGTGGCCTTCCGTGGGACACACACACACACACACACACACACACACACACAATAACTAATACATGGAATAAATGTTTGAGGTGTTTTTTTTTTTTTTTTTTTTTTTTGAAGAAGGTAAAAATGGTTTCAAACTCATATGCCCTGGGAAGTTCTATCCCTGGACTTGGAAAGTATTCTTTTTGTGGAGAGGCTGTGAACCACAAGGGTGAAATAAATAATGAAAATCATTGGAGCAATAAGATAAGGTGCAGATTAAAAGCTACAGGCCTGTGAGCTTAAAAGATCTCACTAACAAGGCAGACAAGTATTTTCCCTAAGAATGATTAGGGAAACTTCAATGTTATTGCATTTAACATTCAGTAATGTAACTGAGCACTGATCTTCACGCGGCCATGCCTTTTTCATCCACCTATCAGCTATTAGAAGTACCTTACCAGCAATTTGTATTGCATATGCCTCTTATTGTACTTACCTCTAAACTACTTTGACTCTTTTTCTCCCTCTCCCTCCTCCTTTCCCCCTTCCCCTGCCATCCCCCTTCTCCCTCTCTCCCTCTCTCCTCCCTTCCTCCCTTCCTTCCTTCCTTCCTTCCTTCCTTCCTTCCTTCCTCCCTTCCTTCCTTCCTCCCTCCCTTCCTTCCTTCCTTCCTCCCTCCCTTTTTTTGAAGCTGGGTTGGACTTTGTAGCTCTGGTTGGCCAGTAACTCTCTATGTAGACCAGGCTGACCTCAAACGCCCAGAGATCTGCCTGTTCTGCCTCCCCAAGAGCTGTGATTAAAGAAAGGCATGTGTCACCATGTCCAGCTGCCTCAATAATTTAAAAACGATTTTCATCTGGATGTAGTGATCCATGTGTGTGTGTGTGTGTGTGTGTGTGTGTGTGTGTGTGTGTGTTTGTGTGTGTGTGTGAGAGAGAGAGAGTCTACATGTGTGTGTGTGATTGTCTGAGTGTGCATGTGTTCACGTGCGTGTGAAGTCAAATATGTGGATCTCAGGGATTTAACCCAGATCAGTCTCAGTGGCAAGCACCTTTACCCAATGCCTAAAAAAATAGTCAAGTAAATTTACAAATATTTTTAAATAGGTAACACACATCAACACAAAACCACACCTCTTACTTCACAGGGAATATGAGTTTATTCTGAGCCACATGCATGACTGTGGTTCAAGAACACGGTTTCAGATTACCCCAAAACCATGTTCCAAATAGAAGTAATAATAGACACCAAAAGGAAGGAATAAATCCTATGGTGTTTAGTTTAGTAGACTAAGTGGATACAATAAAAGGTCTCATGTGATGGTTGGAAGAATGTAAGTTCAGAGACAGAGGTTAGCAATGACTGATTAGCAAGGGAACTAAAGATAGTTGTACTGACTGGTTTTGTGTGTCAGCTTGACATAAGCTGGAGTTATCACAGAGAAAGGAGCCTCTCTTGAGGAAATGCCTCCATGAGATCCAGCTGTAAGGCATTTTCAATTAGTGATCAAGGGTGGGAGAGCCCCTTGTTCGTGGTTCCATCCCTGGGCTGGTAGTCTTGGGTTCTATAAGAAAGCAAGCTGAACAAGCCAGGGGAAGCAAGCCAGTAAGTAACATCCCTCCATGACCTCTGCATCAGCTCCTGCCTCCTGCCCTGTGTGAGTTCCAGTCCTGAATTCCTTTGGTGATGAACAGCAATGTGGAAGTGTAAGCTGAATAAACCCTTTCCTCCCCAACTTGCTGCTTGGTACAGGAATAGAAACCCTGACTAAGACTCCAAGGTAATTTTGGTTCTGGTTCCATAACAATCTGACTCTACACAATCATGAAGTTCTAATTAATAAGCTGGACAGAATCTACAACATAGTTCTAGCCTTTAAAAAATAGGAACTTAAATTAAATTGTACAGGCAATATCTTCTCAGGTTTCAAATATAAATTCTTTGAATATTCAAAATCAAAATACCTCAGTCCATTTTTGTTATGTGTGGAAGTCAGTTTTTTGTGGGGTCGGTTCTCTCCAGGAAGTGTTATGTGGGTTCCAGGGATGGAACTTGAGTGGCCTGTTCTTTAATTTTTGTAAGCTACTTTATGTCATTAGAAAAATATTTGTGACAGTATGATGATCACAAGGAAATACAAAAATGATGAAGATCCCATGTCCACTTGTAAGCATCACGTGGGATGAGATGAAAATGGCTGAAATAGCTTGTGAGTGTCAGGGAAGAGTCTGTGGAGAGAGTCAAGCAATGTAAGTCACTTAGATGCTAGAGGAGATGTTGAGGTTAAGGTCTGAATGGACTTTCACAAGCATGAATATTTGTCACCGAGAAAAGAGACAGAGCAGCCAGAGGGAATGCTAGCGCACCTGCAGGCACAAACACACACACACACACACACACACACACACACACACACACGAAGGAAACAAGGCACATGCTCAGATCTTGTGTGCAGAGAGAACAGAATTGATGAAGTGCCTGAGGTTAAGGCCAATGAAAGGCGGGTGCCAGTTACTTTAGGACCTCACCAGCCTGCAAGGAATGGAAAGGCACTTGGGTAGTTCAAGTAGGCAGGGAGAATGGGTGGGTCAGTGGTTAAGGACATTTAACTGCTCTTGCAGAAGAGTTCAGTTCCCAGCATGGCTCATAATCATTTGTAACTCCAGCTCCAAGGGAATGTGATGCTCTTGCCCTGTGAGGGCTGGTGCACCCGTGTGTGCCCACGGGAGCCCATGTTCGCTAGCCCCCACCCACTAGTTAAAATAATAAGAAATAAACCTTGAAAGAGTTTGAGGCAAGGTCTGGATGAATGTACAAGTTAGATGTTCCTATAGTCAAATGAAAAATTAGACATTGGGCTTAGAAAAGGAACAAGGAAAATAGTTGAGTCAAGACTTGGTGACTGAAGAAGGACATTATGTTTATGCCTGATTGTTCCTCTTCTTCAGAGTCAAGCACTTATGTTGGGAAGGATAAACAAATACAGGTAGGGGGTATACATAAAATGGTGAAGGAAGAAGCAGCTTCATTCATTCATTCTGCCGTCGTGAGCATCAAACCCAGGGCCTTTTGTCTGTGCTAGGCTAACATTTTTCCAGTGAGCCAAAGCTCCAACCCATCAAAACCAGACTTTCAAATGTAAGATTCTGTAAGTTTTAGATTAGAAGAATGACCATGCAAATTGAGGCTATAAAATTAGTTTATTTCAAATGTGGAAATATAAAAACTTACTTGCATAAAAATTGAGAGTATTGAAGCATACAAACTTCAGGTTCTAGCTTCATCAGCGTACTAAATTCAGTGGAAATAATATTCATTACAGGCAAACACAGAACTGTAATCCTTAGGATTAAAATCCTGGGGCAGAGGGAGAATTACATTTTGTTACTTAATTAAAAGCACAGATCAAAAGCAAATGTCCAGTGCTGTGGACTCCACCAAACCTCTGCCTCAGGGAGTATTGCTTGAAGTCAGTTGTAGGTATTGCTACTCATGGATGGTGACAAGAAATGACCACAGCGCAGGGCGATGGTGGTGCACGCCTTTAATCCCAGCACTCGGGAGGCAGAGGCAGGTGGACTTCTGAGTTCGAGGCCAGCCTGGTCTACAAAGTGAGTTCCAGGATAGCCAGGGCTTCACAGAGAAACCCTGTCTCGAAAAGCCAAAAAAAAAAAAAAAAAAAAAAAAGGAATGACCACAGACCTATTCCTGGCCGGTAAGACTTGAGGAGACTTGAGGAAAGGCTTGCTGAGATAACTTCCAAGAAAGAGCTCTTCAGATTTGTGAAGAAACCACTCATCTTCCTCTGGTTGCTGCCAGATCTCAATTGAATCTATAGACCAGTTGCAGCCATCACGTGACCAGACAGGCCAAGAAGGGAGCCAGCACTACAGACAGGGACAGAGAGGGAGAACGAAGATGGACCCCTGCTGACATGCTCAGCTGTCGGACCCTACCTCACTTCAACAACTCCTTATGTGGGGTTACCAATGTCCTCATTTAGAGGCTTCTGCTCCTCACAGGCCAAAGCTTTCCAAGCAAAGCAAAAACTACTGGTGTAGAAAAAGTAAACGCTAAGCGAGGGTGATGACGTCAGGCGTTCCCAGAAACGTCTCCCAATCAGCCAACCGGCTCCTTTACAGTCATTTCCAAAAGAGAGACATCCCTTCCCTCTGGGCTGTGACTGGTCATTTGTTTGTCTTTGTTTAAGACTACTTCACACTGCCACCTGTCCTTTCCCATACTCGGGAAGAACGAAGAGAAGAGGCCCAGGGGCTGTTTCTCTGTTTTAGTTCCTCTCAGAGTGTGAGCAGGTGTCTTTTTTAAAACAACTCAAATATATTTTAATCATATCCTTCTTTTCTTAAGTCCTTCCAGATCCTCTTCTCCTCTACCCACCCTCTCAGCTTTAAGTTCTTTATCAAAACAACAGCCAGTGTGGTGCTTCGGCAATGCGCCTTCCCCCACTGGAACTAGAGAGAGGCTTCTGAAGGTCGTATTTGACAATCTTCTTACCAGAATAATAACAATAAAATAAAAACAAAGCCTTTTAAAAAAAAATCAGGCAGCCGGGCGTGGTGGCGCACGCCTTTAATCCCAGCACTCGGGAGGTAGAGGCAGGCGGATTTCTGAGTTCAAGGCCAGCCTGGTCTGCAAAGTGAGTTCCAGGACAGCCAAGGCTATACAGAGAAACCCTGTCTCAAAAAACAAAAACAAACAAACAAACAAAAAAATCAGGCATATCCTCCACTTATTTGCCTCTTGGTCACATTGGAGGTATTCCTATACGTTTTTTTTAACAACCCTTAAAATAGTGCATGCAAAGGGCTAAGCATCATTTGCCACACGGTGCCATTAACTGTCACCACCTGCAGTATTCTACTTAGAGGAGAACACCACGCCGCCCTCCTGAGGCTCTGGAGCTCGGCAAGGAGGCGACCTCCTAAAGCTAGGGTTTTGTTTTATGAATGACACCACCCCCCCCACCCCACCCCCCGACGGCTTTTGTCTCAGGGGTACTGTATGCCTTTTATTTTCATATACAAGCAGCGATTTTGGCATTTCTTATGACAAAAAACCCATAGGAAAAGGCAGGCACGCTTAGTGCACTTCCTGCGGGGAGAGGGTTTTCTGTTAACGCTGGCAGGGTCTGCTCGTCCACCATCTTCAGAGTTTGACCGTTCAGTTGGACAGATCTACAGGAAGGAAAGACATGCTTGCGTTAGGCAGGTTGCGCATGCACTGTGGCCCCTACAAAACCTGTGGAATCATTTTAGATCATCAAGGGCAGGTGTGGGGGTGGGGTGGGGCATTATGGCAGCTTGAATTATACAATTTGTGATGTGAGCTTGGGTGTTTGACTGAGACACACTTAAAACCGGAGTGGGAGAGAACGTAGGTGGACTAGCCGAGAGCATGTGGCCTTTTACAGAAACATGCACAGATCATCTACCTATTTTACCCTGGTTTCTGAAAGAGCATCACACACTGTAGCTCAGGCTAGAATTTACTATGTAACCCAGGCTAGCTTCAGAATCCTAGCAGTCTTCCTACCTCCACTGTACTCAGGGAGTCCATCATCATGTTCTTCTTCTTTTTTTTTTTTGTTATTGCTAAAAGCTGACAAGCTGAGTTATTTTTATATTGTATATGGAATGCACGTGACACATGTATAACACCCATCAGGATGCCTGTACACAATAAGCGGTGGGAACATATTATATATGACCCCTTTGCACACAAACAAGCGCACCAGGCCTGCCTGTGGTCCTTGCTCTCAGGGGGTGGGGTCAGGAGTTCAAAGTCAGCTCGGAATAAACCTAACAGAAGTAGTCTATTACCCCATCCTCCTTCTAACATCTTGACATATCTATTCCATCTTTCTATGCATATGAACACATTTTACTTGACCAAAGACAGGTATATTGTGTATATTTTCTTAAAACTTGTTTTCAATTTACAACAAGCTAAAGTTTATTCTCATCTTTCAACATTCACCCACCATATCGGTTTAGCAGACACACAGAATTCTAAGAGTTCATTAGTGCATTTACTTAATAATCCATGTATCCTGGGTCTGTCTGTCTGTCTCTCTCTCTTTCTCTTTCTTACAGTGTCTCTTTGTAGTCCTAGCTGGGACTCATTATGTAGCCTTGGCTGGCTCCTAACCTGTGGGTCAACCTTCTCCTGTCTCTGCTCTCAGGCGCTGGGATTATAGATCTGCACTATCATGCCTGGCTTGTACTGTTTGCTTTTAAAGCCTTTGCATCTCTTGTCTTACTAAGTGGCTCTGGCTGTCCTCTCATCTTGTAGACAAGACTGGCTTTGGACTCAAAGAGATCAAAGGTGTGCATCACCATGTCCATTCTTACTAGGATCTGTGGGTAGAAACCAGCTTCCATCTTTGTTAACCTTTGTTAGATGCTCAACTCTGAGGCCCACAACTCAGGACCTATGAACAACGTGCCACGATGGTACCGGGGGCTTCCAAATCTACAGTGAGGTCCAAAGGCCTTGGCTTTGCTTTTACACTTACATATCACATCAAATCTTAGATGAGGACAGGGAGGAAATATGACCAGCTTCAGGAAACCACAAGCAAGTATAGGTCTTGAAAAGTATTTCTGAGTGGTGCTAGTAAGATCGCTCAGTGTGAATCGAAGGGCCATTTGACAATGCCTACCAAAGTCTGAGGGTTGATTTTAGTGCTTCCATCCCTCAGTTTGAAGGCAAATCTGATTACTGTGAAAGACAGGAAGGCAGCAAGGCCCCCTCTGCTCAGGCTGCAGCGTTTAATTAGCTACACTCACAAATGTGCTCTAAGCATGTGTGTTTAAGCTGTTCAGCACTCAGGATGGGGTTTCTCTGAGGGAAGTAACTTCTTGTGGGTTTTGAAGACAGAAACGGGAGGATGAGGAGAAAAGTCTGTTAAGCCGCAGATGAGATGCAGGTTCAGGAAATTAGTCAACAGGTTTGGCAGAGCAGAGGACCCCAGGCACTTGTTGCCTGGCTTACCAGTCTGGACCTGATTTCCCAGGGCCACAAGGTGGGAGCACAGAGCTGACCTCCATATGCTATTCTGACCCCTGCACTCAGGAATGCACACACAACATGTAGTTAGAAACAACTCAAGTGGGCTTGTGAGATGGCTCAGCGGTAAAGAGCACTAACTGCTCTTCCGGAGGCCATGAGTTCAAATCCCAGCAACCACATGGTGGCTCACAACCATCAGAGGGTCAGAGTGAGTGGGCAAAGAAACAATTCAAGTGATGTATCTAGAAGTACATTGATGACCATTTTTTCTCTTACCAGGAGAGAGAGAGAGAGAGAGAGAGAGAGAGAGAGAGAGAGAGAGAGAGAGAGAGACTACTTCAGTGCTAGAACCCCATCCAGCCCTGTGTATGTGTTTTGTTCCGCCCACATTCCCTCGCTAGATCAGATGTGTGGTTCAGCACCTGTGGCTGTCCATCACCAAGAGGAGTGTCTTTTCAGAATAAATAAATAATCTAAATTTGGGAAGTAGTCTACACACAAGGGTGTGCTGCCTACATGATACGTTAAAGCAATGGTGGCACGAAGCCCATGGGAGTGACCAGCCATTAATTGATCTGTCTTAAGGCCCACTCCATGAGATGGAACCCATACCTGACACTATACTGGTGATCATGAACCTAAGACTAGATTACCCCCAGGGACCTAGGGTAAAGCCAAATAATACCGGGGTCTTAAACAAAGAAACAAAAATGTAGCAATCAAACAACTCCAGGATATTCTGCTACATTTATAGGTCAGCGTCATGTTCTGCCATCATCAGAGAAACTTCCTCCTGCAGCAGATGGGAGCACATACAGAGACCCACAGCCAGACAGTGTGCGGGAGTGAGAGCCCTAAGGAGGAGGTCTGCACCAGATCCCTCCCCTCAGGGAACTCTGCAGAAAGTCTGTGAGCAAAGCCTATATGAACTCAGAGAGACTGAAGATGCAGGCACAGGGCCTGCACAAGTCTGCAGCAGATCCTCTGCAGCATAGAATGTGGTTCCTGGGGCTCCCGAGTGTGAGAGGGAGCGGGTCTCTGATTCATCCCGAGTGTGAGAGGGAGCGGGTCTCTGATTCATCCCACGTGTGAGAGGGAGCGGGTCTCTGACTCATCTGCTTTCTTTTGGGCTCTTTTCCTTCTATTGGTTTATCTTCTCCAACTTTGATGTGATAGTTTCTGTCTTACGTTATATTTTATTTTGTTGTATTTTTAAAAATAAATGAATGAATGAAAACCTAGCCACGAGGGTAAAGGGTAACAGCTGAACAGTTTTCTCCAATAGAGGGGCATACCCAGCCTCCCGGTCCCCGGGTGAGAGACAACAAACACCATTTCTGGGTATTGCTCCATTTTGTTTTCTCAGTCTTGGGGGTTTTGTTGTTGTATTGAGTTTTTGTTTTATTTTTGTTGTTGTTGTTATTTTGGTTTTTGGTTTTTCGAGACAGGGTTTCTCTGTATAGCCCTGGCTGTCCTGGAACTCACTTTGTAGACCAGTCTGGCCTCGAACTCAGAAATCCGCCTGCCTCTGCCTCCTGAGTGCTGGGATTAAAGGCGTTGTTTTGAGAAAGAACTTAAAGCTGAGTGGGTGGGTAGGGGAGAAGAGGATCTGGAAGAACTTGAGAAAAGAAGGATATGATTAAAATATATTTGAGTTGTTTTTAAAAAAATCAAAAAAATTAAAAAAAAAACCTAAATATACTGAATGGATTTTGATATGTGAAGATATTTGGAATTGCAGATATTCTTCCCGGCTGACTACTAGTTTGTGTCTATATCCTTCTACACTGGAGTTATACTTATGTAAACATAAATATTCATATATGGAATTTCTGAAATAAAAAAAAAACGTTAGAATGCAATGCTTACCCTTTTCTTCCCCTCCATGAAAAACCAGTCTCCACTGTAATAAATGCCAATAAACTTAGATAAAGTTTTCAGTCAACAGGAAACTTTACTCACTTGGAAAGTAATCCATCTGGCCCCAAAGGCTTCAGAAGGTACGTATCCACTGGTTTCCTGAACAACGGAGATGGAACCCTCAAGTGCTTGGTTACATTATGGAGGTTCAGGACATACAGCGTTAGATCTCCTTCCTGATATCGTGGGCTAAATGCAAACAGGTTAACTCAGTCACGCATTTGTCTGATGTATTTGATGAAGAACTTGAACATGCATGCGATCAGACACAAGGCATGCCCGTATTCACAAAGGGGGTGGGACCTGTTAGTGTCCTTTCCTGGGGTGATGTTAGACTGGTCATGTGGCCCTATTCTGGGAAAAAAGAAAAGTATAGCTCTCCACACCAACACCTCCCAAGAGAGAACACTTTACATGGAGCTCCAGAAGCCCATAGCCAGGCCATATATTTCATATATAGGAAGGATTAATAATAATAAGATCTATTAATGTGAACTCGTTATAAACTGTATAAACAAGAGCTATTCCTAGTCTTTTCTTTTCTTTTTTTTTTTTTTTTTTTTTTTTTTTTTTTTTTTTTTTTTTTTTTTTTTTTTTTTTTTGGTTTTTCGAGACAGGGTTTCTCTGTATAGCCCTGGCTGTCCTGGAACTCACTCTGTAGACCAGGCTGACCTCAAACTCAGAAATCCACCTACCTCTGCCTCCCAAGTGCTGGGATTAAAGGCGTGTACCACCACGCCCGGCCTTCTAGTCTTATAAAAAGACTGAACAGGAGTCTGGTTAGAGCACTTGCTGCTCCTCTAGACGACCAGGGTTCAATCTCCAATGTGACAGTCCACAACTGTTGTAACTCTAGTTTTAGACCTGATGCTCTCTTCTGGCCTCCAAGGGCACCAGGCACACACAGTACACAAACACATGTAGGCAAACACCATACATATACAATAAAAATAATAAGACTGAGGGCTAGAGAGATGGCTCAGTGGTTAAGAGCACTGACTGCTCTTCCAGAGGTCCTGAGTTCAAATCCCAGCAACCACATGATGGCTCACAACCATCTGTAATGGGATCTGATGCCCTCTTCTGGGGTGTCTGAAGACAGCTGCAGTGTACTCATACATGAAATAAATAAATTAATCAATTAATTAATTAATTAAAAGATAACAACAGTAAGACTGAGACAGAGCTGGGGAAATGGGTAAGTTGGTAAGACATTTGCTTAATCTCCAGAAACCATGTAAAAAGCTGGACAAGGTGGCTCATGATTGTCACACTAGTGATGGTGGGAAGGGAGGTAGAGTCTTGCTGTGACCCCCTCCGGCTGGCTGGCCCGCTAGCCTAACAAACTTGGCAAAGTTCCAAGCCTGTGAGTGGTCCTTCTCTAACAAAAGGTAGATGGCTCCGGAGGAAGGACCTCTGAGAATGCTAGCTTCTAACATGCACACATGTATGTATATGCACACCTAGGAATACACATGTGCACCCCACATGTGAACATGCCCATATACAAGAACACACAAAATATAATAATCACATAAAATAAGGAAAATAATTAAAACAAACAAAGTCCGAGCATGGTGGCGTGTGCCTTTCCTCGAAGCGGGTGGGAAGCAGAGGCAGGCCTGGTTTACAGAGCAGATTCCAGGCCACTCAAGACTATCTAGTAAGACTGCATTCCAAACAAAACAAAACAAAAACTAAAGCATTCCACTTCTCCAGAATTCATGCATTTCAACCGTTCCTTACTTCTTACCATGGCCTTTCCTAGTCAGACGGCCCCCTGTCACCAGAAGTGGAAAATGTTAAGTGCTCTGGGGCTAGTGTTGGCCCATCAGCCATGACAGATTGAGCCTCATAGTCCCTCAAGTCCATCTGAGTGTGGTGATATTTAACTTGTGTTCATTCCTGAAAATTTCAGGATATTTTCATTATAGGTTGTAACAATTAGAATCCTTTTTAGTTGTAAATCTTTGCTAGGTTGCAAATGCCTATATTTCAGCAATTTTTTTTAAATCTTATTTATCTATTTTGGTTTTTTTGAGACAAAGTTCCTCTGAGCCCTGGCTGCCAGGAATTAGCTCAGTACACCAGGCTGATGAAAAATTAAGGACCCGCCTGCCCCTGCTTTCCAAGTGTTAGGATTAAAGGTGTGTGTCACGACTGCCTGGCTTGTTTTATTATTTTTAAAAACTTATTTATGTGTATGAGTGTTCTGCCTGCATATACGTACACTGCGTGTGTGCCTGGTGCCTGCTGAAGCCTTAAAATGAGTTACAAACAGTTTAAATCACTTATGTGGGTGCTGATGCTGGAAATTGAATCTGGGTCCTCTTAAGTGTTGAACCAACTCTTCAGCCTTCATTTAAGCAATTTTGTGTGTGTGTGTGTGTGTGTGTGTGTGTGTGTGTGTACGCGCAGAGCATGGCCCCTGTGGAGCCATCTCTCCAGCCCTGCTAGCATATTTTTGAAGCTAGATCCTGTTATCATGAGGACAAACAGAAAGGGATAAAGAAAAGCAAAATGGGTCTCATCCATCAGAGCTGGGGGCAACCGGAGTGTGGGTAAGTTACGCACCTCCCCAATTCAGACTGCTGTTGAGAGAAAGATATGTTCCATACTTACTGATAGACATTAGTGCAGTGGAGATACACTCGGAGTTTGCTCCTGTCTGGGCCTTTCACTCTTGACAGTAACACCCTGGGACCTACCAGTTTCTTGAACAGGAGAGAGAGCCAGTAATCCTAGTTCATTGGGGGAGGAACCGAAAACAGATCTCTGGTTATTTTTCTCATTTGTGTCTTAACAAGCCAGTGTCAATTACATAGCTATTGTTATTGTATACCAGTGTGACAATTACCCCAGGGATTTTCATGACCACAGTAAAGGGGATAAGTTCTGACAAGAATAAATCAACTATCATACTATTTTCAACAAGGAAATTGAAATATTGGCTAAATATATTCAAATCGCTCTCTGAAGAATCATTCTTAAAAGGGCTGGAGAGATGACTCAGAAGTTAAGAGCACTGGCTGCTCTTCCGCAGGACTAGGGTTCAGACCGTAGAACCTACTCTGTGTCTCAGAACTGTTTGTAACTACAGTTTCGGGGGAAGCAATGCCTTCTCCTGCCCTCTGAGATCACTGGGTGTGAAAGTTGGGCATACACATAAATGCAGGCAAAACACCCACACAAATAAAATTTTAAAATACCTTTAAAAACTGTACCATTAAAATATCCTTAGGAAATAAGTCTTCAAGTGTCATTTTACATGTTTAATTATTTATTTTCTGTTTTTGAAAGGTAGGATCATGTAACTCAGACTAGCTTCAAACTCACTATGTAGCTGAGGCTGGCCCTGAATGTCTGATTTTCTCCTTCCACCGGCCAACAGGGTGTGCACCCACACTTGGCTTCCATTGATATAGAGTATGAAGGACAATGCCATGCTTCTTAGGGCAATGGTTATCATACCTGAAGTTTTAGATACACACACACACTCAGTCACCGTCATAACACACTCTCTCACAGAACTCACACATACATAAGGTAGAACTTTGGATAAAGGGCTAAATTTCCTCAATTAGCATCAAATATAGTATGAGATAGGTAAAAATAAAATTTTATTCCTAATGTCTTGAAGATTATTATATGTGTACATAAATACACATATAATTTTTTTATTAGACATGGTTTCACTATGTAGCTCTTTACTGGATTGGAACTCATTATGTAGACCAGACTGGCTACTGCCAGCTGGTATTAAAGGCATGTGCCATCATACCTGTTTCAAATCTTGAAGATTATGGATAAAATAGTTAATTATTAGGATGGTGTTTTTAAAACAAATATATAACCCTGGCCTGTTTTAAAGTTAGAAAAACTTCATGACTTAATAACATAATTGGCTGTTGCTGTTGTTGAGACACAAGGTTACTCTGTTGCCCAGGCTGGCTTGAAACACACTGTGTAACCTGGATGGCTTTGAACTCATGGTGATTCTCCTGCCTCAGCCTCTCAAGTGGGATTATTGGCAGGAGTCACTACACCTGGATATCATAAAAAGTTCTGAATCTTTGCTAGTAACTAGGATAGCGCTTCCTACTCTCCACCCCCCCCCGTGTGTGTGTGTGTGTGTGTGTGTGTGTGTGTGTGTGTGTGTGTGTTGGTATATATGTATGTGAGTGCAGCACGGGTTGTTTGCCATACATAGCTTGTATATAAGTCAGTGTGAACAACCTTCCTTGTTGGTCTCTCTGCTTGTTGCTAGATACACCAGAATATCTGGCCTCAAAACGTCCTGGATTTCTGAGTCCACGTCCCTTCTCCTCACATGAGCTCTGGGATCACAGACGACGCTGCTACACCAGACTTTTCATAGTCTCTGAGGATTCAAAGTGCAATAAAGGGGCCAAGGGTGGTGGTGTGCGCCTTTAACCCCAGCTCTTGGGAGGTAGAGGCAGGGGGATTTCTGTGAGACCATGGCTAGCCTGAGGTACATAGTGAGTTCCAGTACACCCTGAGCTGCATAGTAGAGAGTTCTTGTCTCAAAAAAAAATAATAAAATAAAAAACAAAACAAAAATCAAAATGCAATAAGCACCTCCCCTTGCTGAGCTGTCCTTCAGGCATGGAATAGTGATTTTAACTTTGACCTGGTAAAAATGCAAAACATTCAGTTTAAATAAAATACTCCATACTCCAAGTAGCTTTTTTTGTTTTTGTTTTTGTTTTGTTTTTCAAGACAGGTATAGCCTTGGCTGTCCTGGAACTCACTCTGTAGACCAGGTTGGCCTTGAACTCACAGAGATCCCCTGCCTCTGCTCCTGAGGGCTGGGATTATCATCACCCAGCTTTCTTGCTTTTTTGGGGGGTGGGGGTGGGACAATATTTTTAAAATAATTCCTGATTCTTAATTTCTATTCTTGAGTCACACACACACACACACACACACACACACACACACACACAAATAGAAAGAAAAAAAGAAAGAAAGGAAAAAAAGTTCAAAAGGGTCCTCCTACCCACATATGACTCTTTACTGAGGGCACAGACTATCCCCAGGAGGTTAGTCCAGGGTCCAGGGCGGACTTAGCTCTACTCACAGGCACAGAAGAGTGAGTTCACTTACAGGTAAGGGCTCGAAGTTTTCGTCCACTAAGTGGTAGTTGCCTGCTCCGAAGAAAACCTGCCTCATCACGACTTCTATGCCCATCTGGGCTGACAGGCCCAGTTTATCCATCCACCTGGGATAGAGTGACAAGAGCTCTCTTTAGATTTGAAAACAAAGCCATTCCATTCGAATTACACGTAGATTCCTTTGTCTAGGTGGGAGGAATTGACAGGAAACCATAAAAACAGCATTAATTGCCAATGAGTCGTTCTAATTAGATGATGGCGGACGCCCACGCCCTCCCATACGGTAATGCGCTCTGCTTAGAACGACGTTCATTGGCTGCAGTTGTTTCCTCAAGGGCAAGACATCTTCTACAGAGCAGAATTAAATTCTCCCATCCCACAGACAGCTCCTTATCCAGTGGTCTCAAAGGAGTTGGGGGTGGGGGAGGGACACCTGTCAACAGTGACGTCAAATGTCAGCCACACAGAACCACGCCCAAACCGCTAAGGATCATCTCCCCCACACCCTCTGCGAATGGCAAACTCCATTTTTTCTTAGTTCCCTGTGCCCTCAGGAACACCGAAGGCTTGAGCTTGGGTCCTGTGAACACTATCTAGCAAGTTCTCTATCACAGACTTATATCTTCAGGCCTCACTGCTTGTTTTTATTTGGATACAAGACCCCTTAGTTGCCCAGCCTGCTCTTGAACTCAGTAGTCCAATCAGATCTTGGACATGCAATCCTCCTGCCCCAGCTTCCTAAGTAACTAGAATTCCAAATACCTGCCATCATGCCCAGCCAAAAGTGATAAACAAACAAACAAACAATTAAACAAACAATAAAGACTTTATTGCAATGATTGGCTGGGGACACTAATTAAAGATGTCCAACAAGGTTTAGTAAACTTTAGAGAAAGTGCATGAGTGTTCTTGCCTGCATGCATGTCCGTGCACCTTGTGCATAACTGGTGCCTGTGGAGACTGTAAGAGGGCACTGAATCTCCTAAAACTGGGTGCTGGGACTTGAACCTCCCCCCCACTCCCCCTCACCCCCCTAGCCTGTATGTGCCGCCAGCATTCCTAACCATTGAACTATCTCTCCAGCCTGGAAAACCACTTGTTTTTCTAAGTCCTTGGCACACAGTTTTAGAGCTCTCCCTCAGAGACTGTACTTGAAGCGGGTTTGGCCGCCATTGGCGGATGCAGATGAGCCAGGCCCTGAGCCCAAAAGGCTGCATAGTCTCACTCACATAAAGCCAGCTGCAAAGGTGTTGGACAGCAAGGGCGCGCCTCCACCGTATGCAGAGCTCGTCTCTCCCAACCAGACCTTCTTGCCAGGTGTGATCTCCTTAGTGACCTGAGGAACAACAGGTCAGCCACCTCAGTGCTGATTGTGAACATGGCACAGAGCGTTGTGTCTGCAGGCTCATCTGTCCTATTAGTTACATCGGTAATCACTCAGGTCTTCATCTCTCCCTTTTATGGGCCTACTGAGGTACAGGCGGAGGATGAATCAATATGGTCTATAATAGTTAACGCCACTGAAAGGCCATTAGAAGTATTTCAATTTGTAATCATCACAACTAAATAAGATCTAATGCTTCGGAGGAAACCAAGGAAGGAGACATGGGGCTTACTCTTTAAAAGTAGGAAAAATATGTCAATACATATATCCATAGACATCGTTAGAACATGTCATAGAGACTGGTGTGGCACAAAAAATTCAGATAGACTATTACCTTCATAATTTTTTGCACAGATAGAATAAAAGTGTCCAGCACATCAGAGCTCAGAAAATCTTCTTTGGTAGCAACACGTCCATTCAAGTAATAGCTAAATTATTCAGAAAAAAAAAAGACACGTTACTTCCTGCTGTTAAGTTGTGAACCTTGTTCTTCTTCATACCCTTTCTCAGCATTATTCTTTTTTTAAAAAGGCAGAAGTTCTTCCAGAGAGGAAGGGGAAGGGTCTACTTTATCTAAATAACTATATATCAGCTCTTCCACCTTAAGAAGAGACAGGCAGAATACAGGCACTCAGGTTACTCATTCTTTACCTGCTTCTGTAGCTCATGGCTCAGTTGGCCATGCACTTCAAGCTTTTTAAGAACTACCACATTATTTAAAACAACAATACATCCAGCACTTGGGAGGCAGAGGCAGGTGGATTTCTGAGTTCGAGGCCAGCCTGGTCTACAAAGTGAGTTCCAGGACAGCCAGGGCTATAAAGAGAAACCCTGTCTCAAAAAACAAAAACAAAAAAACAAAAAAAAAAAAAACCCCAATACATTTGTTTTATTAATATTAAAATTTTTTGCATAATGACATTCGAAATGCTGCCTGTTTATTACTTGAACTTTTAAAAGCCAATCAGCAGTCAGGCGAAAATAACAATAAATATAACTGGAATTACCTTTTCAGCCTTAAGAATTCTTATTCTTTTGGCAGGAGGTAGTCGTGTACGCCTTAAATCCCAGCACTTGGGAGGCAGAGGCAGGCAGATCTCTGAGTCTGAGGCCAGCCTGGCTACGAGTTTCAGGCCAGCCAGGTTTACACACAGAAACCCTGTCTCAGAAAAACAAAAAGAAAGGAGTGGGCATTGCACAGAGACTTTAATCTCAAAAAATCAAAACAAGAAACCAAACCAACATCAGAAAAAGAATCCCTATTTAAAAAAAGAGAGAGAAGCCATTTGTTTATTTATTTAGAGACACAGTCTCACCCTGTTTCCTTGGTTGGCCTGGAACTCCATATGTAGACCAGGCTGGACTTGAACTCACAGAGATCTCCTGAGTGCAAAGATTAAAGATGTGCACCACCACACCCAACTTCTATTTTATTTTTGTGTGTAAATGTGTGCCTGTATGAGTTATATGCGCATGTGTGTGTAGTGCCCTTGGAGGCCAGAAAAGGGATCTCATGGAAATGGAGTCATAGACGGTTGTGAGCCAGGAACCAAACCTCCGTAAGAAAAGCAAGTGGTGCTCTCAACTGCTGAGCCAGCTCTCCAGCCCATTGGCTGCTATTTGTAATGTAACTATAATTACATCACTGAGGCATGGGTGGAGGGCATTAAACAAACTGACGTTAATAACGGGATATTGTAATGTGAGTACTTACTGATGCCATGTAAGAGAGTCGATCACTTCTCCGCCAGCCTTCAGGAAACTAGAAGAAACGTTCCGTGGTGAGGTCACTTCCCCTCAAACAAACTCGTGCTTCAGAAGAGGCTTCCCCCCCCTCCCAAAGATGGCTGATCATGCCATGAGTCTCAGGCAACACAAACACCCTAATCCTACTTGACATTTGCTCCAGAATCCTTGGAATTTTAAGCCAATGGTTCCTCTTTTGATAACCCATATAATTAAGCAGCAAACTGTTAACTACTACGTGGACTACTGGAGTTTCTCCGTGGGAAGAAAAGTGGTTCTGCTTTCTTGCCAAGAGAGCAGCAAAAGCTAAGAAGGAAACCCCTGTCCCCCTCAGAGCTGAAGCTAAAGTCAGGGCCACTGAAAACCAAGGCACATCACCCCCCTTCCACTGCCCAAGACACTGCAACTCCAGAGGCAATCTGTTTACCTCAGCGATAGCATCCCCTGGAGGAACAAGCAGGATCCCACTGCCCTGATCTGGTTCCCCCTGACCTCTGAGTCAGTCATGGAGAAGACAGAATTCATCAACATGATCCAGCTCATTGTTTATGTCAAGACCAGCAAGAGTCATATCAAACAGGCTGAGAGGAGACTCTTGGACATCAATATGACCCACTGCAATCTCCTACTTAAGCCTGACAGAAGGCACATGCTCGACTGCCTCTTCATACAATGCTTTGACTGTTGTCAGCAAAACTAGGACCATCTAAACTCAGTTCAGTGAGTAAGTTTAAGTACACATTTTTTTTTAAGCATTAAAAAAGTAAGAAGGCTCCAGGTGGTGGTGGTGGCATATACCTTTAATCCCAGAATCCAGATGGCAGAGGTAAATCTCTGAGTTCTAAGCCACCCTGGTCTACATAACCAGTTCCAGGACAGCTGGTGCTACACAGAGAAACCCTGTCTTGAAAAACCAAGAAAGCAGGAGGAGAGAAAGAAGGAGGAAGTGGAGGGGAGGAAGAGGAAGGAGAAGAGGAAGGGGAAGAGGAGGAAGAGGAAGAAGAGGAAAAGGAGGAGAAGAGGAGGAGAAAGAGAGAGACGGAAGGAAGGAAGGAAGGAAGGAAGGAAGGAAGGAAGGAAGGAAGGAAGGAAGGAGGAAAGAGAGAAAGCTGTACATTCCCAGTTCCTACCTTCTCAGCAGTTTAACTGTCTTCCCTCGAGGTTGACCGATGTCAGGACCATAGAGTTTTGCATTTTGGAAAGCTGACCTTTGTAGAAGTTTATGCAACTCCACAAAGTCTTCTCCTAACTGCAACCCATCAATGAGAATGTGAGCTTTCTTCCAGAAACTGTTGGGCTCTGAAAGACAGCAAGTCTCACACTCACCTCTTTCTGAACGTCTTTCTTTAAACACAAACATACAGCAACAAGCATTTCTCAAACTACAAAACCTAGAATCAAAAGTCAAGGAAAGGGGCTGGCAAGATGGCTCAGCGGTTAAGAGCACTGACTGCTCTTCCGAAGGTTCTGAGTTCAAGTCCCAGAAACCACATGGTGGCTCATAACCATCTGTAATAAGATCTGACGCCCTCTTCTGGTGTGTCTGAAGACAGCTATAGTGTACTTATATATAATAATAAATAAATCTTTGGGCTGGAGCTAGTGGGGCCCAAGTGAACAGAGGTCCTGAGTTCAATTCCCAGGAGCCACATGATGGCTCACAACCATCTGTACAGCTATATAGTGCACTCATATACCTAAAATAAATAAATAAATCTTTTTTTAAAAGTCAAGGAAAGTTATTAAAGAGGAGATCTCGAAAACGTAAAAATTTGAATCATGGCGTGTGGGCAGATTAAACAAATTCAAGTTAATCAGCGAGATGCTAAATCAATGGGCATTTGGAAAGTAGCTTACATCTGGAATTTAGTAGCCCAATTTTTATTTATTCCCTTATAAAGAACAATAGAAAAACAAGGGTTAGGGACATAGCACAGTCCGTAAAACTCCAGCCTTGAAGCAGGGGGACCCAAATTTGACTCCAGACTCCATGTAAAAAAGCCAGACACCATGGCACCTTTGTAAACCCAGCACTGGAGAGGCAGAGACAAGAGGACCTCTGTGGCTCGCTCTCCAGCGCTAGTCTACAAGGTGAGTTCCAGGTGAGTGAGAGACCATGTCTTGCTGACCCACGAAAAGGTAGAAGGCACCCAAGGAATGGCACTTTAGGGTGTTCTCCAGCTTTTGCATATTCATGCATACGAGCATAAGCACACTAGCATGTAACACACACTAGCATGTAACACACACTAGCATGTAAACACACATGGAGAAACAGAGAGAGAGAGAGGGAGGGAGGGAGAGAGAGAGAGAGAGAGAGAGAGAGAGAGAGAAGAAAACAAGAAAGAAGAAGAGTAGGCAGGGAGAAGACTATTATGTGTAGGACAGTAACTGCCCAAACAGCACAAGCTCATCAAATGATGCATTTTGATTTGACCCTTCACAATTAGCACTATTGATTGATGTATGGAAAATTCTCCTACAAATATTTTGAATAAATCTGACTAACATGTTAGTTGGAACTTAAAGTTCCTTGGGACCGGAGAGACAGCTCAACCGTGGAGAGCACTGGCTGCTCTTCCATATGGTCTGGACCTACCTGGTGGCTCACAACTCTCTATAATCTATGCTGGAAACTTCAAGACAGTATAAAAGGGAAGTTGGAACATGGTTGGGAGTGTAGTGGCTACTTTCTGTTGCAATAACTGAAAGCAAATTGTGGAAGAAATAATTTATTTTTTTTCATTAATTAATTAATTAATTTTATGTATATGAGTACACTGTCTCGGTCTTCAGACACACCAGAAGAAGGCATCAGATCCCATTACAGATGGTTGGGAGACACCATGTGGTTGCTGGGAGTTGAACTCAGGACCTCTGGAAGAGCAGCCAGTGCTATTAACTGCTGAGCCACCTCTCCAGCCTGGAAGAAATAATTTCTATTGCTTATTGTTATAGAGGATATGCTTCTAGTGGTCAACCCAGGAAGGAGAGAGTGGGGGGAGAGAGAGGGAGGGAGGGAGGGAGGGAGGGAGAGAGAGAGAGAGAGAGAGAGAGAGAGAGAGGTTTCGTCAAGTCCAGTGTGCTAAGCACAAGAGGTTTAAAAGACTGCAAGGCTCATGGGAATCTGAGGGGGGGGGGAGCTGGGAGCTGATAGTTCCTGTAGTTTTTCTTATCTCAAAACAACATGAAAATGTGCAAATGAGGCCTGCCTGGTAAAGTATTCCATAGAACAGGTGTGGAGCTGGAAGGACAGAACCAACTTCACAAAACTGTCCTCTGACCTATTCATGTGTGTGCTGTGGCATGTGACCTTCCCTTATCACATATGTAATAAATAATAATAATAACAATAATACATATTTGAAAAAGGAAGGAAGGAAGAAAAAGGAGAGAGAAAGAAAGAGAAGAAGAAAGAAAGAAAGAGAGAGAAAGAGAGAAAGAGAGAGGTAACCAACACCACCAGCATTTAGGATAGGGCACTGGCTCAGTTAACAAAGTGCTTGCTGTAGAAAGCAAGAAGGCCTGAGTTCATCTTCCCACAAGAAATGCTTGGCACAGCAGTATGCCTATAACCCAGCAATGGCTGGGTGGCAGAAACAGGGAGCCCAGGACTCAGTGGCCAAAGATAATCTAGCTAATCATTGAGTTCTAAGTTCAGTAAAAGACACTGCCTCAATAAATGAGGTGGAGACTGACGGAATATAAAAAGAGAAAAATATTATCAAGGGAATGTATTTATGAGTTAACTGTCCCCGAGTACACACCATTGCCCAGTTCCCAGGAGATATTATAACCCTTGGAAGAGCAGTAGTCGAGGAGAAGCTGTGCGTTGGAGCTGTTCCACCGTAAGTCTGGGGTTCTTAGTAATGCATTTAGACCAAAGATCAGGTCTAACCTCGAGCACTTGGCGAAACTGTAGAGCATGTCCACTGAGCTTCCTGAAACACAAAAGGCAGTATTTAGTTACATTTAGTTACATCGTTGTGGTGACTACTGCCTCTGGGCTTGCTCTATATTGTTTAGTCAAAGGAATTCTATTTCTAATCAATGACTGACGTTATGCCTAGGCAGTGCACACCTGGACAAGCGATCCAAAAAGAAAGGCCTGGACTGAGGCTGTAGCTCAGGTGGTAGATTATTTGGCTAACATGTAGAAAGCCAAGGCCTCAAACCCACTGTCCAGACTAGAAGGGCTTTACACTTCTAATCCTTTAGCCTCCAGTTCCTAAGTGTTGGCGATTGTAGCTTTCTACTTCGGTTTTGAGAGTGTCAACAATACAATTTTAAGTTTTTACACTTTCATTTTTATTTGATGTGTATAGATAACCACCCATGCATGCCTACATGCATGTCTGTGCACCACCATGTGCATGTAATGCCTTCAGAGGTCAGAAAAGGGCGTCGGATTCCCTGGCACTGGAGTTACAGATGGTTGTGAGCTGCCATGTGGTTCTGAGAATTGAGCCCAGGTCCTGAGGAAGAGCAGCCATGAAGGCATCTCTCCATCCTCAACAATACAATTTTAAGTGTGGTCTTTAAGTTGGGTATCATAGGTATAATAAGTCTCTGTGATTTTCACATACATTCTCAAATTATTTATTCAGCAGAAAATCATTCAACTCTTCTAGTTTAAGCACACACACACACACACACACACACCCCTACCTCTCTATCTGGTAAATTGTCGCACGCCCACACATCTCTGGCTGGCAGAGACAGTGGGAAGAAACAACACTGGGACGCCAAGGCAGGTTCAGAGCAGCTTGCCTTCGCAGCCTCTGCTTTATTCTGTTTCTCCCTCTCTCAGGTTTCACACAGCTGCAGCCATTCACTCACTCACTCTGGTCTCTCCTATGCTGGTCTCTGGTCTCTGCTACGCTGATCCGGTATCTCTAACACTGGGCTGGTCTCTCCTCATCTGGTCTCTCCTCAGCTGGGGCTGCCCTCAATTTATACTTCCATTTACTCATGTCACTTCACACCACCCAATCATAAACGCACACGTCCAAGGCAGCATGTAGGATTGGCTGATACAATGGTATGGCGAGATGCTGCTCTAATCTCTCCAATGAGTTACACATGCTGCTTTTTTGCGCTAATCTCTCCGAGTTACACGTGCTGCTTTTACTGCGCATGACTGAGACTGGGATAAACAAGCAAGGTCATGGGGCTTAGCATAGACCCAGGGTGCCATCTTTGGCCCATGCAGCTGCGCCCGCTCCCCACAGTAAATGTGAAGACTTTCTCCTTAAAAGTGGCTTTGCTACAGAAAGCACTGAAATGAAATGCTAAATTATCCCTGCCCCTGCTTCATTAGGGAATCATTATCTGGATTGGTCCTGAAATAATTGAAGAACTAATTTGATAAAGATTTCTACCATACAGGGTTGGGTTTTTTCTTTCATGGTAAAATACTTATAACACACTAGTGGAGACTTAGTTACACTTAGTTACACTTGTCTCTTAGAAATGCCTTCACTGCCTAAACATCAGAGGATAGATGAAAGTCACAGCTGTTTGAAATCATTCCTGTCTCTTTAAAACAAAAAACAAAAACCTAAAGGCCTTATTAGGCATTCCTTGGACATTTTGCACAAACTAAGTGAACTGGTTCTTTTAAGGTTGTTGAGCTGTGCCTAAAATGAAAACACTCTAACCTTAACTTTTCCTATAAAGTAGTTGTGGAACACTTTGAATGCTTATTTTTCATTTTCTAGAAAGTACTCTCTCATGGAGTAAAGGGTCTTGCCATTTCCACACGGTGGCTAATTCCATCGGGACAAATGGCTTTGCCTCCTACTTTACAGAGAGATTGTCACTTCAATAAACCTCTCTAATATTTCCTGATTATAAGTCCATGGTAACAGTGCATGCTTGCATGTGATCCTTAAATAATTACTGACATGCCTGTGAGCATGTTAGGACATCTGAGTGCTCACATAGAAAAGTCACCTTTCATCATCTCTAGGATTATTCCTATCCTTTGTTCTGTAAGTGTAGACTCCTGTAGTGTCCCTCCCACCACGAGCCTGAAACAGGCTGATACACGGACCAGCCATGGAAAGCCACATGCGGTGTGGCATCCATTGTCTTGTTAAGTAGCACCTGAGCTACCCTGGTGTCCTGCTTCCTGCCTCTGTGCATCTCCCAGGACCCTGGCTCCGCCCAGTTCACCTGCCTACAGTGGGAACATCCCACAATGCTTCAGGCTTCCCGCCAAACTCCAGGCACCAGCACAGAACCGACTGGGGGAGGGGGGAGGCGGGGCCTTCCCCCAAAAACCTAAGGAGAAACCAAAAATAAACCAGATGCTTTGATCAGAATGTATCTGTCGACTTGACATTTTTCTTTTCTCCCACCCTAGTTCTCCTTTTAGCCCCAGAAACTATCTTCCAGAGAACCCGGTTTGTAATGTAGAGCAACTGCAGACTGGCTCCTACATTTTGGCGTCCAACATGGGGCCTGGAAATGATGCTTGAACCTGAGGGAGAGCTGACTTATGCTTGGAGCTCTGCAGGAAAGGACGAACAAGGATACTGTATTGAGTGCAGGTAAGTAGCACAATACGGGGCTAAGCTGGATCAACATTAACCCGATGTTGAATTCACTTAGGATTGTCAGTGAATATTGAAACTAGAAATTCAAAGTTAGACATTTGCCCACAGTCAAAGAACTGCATAGGGGGAGAAAAGAATGGGTTTATTAATATAAAATGGAACAAAAATAATAAGTTCTGAAAGATCCTGAGAAAATGTAACAGGTCTCAAAGACCCCGAAACTGGGAAAGAGATTTCATTATTAGTAGAAAGCCTTTACATAGCTAAATATAATAGCCTGAACATTTCTTGGATCTGTGTGCTTGCCCCTACTGTTCTTTGAATGCGTGTATTTGCCAACTGCTATAGCTCATTGCCAAGAGTTTGTGGGTTAGTTGATGGATTGAGATGCAGCTCACTGCCAAGTGTTTGTGGTAAGAATTTCACTTTGCACCTGTGCACCCGAGCATAAAAATCTACCGTGTACCCATTTCTTCTGTAGAAAGAATGGATATTGTCAGATATTGTCAAATCAGAAAAATCCCCT
>LR749532.1:481261-499930 GCA_902729485.2 Mus minutoides
TTCTTGGGGGATTCGCCAATATCCCGTGACTTGAGTGGAGGTCTCCCTACGGGGGTCCTTTCAGTTCAAGGAATGGATACAGTAAAGGTCAAGAGAAAGATTCAAGAGAAAAAGAAAATGGATTTTTAAAAATTTCCCTGGGGACGCCCAAGTGCACTCTCTCTGGATCCCTGTGTTTCTGCTGTCTTTATGTGTCCGGTGCACCATTTGTCCACGTGTTAATTCATGTTTCACGTTTTGTTGTCTGAATGACTGGCTGTTCTGTGTTTTGTGTCAAAAAAAGAAAAATGGTTACAAAAATCTTGTCTACTGGCTTTTGATTTCCTAATTTAGCCTTAAACCTCCACAGAGGAGGCTAAGAAAGGCCGGGCAAGTTTGCCTGGGAACAAGCAAGGCCGACTGGCTTTGGGCCATGGCCAGGAGCAAGGCGTGGCAAGGTAGGAGTTTGTGGCTTCTTAGCCCTAAGGCTGGGAAGCTGAGAGTTGGTTTTTCCTGGAAGAATTTTCCTGGAAGGTTCTCTGCAATTGGATCCAGAAATTGACAGAGTGTTCTTTATCTTGAAATTGTGGCTGGAAAAGGTAAAATTCTTTGATTGGTCTGGTTTATGAGACAAGTATGGCCACCTAATTTAGATTTCTGAACAGTCTCAAAGGTGAAATATGTTCTGTATGTATTGGTCATAAGATTATGGCTTATAAATTAATGGGTATGATCAAAAGGATGTAACAATGGTTTTTAAAAGGTAAACCTTAAAATGGTTGCTCAGGCCTAGAGCCGCCTTAAATAGCAGCATGTGGCATGGAACAGCATGGAAAGCTAGGCCTCTAGGATACTTCTAAATTAATAACTAGTGCTGGAATCATTTCAAGCACATGGCATGAACAAGCCCAGAAAACTGGGCCTCAGAAATGCTCCTAATTGATACAATATTTTATGTGATTCTTATCCTAAAAGGTAGACTTTTAGAGATAAGATTTAAGAAAAGCATTAAAATGTGCAAGGTAGTGCATTTGTAAATTGACTGGCAAGCCTTGTGGTGCAGAGATGATGTTTAAAGTATTGATTTTTTTAGATGAAAAAATGTTTTAAGATTAGATTTTGCTTTCTCAAAGATGTAGAAAGATTTTAACGTTGCAAATGAAACTTTAAATTATGGTTAAAAGGTTCGCCAGCATTTCATTTGGCAGCAGCCTACAGTTTGATTACAAATTTAAGATTTTTAACTCACCCATAGATTGTTAATTAAGATCATTACAGGAGCAATTGGAATAGCCCTGGTACAGCTGCCATTCAAGGCTCAGGACAGCCCATGGTGTTTCTTTGTTCTACAGACCTCACCCCACCCCCTCTCTGCTCCCTCCCTGCCTCCAGGGCAAATTCCTCCAAGCTAAACTAGAAGTACCCAAATGCTATTAATTATAAAGTTTAAATTTAAAAGTTACAATTGGTCAAGCAGACTGTAAGATTTGTAGGGACATTCCAGGCTGGCTTGCCTATTTTTTTTAAAGGGTTATTATTGATTAAAAGGTTTGTTTTTTCCTTTGCACCCTGGTAGATTTAAAGATTTCTAGTGAACCAGAAAAAAGTTTAATTTTAGGTACGGCTAATAGCCTTACATTATGTAAGAAGTTTATAATCTTTGCTTCAATAGGAAGAAGCTGAGGGTTTGAATCTTTCAGTGGAAAGCATGCTATTAACTAGTGCCTTTTTAAAGGGCAGTTTTGTTTAAAATTCTTGCACTCACACTTTGAGCTTTAAAGCTCTGGTGGGTAAAGGTAGCTCCAGATCAGAGCCAGGTTAGCTCAATCAGTAGAGCATCAGGTCTTTAAATTGAGGACCCAGGGGTTAAGTCCCTGTTCCTGAAGGAAATATTCAGAGGCAACATTTAGGGTTTTAATTATACTGGAAAAATTGTGGTACAGAAAGTCTGAAAAAGAAAAAATTGATTCACTTCAAAATTTTTATTTTCAAAAGCTTTTGGGAAACTTTATTTTGCTAAAACCTCATTTAGAATCTTAAGATGACTCAAACCTTTGTTGGGTGTTATCTGGAAAGACACAAGCTAATTCGTAAATACGAAAACTTTACAGAAAATTAAGAAAGCCCTTTTAATTGTTATCAATTATAATCTATGGTTATCGAATACTAGCTACTTATTTTAATTATGGTTATCAAAATGTGCCCACAACGAATCTTTGGCGAGAGAAAACATTTATGTGAAATCATCCTTCTTGAACATCCTATAAAGGGCTGCTGTGGTGCTAATTAAGAATTATAAAGTAAATCCTTATATTTTAGAAAAATTAAAATTAAAATTGTGTCTTAAAAACCTGACAAAGTGTTCACCTCTCGTTCCAAACAGCAATAAATGTGGTTACTACAGAATATTGATATTCGGCCTAGTACTTGCCATCATTTTAAATAAAGTTAATAATCATTTTCCTAAAGATAAGTTAAAAATTGTTTTGTGCATGTCTTTTTTACCTTCTAAATCTTCATGCATGCATTCATCCCAATTTCTGTATTTAAAAAAAAAACAGCCCTTCAAGGGGAAAAGGTATATATGTTTTATTCCTTTGAATTTCCTCCTATTTCAGCACAGATAATTAAATTGCATGCTGCAGATGGTGTTTTAAAAGGTCAAAAATTAATCAAACTTTGATTTGTATATTAATAGTCAATATATATATCAGAGCTTACAATTACTAAAATTATTTGACCTTCAGATATTATTAATTTTCAAGTTTGCAATTGTTTAAGCATGTACAATTCATAAAAATAAATGCTGTTCTTTTAAAAGGACTGTCTTTAGATATTTAAGAAATTGCTCTAGATTGCCTGGATAAAACTTCTTAAGCAATACAGTGCTAAATTCATATTCCCAGGCGGATTATAGAACTTATACAAGAATAATTGGCCATATGATTTCATTCTTTACATCATCCAAATAGTGATGGCTTTAGATAATATTTTAATATTTTTACAGAATGTACAGGTCAAATTTCAAAGATTTGTTCTTAGTGTTCTCAGCTTGTTTACTTGTTTCCACATAATGATATCAATTCTTGAGGACATATACTTAATCAATTGCTGCAATTAGATACTTTTATTTCTAATTAATAGATAAATAAAATATGCACTTGTAACTTAAAACTTTTCAAGCATTCCAGTTATAATTACTCCTTAAGAGAAACAACTAAAAGTGTTATTCCCTATGTTAAAATTTTTGCTGTGTTTGACATTCCTAATCAGATTTATACAAATACTGGAGCTGACCTTTATAGTCAAGCATTTGAAACAATTTAATGTTGTCCATGTTAAAGAGAATTTTTATAATTCTCAAAGACAAAATTTTTTTTGGCTTTTAAATTTTAAATTTTAAAAACAGGGGCTGATAGCTACCCCCACTCCCGCCCCGGGACACAAAAAGTGTTGTTTTAAACTTTTTCAGACTGATATTTAAGATCAGTCTGTGGTGGACAGCCATTGGCATTTGGTTACTTATACTTAGGCCATGGTAAAATGGCAGGACCTGTTAAAGAATAAATGAACAGGGTCCAGACCCTATAAGAATCTATAAAGTGGGAGAGTTTAGGTTTTTCTCCACAGGATACTGCAGAAACTGACAACTGCAAGAAGGATTTGTTCAACAAGCTGACATGTAAGTTCCTGAGTGCCCTGAGTTTTATAACAAGAAGACTGATTTGGGCATACACTTTTAACCTTTAAATGGTCCCAGATGAGAAGGGCTAAGATGCCTTGCTTTAAACACTTTTTAACCTTTTGGGATAGAGAACATTAAAGACCATGGAATTTGACTTTAACAATTAGTCATAAGAAGGACTTATATGGGGCTGGTGAGATGGCTCAGCGGGTAAGAGCACCCGACTGCTCTTCCGAAGGTGATAAGTTCAAATCCCAGCATCCACATGGTGGCTCACAACCATCCGTAGCGAGATCTGGCTCCCTCTTCTGGAATGTCTGAAGACAGCTACAGTGTACTTACATATAATAAATAAAATAAATCTAAAAAAAAAAAAAGAAGGACTTATAATGATTTTTCTCTTTCCTTCAATGTGACCAGTTAGTCTAACAATCTTAGACTGGTCTAGGAATTATTCCAATATGAGAGATTCTCCTATTAAGATTGCTAAAAAAAATTTCAGCCATTAGAGTTAACTTGGAGCTTGGTCTATTTTACATAAGAAACAGCCTTTCTGCTGATTCTCCAAGTCACCTCCTCCACACCTGGAGGCCAGAGCCTGAGTTTGAGCGTTGCAAATTAGCAACTGAGTAAAGACTTCCTAGTGCTTCCAAGAGAGGTTCTTAATCCTATTGTGTTTCAACTGCTTTCAGTTTTGTGTTTCCAAACAGGTTTGTTTCCCCCTGCAGCAGAACTCCAATGAGCCAGTGAGCCATCGGGTCAGGCACAGCTGACATGAAATATTATATTTGTGGCTTTGGTCTGATATTGGGAGACTAGGCATGCCGAGAGGGCTGACGGTCTAAAACGGGCAACCAGACATCCCCAGCTATATCAGTCTAAGACAGAGGTATGTGCCAAAATGCCGTGGTTTATTAATATTTTGCCACAGAGCCATGTTTGTGCAGTAAATATTCAGAAACTAGCTGCATGTATACTCAGAGATGGACCTGGATAGCTGAGAGGGTCTGAGAAATTCCTAAGACATGACGCAGCCGACAGGCACCATTTCCCATAAACAGGACTATAAAAGCACAAATTAATTTTGTGCCTCAGTCCCGCTTATTTTTATTATATAAGTAGGAAGGAGATGTAGTGTCCCTCCCCCCACCAGCCTGAAACAGGCTGATACACGGACCAGCCATGGAAAGCCACATGCGGTGTGGCATCCATTGTCTTGTTAAGTAGCACCTGAGCTACCCTGGTGTCCTGTTGCCTGCCTCTGGGCGGCTCCCTGGACCCCGGCTCCGCCCAGTTCACCTGCCTTCAGCGGGAACATCCCACAATGCTTCAGGCTTTCCGCCAAACTCCTGGCGCCTGCGCAGAACCGACTAGGGGGGGCGGGGCCTTCCCCTAAAAAACTAAGGAGAACCCAAAAATAAACTAGATGCTTTGATCGGAATGTATATGTCGACTTGGCATTTTTCTTTTCTCCCACCCTGGTTCTCATTTTAGCCCCAGAGACCATCTTCCAGAGAACCTCCTACAGACTCCTATTTTTTAAGTGCACCTATCTTTAGTCTACTTATTTCTGTTATAGATCTATTTCTTACTTTTTAATTCTTCCTAGTCTATAGAAGATGGTCATTACTTCATTTATGTCTCCATAATCATATCTTTCAGAAAAAGACACACAAAATCATAAAAAGGGGGGGGGGGATGTGACTTTGCTTTATTTGGCCTCTAAGTCTTTGCCTGAATTACCTTTTAACCATAGCAGTGCAGTCTCAGACTCAACGCTGTTGGTAAAGGCTGCTGGGTAGCCTTAAGTGTAAGGGTTAGTCTGGTGCTATACATTGGACCCTAAGATCTGGTTGCTCCAAGACAAGCAGATCCTCACATATACCAGCTTTTATTGTGTAAATCCACCCCCCATATTATCCGTGATTGGTTAATAAAGGTGCCTACAGCCTGGGCTGAGCAGGAGAGGGGGCAGAGCAAATGTTCTACCCTTGAGCTCAAACCTCCACACTCACTATGCTATGAGGTCTACACAGCACACCTGCTTGCCTACCTCCACACTGGGTTTGACTTGGCTATTCCTCAGCAGTCATTAGTAATACATGTAGACCCAAAGATCAAGTCCAGTGATCTACACTTAGCGAAAGAGCCTACCGCAAAGTGTAGCTAAGCTGCCATAGCAGTCACGCCCACGATCACTTGCATATTGCAAGTGTGACATAGAAAGTGGGTCAGGGCTCATCAACCTGAGTCATAGGTTCACCTCTGCCAATTACAGACGAGAGCAGGAGAAGCAGAAGCAACAGATTTACCCTCCAGGGCACACATGGTGCCAAACGAGGACCAGACACATCCACTCCAAAGAGCAAGGCTGAGAACCATGCTTAGTGACATAAACTGGGGTACCTGGAAGCCTACGGCAGAAGAATCAAGAGTTTGGGACTAGCCTGGGCTACCAAGGGAAACCCTATCTCAAACAACAATGACAAAACAAACATGTGAAAACTCTTTAGAAAACAAAACCGATAGATAGATAGATAGATAGATAGATAGATAGATAGATAGATAGATAATAAATACAGGTGTAAGGCACCATGGCTGCCTAGTCCTCCTCGTTTCTAAAAGGCCTGGCATACCTGTTTTGCAGAGTATATTCTGTTCATGCTTCTCTCTGCCTCTGTTTCGTTAGATTCTTCCAAATGCACTGGATGTTTATGTATGCAATACTGTGGATGCTAAAGTTATATTTTAAGTTAAAATAACTGTGTTTAAGAGATCCATTAAAAAAAAATGCCTGCCCCACTTGCCCAAGGACAGATAACATCCTGGAATGGTGGAGTGAAGTGGAAACTTCTAGTTTCTTTGGAGAGTCAGTCAGGTCAAATGCTGGTTTGCTGGGGCACACAGGTGAGAGGATGTTTTGCTAAAGCAAACACATGGAAAGACCTGTGATAAAGGAGTATAAATATGACCCACAGACAGTGGGAGACGAGCACTGAGCTTTGGTTTGGTTTGTTGCACCTTGCTATTCTTCACTAAAGACTCACATGTATTGGTTCGTCTTACATAGCGTTGTTGAGCTCCACTTGCTGTAATGCTGCCATTGAGAGAAACTCGCCCAAGAACTGCCTGTGAGGCTCCTGCAGCAGCTTGCTGCGTCTGCAGCCTCATCTCAGGCCAGTTGGCAAACCTGGTGGTTTCTTCAGGATTGAACTACAGCTGCCTGGTGTCTGCCTAGAGGACTGGACTGCAGCTGTGGAATCGGATTTGGTGTTTGCTATGGGACTGAACTGCTGTCAAAGACAAGGTTCATCCCCAAAGAACTATTGCTGAACAGGTTCACTTCCCCCACATCCTAATAAGTTTTCTCTTCCACCACCTCTGCTGGGTAGTGGGCTAGAGAGAGGTTGAACCCCTATTAAAAGTAGGTTGCAAAAAATGTATGCCTACCCTGGAGGCTGTTGTTCAGCCACACAGTTTCCACTTCAGTGAACAAGGTTGGTTGTCTCAGCTGCACAAAGTGTGCTTGATCACACGTAGGTGGAAGATATGTCGGCATGAAGTACATCAGGGTGTAGGGCTGTGCCCCCTTCTCATGCCTCATTGGATGAAGACAGGAAGTATCTAGCCCTGCGTAACCTAATTCACTGCCATTCTTCAGGAATTCTGGGTATGGATCTGGCCAATGTCAACCATCCTGGCCGGTATTAAATGAAGCTTATGTTAGACCATCGTGGATTTGATCTTTCTTCTCACAGTTTTCAGGTTGTTTAACAATACATCTCCTGATAACACACTAATATCTCTTAGGACAAAGGTACTCTACTCCTGAGTTCAAATATATGCTTAGAAACAAAAATAAGGGGCCAGCAATGTGGCACAGTAAATAAAGGTACTGCCACCGAGCCTGACAGCCTGGGTTTGGCTCGAGCCATAATGTGGAAGGACATAACCAACTTCCACAAGTTGTCCTTTGCCCTCCACACAACACACACACACAGACACACACACAGACACACACAGTAGGAAAGCAGAAAGAGCTTCGGGATGAATGTAAACCAAGAGACACCAATCTTTCCTTTTAGTTACAACATAAACTAATGTAAAGACATTCAGCACATGGCTGCACATGAAGGGGGCAGAGGCAAAGGGGAGAAAGGTTAGAGGGAAAGGAAGCCGAGGCTAGTTCAAAATCTGATCAGCATAACGAGGCGGCTCCTTCCTTCCTTCTGCTCAAGCAGAATTTTATGGTTGGGGGCCACCAGAGCATGGGGAACTTTATTAATGGGGTTACAACATTAGGAAGGCTGAGAGTTGTAAGCAGATCTGATAGGACCTGCACTAGGAAACTTAGCTATATTTTCTAGGACGCCTATTTTATTTTATCTTATTTTTATTTTTATTTAGTTAGTTAGTTGGTTAGTTTTGTACATTTTAGCATCACCAACACAGTGACTCAACTGTACCCGATGGTAAGGCCACTCTGTAAGGTGTAAGGATGCGGCAAATCCATCACCCTGGTAACATAAGATGATATGTCCTCACTAATCTGTTTCAGAAACTAAAGATAACATAGTACAATGTTTAATGTGACCCCCTCAACACGGAAATGGAAATGATTTATTACCTAATACCATGTGGTCTCCTCACATTCCTATGTAATGATTTCTTACAAATAAGACCTTACACTGGATTTCTAGTACTTTCTGTCATTCCTACAGAGGGATCAGAGATGGCCCCGCTTTATGCCAAATTTAACTCAACAACAAATCAGTTTGACTCCACTTAAGAAGGCCAGAGTTGGAGCTGGAGAGATGGCTTAGCAGTTAGGAACACTGGCTGCTCTTCCAGAGGACCCAGGCTCTAGTCCCAACTCCCAGAAAGCAGCTCCTATCTGTCTGTAATTCCGGTTCTAGGGCATCAGTCTCCCTCTTCTGGCCTCTACAGGCACTGCATGCACATTGTGCTCAGACACAGGCAAGCAAAATACCATTTTGGGTAATGCATAAATAAATAATTAAATAATGCCAGAGTTTAGGGAACTATATTACTCATCAGCACATAATTCATTTTGGTTTTTTCTTATTTTTTTCTTTTATTTTTTTCAAGACAAAGTTTCTCTGTGTAGCCCTGGCTATCTTGGAACTTGCTCTGTAGACCAGGCTGGCCTGGAATTTAGAGATCCTCTGCCTTCCAAGTGCTGGAATCAAAGGTGTGAGCCATCCGAGCCTGGCTCACTTTTGGTTTCTTATATATCACATTTTTATGTTCTTTATATATAAAAATATATAGCATATAATAAACATTGGTCTGATATACTGAAATCCAGATGGTATGCAGCAAATCTTACAAAGATAGGTGAATTAGTCTATAAATAAAAATGGCTAGGAGATATGTGGTTCCAAACCATTGCAGTAAAACATGAAATCATAATGAAGTCTGTCATACAAGTTTTTTGGTTTCTGAGTATGACTGAAAGTTATATTTATACTATACCATAGTCTATTTTAAATGCAGTAGTATTATGTCTAACATGTATATACCTTAATTTGAAAGGATTGGGGACTGGAGAGATAACTCAGTTGTTAAAAGCAGAGGCAGCCGGGCGTGGTGGCGCACACCTTTAATCCCAGCACTCGGGAGGCAGAGGCAGGCAGATTTCTGAGTTCAAGGCCGGCTTGGTCTATAGAGAGAGTTCCAGGACAGCCAGGGCTACACAGAGAAACCCTGTCTCAAAAAAAAAAAAAAAAAAAAAGCAGTGACTGTTCTTCCAGAGGACCAGGGTTCAATTCCAGGCACATACATGGCAGCTCACAACTGTTCCAGTGTATCTGACACCTTTACACAGACATACATACAGGCAAAGCACCAATGCACACAAAATAAATAGATCTGCTGGGCAGTGGTAGTGCACACCTTTATTCTTGGCACTTGGAAGGCAGAGGCAGGCGAATCCATGAGTTCGAGGCCAACCTGGTTTACAGAGAGAGTTGGTGCTCACTTCGGCAGCACATATACTACAGAGAGAGTTCCAGAACAACCAGGGTTACACAGAGAAACCTTGTCTCTAAGAACAAAACAAAACAAAACAAAAAATAGATCTTAAAAAACAACAACAAAACCCTTTTACTACTACTTTAAATGCTAATCTGTCTGCTCCTCCTTGTAACATTTTGTAACATTTGGCTGGCCACAGAGGGTCTTGATTTGGGCAGATGTTAACTGATGGGCGTTGCAATTATTGAAGGTTGAGACACTTATGGCAATTTCTTAAAACAGGAATGAAGTTTGTCTTATCGACTGTTGATCTCTCTGTACCTGGAGATGCGGTCTGACAGCCTCTTACCTAGAGAGAACGCTTCTACAAAGTGAGCCAAAATGCTCAGAGTCGGCCCGTGTTGTCGGCTCTGTTTATGTAACAGTCTAAGTTTGACCCTGCCGCTTCTCCGTACTCACAGCATCTCCCCTAGGAATTGATCTCATCTCGTCTTTCCTCTTCTCTAAGCAACAACTCCTCAGCTGTGACAAATTTTATTGTGAAAGTGAAACCAGGCCATCTATCTATCTATTTATTTATTTCTATTTCACAGATACAGTCTGCAGTTACTTCCTCCACTGACGTCTTGAATCCTCCCAAATCTTCCTGGAGGGTTGGAATGAATTCCTTCCAAACTCCTGCATCAACTGGCATTTTGATATGCTCATAAATGGCACCAGTGGGCCATAGCCTGGTGCTGTGGTAGCAGGCATGAAGACTCCATTAGTCTCCTGGATGTCTCCAGAAGAGCTCTGGGGGTCCTGGTGTGCAGTAAGTTTTTGAAAGCAATCTTCCCTGCCCCCTTTATCAGCAGTAGGTCTCAATGGTGGACCTGAATAATCCAGCTAGGGACTTTAAGTTGAAGCTACTGCTCATTGAGTAGTCTGTAACCTCAAAAAAGCCAGCCGCCCTCTGAGGGTTCAAAGCCAGCCTTGACTTCTCTCCAGCTATGGAAGTCCTAGATGGCTTTTAGGATAAGGCCGCTTTGCCCTCACTGATGTTAGCATGGCTCCCTACACCAGTCATCTTCGCCAAACCTTCTGGATAACTGGCCGCAGCTGCGTCATACTCTGTCCTGCGGTACCCTCTGAGCCCCTTTAACCTCTTCTGCAGCACCCTGCTCTCCCCTTCACAGAACTGAGGGGAGCTAGGGCTTGCTCTACATTAGGCTCTGGGCAAAAGGACTGTGGTGGCTGGTTTGACCTTCCATCCTGACTCCTAAAACTCCCTCCTTATTTCGGATAAAGCCATTTTGCTTTCCGGTCAACCATGTGCTCCCTGGAGTAGAGCTTTCAGTTTCCTTATGCAGTCAGAGCATGGCTAATTATTTGGTGGAAGAGGCCGCGTGTTCCATCTGCCTCGGCTTTTGATAAACTGTCCTCACTGTTTATTGTAGCTTTGGACTTAGAATGAGAGACAACTGACTCTTTATTTTTTCTGCTTGAGTAATCAGAGGCCACTGTGAGCTATGACTCAGGCAAACTGCAATATGCTTGGGTCTTGGGGAATAAATAGGCGGGCAAGAAAGGAGGGGCAGGAAATAAAAAGTAGGCGGAGCAGTCAGCATACACACATTTATCAATTAAGTTCATCGGCTTCTTTGGATGTGGCTCGTGGTACCTCAAAAGAGTTTCAGCAAGAACGTTAAAGGTGCTGGGTTTGGTGGAGCACTTGGGCGGCAGAGGCAGGAGGGTCTATCCGACTTCTGGGCCAGCCTATTCAACCTAGTCAGCGCCAGGACAGGACTACATAGAGAGACCCCCATCTCAAAAAAACACAAACAAACAAACAAACAAACGGACTCAGGTCATGGTAGCCCATACTTGTCTTCTCAGTACAACCCAAGCAGTATCATCCAACATCAAGTTTCAGATGAGAAGATTTCATAGTTAATGAGTGCCTGTCTCGTTTGCTTTAAAGCCTTGTAGGACAATGCCATCCTGTGCTGAATGGCTAAGTAAAAAAAAAAAAAAAAAATAGACAGTAAATGCTGGTGAGGATGTGCGGAAAGGGATACTGAAATCTGGTGCAGCGAGCATGGAAAGGAGTAGGGAGGCACTGCAAAATAAAACTGGAAGTCCCACGGTCCCACGTGATCCAACCATACTGCTCCCAGGCTTCTATTCAAAGAACTCTATATCCTACTATCAATACTCAGCTCAGCCCCATTCGTTGATGCTCTACTCGCAACAGTCAGGAAAATGGAAACAGCCCAGATGCCAATCAACTGCAGAATATAATAAAAATGTGCTACATTGACACAATAGGAAATTATTCAGCTGTCAAAAATGAAATTATGAGCTGGGCAGTGGTGGCGCACGCCTTTAATCCCAGCATTTGGGAAGCAGAGGCAGGCGGATCTCTGAGTTCGAGGTTTGCCTGGTCTACAGAATGAGTTCTGGGGCAGCCAGGGCTACACAGAGTAACCATGTCTTGGAAAATGGGGGCGGGGGGGGTGAGATTATGAAGTGCGTAAGTAAATGGATGGAGCTGGAAGCGGTCACTCTGGATGAGGTAACCCAGACACAGCAAGACAAACGCTGCGTGTTTTCTCTCACGTCTGGGTTTTAGCTTTGCCTCCTTTTTCATTGAGAACGTCCATAGGGATCAAAAACTTAGTGAGAAGTTGGTTTCTGAATCCTGCTCTGTGGAGGGCTGCCCAAGTCAGAAGTCAGGGGGAAGCCGTAGATTTGGGCTCAGGGTGGGATCTTCTATGGATTCCTCTTCGTTTCTCTGTGTACCACACAGGCTTCTGGTGCACAGGGCAAAAAAGGATGGCCGGACTCCCCGGAACTGGAGTCACGGGTTGTTGGGAGTCACCCCAGTTCTGTTGGAAGAACAGCCAGTGCTCTTAACCGCTATGCCATCTTAACTGCTCTTCATTGTGCCAAGAGGCCCACCTGTCTCAGTACTGGGGTAACTCACATAGAAACCCACGCAGTTTTCAAGTGAAAGCTAGAGTCCCTCATGCTTGCATGGCAGGCACCTTACCAACTGAGCCACGCCCCCAACTGAGCCACACCCCAAACTGAGCCACGCCCCAAACTCCTCATTAACTCTCCATAGTATTTAAACACTGCCGAGCTTCATGCATTGCCCTGGCAGTTGTTACATCCAAGCGCAGCCCCTCCGAGCACGCCTGTGGCTAGAACATCTAAGGGCGCCTGCAGTTCTTACTTGAGTAGGTGCTGTTCTTGAACTCCTTTTGGTACTGCTCTCGGAGCAGCAACAGCTCCTGGAAGGGCCATTCCACCTGGAGTTTCCTCAACACGTCAGCAGAGACCGGCTCAGAACTGCAAATATCTGCAAGCAGACGAGAGAACTCAGGGACACTGTTTTCACTGGGACAAGGCTGAAATTCAACCTGGATATCTAGTCAATTGTTAATGCGGCTACTAAGGCAAGTGATTACATTTCTGGTTACTAAGTACAAGATCAGAGGAACATATATATTCTGTTACTCGGACCCCATTTGTTGGTTAATGACTACCAAGAGAACAACCAACAGGTGACAGCTTAATTAACATTGGGTGTCCCCTGGGGTACTGGACACGATTTCAAATGGTTTGCTAATCCAGAAATCCCCTCAACAGCTTGAACCAATCAGAGATTTGGATGTGGAGGTCAGAGTTCAGCTCAAAAATGAAAGTTCATTTTTAATATGCAGCTGGCCGTTGGGGCACATACTATCTCAATGTGTCCCCCCACGCTGTGGCAGGAGGATTGGCAGGAGTTTGAGGCCAGCTGTGACTATGTAGCAAGACCCTATCTTAAAAACAAAACAGGATACCGACCAGCTTCTCTCTGTGACATTTCACAAGACTTTCAGAATCAAGCGATTCCTGGCCAAGAAACAAAAGCAAAACTACCCTGTTCCTCAATGGATTTGGATGAAAACTGGGGACAAAATCAGGGACAACAGCAAGAGAAGACACTGTAAAAGCACAAAGCTGTGTCTGTAAGGATTCACACAAGGGCAAGACTGAGGGTTTACACTGACCCATGCTCATCTAACAATCCTACCAGATGGAGTTCAGCATTTTTTTTTAAAAAAGATTTATTTATTTTATGTATTTGAGTACACGGTGGCTATACTCAGACATACCAGAAGAGGTCATCAGATCCCATTATAGATGGTTGTGAGCTACCATATCGTTGCTGGGAATTGAACTCAGGATGTCTGGAAGAGCACTCAGTGCTCTTAACTGCTGAGCCATCTCTCCAGCCCCAGAGTTCAATATTTTTAACCTGGAGACTTGATCATGTTTAAATTGGAGGTCCGTAATAAAAATGTAGTAGGTTTTATAAAACAAACAATGACCAAACAAACAAACAAACAAAACCCAGAAAAGGTTGAAGAGATGTCTCAGCAGTTAAGAGCACTTGGTGCTCTTGTAGAAGCACTGGGTTCAAATCCCAGGACCCACTTAGTGGCTCATAAGTGTCTGTAACTCAGTTCCAGGGTATCCAACCCCTCTCTGACCTCCTCAGGCAGCAGGCACACATGTAGTAAACATACATACATGCAGGTAAAGTGTACACACACATTAAAAAATCAAAGCACATAGAAAGTTGTTATTTTGCACTGGCAAATTACTGACTGTTCTGCCTGGAAGGCTGGCACTCCCCAAGTTTCTGGAGCCACCCCAACTCTCCTCCCAGGAAGCCTGCATGGCTTTATCACAAGACAGCAGGGGTAACAGAGCTGCTGCCAGAGCCAGCTGACCAGCTGATGACTTCCTTCCAGGGACTCTATCCTGTGACTGGCTAACAGAGTCCCTTTTCTACCTCAGTGCTCACAAAGAATATCTCAGGGGAGCTTTGGGGATCTCAGGGAGCCTCCTTATCAGCCCTGGGATAAGGAAAGTGAGGTGCAAAGATTTGCTTCCCATCTAAACTTAAATGATGAATGCAGAAAAAAAGGCAAATAGCCAAAATGGAAAATCAGGAATGCTTAATAACTGGTGGGCAAGAGTCTGCCCAGCAGAGCCAACACCTGAAACTTATTATTAAAGGAGGCCCTCACGCCTTCTTTCTGCCTTTTTCTAATTACCATTCTTCCAGTTTAGGACCAATAGCTGACTGACTGAATACTTTCTCACTGGAGAAAGTAAGCTGAAAGAAATATGCCATACAGGAACTGGTTAAGTGCTGCTCACACCATAGCCATACAGGAACTGGTTAAACGCTGCTCACACCATAGCCATACAGGAACTGGTTAAATGCTGCTCACTACCATAGCCATACAGGAACTGGTTAAATGCTGCTCACTACCATAGCCAGAATGCATACCCTCTTAAGGAGTGAAGAAGTATACATCTCGCAACTGTCCAGATGTCTGGTGTCTCAGGTTATGGACAAATCCTTGGGGCCAGCAAGGGTAGGTTCTCAGACAAGGTCCACACACATCCCATATCAGAACTGTCTGATAAGCTTGGTAAAGACAGAATCTAAGGTTGGAGCCATGAGACCCCATCACTCAGACTCACCTGGGGGATAGGACAGTCTGTAAAGTTGAGAACCAACGCCCAGTAAAGCAAATTGTGCTCAGGTAGAAGTTCGCTGTTTCTGTATTCAGTCTTTCTTCCAATCTCCTCATATAACCATGTGTTTCTATCTGTTGCTACATTGTTACCTATAAACATTCTCCAGTCTGTTTCTACTCCAAACAGCTATTTTTCAGCTACAACCAGTGTTTGTTCAAAACCCCTAGTTATGCCCTGCACAGCATATCTGAGATGCTCTACAGTCAAGAAGACATCAGAGGAGGGAAGTGGCCCACTGACTCTTCTTAGGTTCTCTACTTGTCTAAGGGTCAGGTCTGAACAATGACACTTTTCACTAAGCAGTCTCATGACTGATCCAGGCTAACTAAAATATACAATCTTTTAAAAAGTTTTACCATGGTTGACTTGAGATTTCCAGTAACTTCTTTCTTCGGAAGTCAGTTCCTTGTCGGGATCAAAAATAAGGAAGTCAGTCTTGGTGCCGCCAAATCTCAAGTATGCAGGAGATAAGCCTCTAGCCAGAGCGCGGAGTCGTGGAGAACTGTTACAAGACAGGCAAGAAAGCATAATAATAATTAATATTATCTTAGAGGGGGTTTTTTTGAGACATCTTAACACATAGTCTAGGCTTGCCTTGAACTTGTGATCTCTTTGCCACTGTGCCCAGAACACTAGGTTTACAGACATGCAACATTGTTGCAGCTTGTAATTATTTTCTGCGAAAGCTAAACATTCAGTTAACATTTCAGCTAAACATTTCATTTCCTAGGCTCTTGGTGCACCTACTCCTTAACTTGTACTGTTCTCTGACTCTAGGGGATGAGCAGAGGTGAGCAGTTCCAGACACAGAAATAAAGATCCTCCAGGGATTAACCTGATTAGAGGAGTCAGGGTGAGTTTGGGGGTGGTGCCTTGGAAGACGGTACTGTCATTTGCCGAGATGAGGAACATGTTCCTGGCCATAGATTGGAAAGGCAGGAGGAAGAAAGCGGCAGAAGGATCTGTAGAAATTGAGATGCCAATTGTGGTGGATACATCTTTCAGTGGCAACTTGCCTGTGTTTATAATCACCTTGGCAACACACCTCTAGGTATGCCTAAGAGTGTATTTCCAGACAAGTTTAATGGAGGAGGTAAGATCTACTCTAAATTTTGGTTACACCACCTCACAGTTTGGAGTCCCAGACTGAATAAAAAGGAGAAAGTGAACCGTGTCTCTCTGCTCTCCATGCAGATGCCATGAGACCAGCGGCCTGCAGCTCCCTCCTCTGTGATGTCCCTGGCATGATGAACAAGATGTTGAACCAAGCTTTTGCGTCCTTAAGTTGCTCTTGCCAGACATCCTGTGACTGAGGTTGGCAAAACTAACTAATACATAAACGGTCACCAAACCCACAGGGCCATAGGCCACATGTGACTGGAACTCAAGAAATATACCTAGGCTGGGGATATATTCTGTAGACTCCTCGGTATAAAGTCAAGGATCAGTCACTCACACCTAGACTTGATGTTCTTCCAGAACTCCACAGCCACTACACTTGGCAGGGACATCTTAACACGTACCTGTGTCCTCCTTCTCCCCTCTATTCTATCCCTCTAGGGTATCCCTGGTCCTGCCAATATTACCCACATCACCCCCACTCCGAAGCTATCCTGGCCAACCCATGATATTGCTAGCTCTGTCTCTGCCCACCTTCTGTGGAGCCAGACTCCAATCCCCACTTAGGGGATCTCCAGAGTCAGCCCCCTCCCCCCACTGACAACCTACCACCCACCCCAACCCTCTTCACTCATCTGAGACTGCTCCAAATGTGAACCCAGAGTCCCAACCAGAGCTTCAGATCTGGGACCAGTTAGAGTCTGAACACAGAAACCCAGAGCAGCCTTGTTGGAGCCCAATCTCTGACCAGCAGAGAGTGGAATAAATGACATTAACTCCAAAAAGCAGGTTCAGAGCAGCTGCAGCCGCTTCTCTTTATTAGGAGGTTTCTTGCAGCTTCCCCAGCTTCTCAGTCAGTCTTCAGTCTGTTCATCATCATCAATCAATCATATCATATATCACTCTCTGGGACTGTTCACACTTATCTCTTCCATTCATTCACGTCACCTCACAATACCCCATTATAGCCGTACACATCCAAGGCAGCGTGCAGGATTGGCTGATAGAACGATTCGCGAGATGTTGCACTAACCTCTCAAACGAGGTACACATGTGCATGATTGAGACTGAGGTAAACAATCGAGGTTACGGGGCTTTAGCCCAGAGCCAGGGCGCCATCTTTGGCCCATGCGGCCATGCCCACTCCCCACAGGCCTCAGACTGAAAATCAAGTATCATTCCGTGGGTCCACAACCTGTCACACTGGAGTAAACAGTGACCAAAGAACCAAACACCCAGCCAGCAAAGGTGAGACTAGATATCTACATGAAGAAGCTTGCCATAACTCCAGGTTCCTAGGTCCCAAGCAAAATCAGAAAAACCAAAACAACAGGCCTTCTCCAGAAACCAGCACACTATTATGTTACACCCTGAGCAAAGCAATTCAGCTGAAGTGTAAGACAAGCATTTCAGTGTAGCAATTATGGATGTGTTCAAGGGTCTTACAGAGGGTAGGAATAAGTGTCTCAGTGAAGATGACACATAATCACTCACATAGCCCACGACCGCCAATACACAGCCCTAGAGCTCACGCAAAGGTCCTCCTCAGAGAGTCACCCAGGCCTCACACTGACTGTGACCAGGCACTGCTTCTGGTCCTCAGCGTTTTGACTTTGATGACAGAGATCCGTTTAGGTTTATGTACCTACTATCTATAAGGTGCTTGCCTACTATCTGTAATTGAGACAACACAACAGATTGGTGTCCTTTGGGACCTGGAGGGAAAAGGAGCTGTAGCACCCAGTGGTGGCCTGGGTCAGATGCACATGGACCAAAGCCTGGTCCCCAGAAGTATGGACCCCTGAGAGTGTCATGGGTCACTCTTCCTCAACCCAACCTGCTGTATGTCTTCCAGAGGGTTTCCCACTCTCTGAAATCGGTTTCCCCATGCATCTCACTGGTCTGCCTGTCCCAGCAGCTACCCTTATACTGGTCCCCGAGGACAGGGGCCTTGCCTGGTCCATCAGATTGTCCTCAGAACCTAGGGAATGGCACACAGCAGTACTTAGCCAATATCTGCTAAGTGAATGAACAAGAAAGCCAGCCTGAGAGCCTGAGAAAGGGCAAGGGAAGGCCAGCCAGCGACTGCTTTTGAAAAGATGACATTAAACCCCTGTGGCCATTGCCACACAAAGCAAGTCATGCGTCTCAGAGTTTTGCTACTAAGGAGCTCTTGTCTGTCTCCTTTTCTATAAAGTGCCTCTTGTGGTTTCAGAGTACAATATTAATACCCTCTGATTGGCGGGGGTGGGGGGTGGCGCACCACCACTACCAGCAACAACAACAACAAAAACAGATTTAAC
>LR749532.1:500030-635659 GCA_902729485.2 Mus minutoides
ACACACACACACACACACACACACACAGAGCAGTCTGTAGGTGTTTTATTTTACTTTTAGGGCAAAACGACATTGCTTCTCTTTGACATAGAAGCAGAAGTGCTTTATTATTATGCACTAAATACCATTATATTTCCATTTCCAAACTTAAAGGCCACCCCAGAGAGTCCAAAGGGGGCGGGGAATGGGATTGGACTAAGTGACAGGTGGCATCTCAGAAGGAGCAATGCGGCAGAAGCGGAGCTTATTATCACAGAAGCGTTTGGGTGATAAATCCAAAAGCTCAGATATGGAGGAAGTAGAGGAAGAGAGACTTATGAAGGTGCGCGTGCGGAGGATATACTTTTGCTTATAACGTGGAGTAGCTGAGAAGGCGCGGAGTTGTGCTCCAAGAGCAGAAAATTGGAATTTAAAGTGTTCACAGACAGAAAAGATGTTAATAGAGACAGAGTCAAGACGTGGTAGTAATGTTTGAAGGTTGACCTGGAGGAGAGCGGCGAGTGTGTGCTCAGGGGAAAAAAAAAGTACCCTGGTTCTCAGGGCTTGCCAATTCCCCTGGTGTGGAATATTCTCAGCGTGGCTGTTTTTAAGGTATCCGTGTGTTCCCACAGAATGTGGCCGTGAGAAGAAATGCTCACATTTGCGCTCGTGATACAAGCTGATCCTACACTGAGTAGCAATTATCTGAGGCACGAGGACGGAGAAATTGAGAGATTTGTTTTAGGGGGTAATCTTGATGTCACGTAAAGTGATGGTGGGACTTGGAACTGAGAGCAGTGCCGGGTCTTAGTCCATATGGAGACTAGGGAAACGACAAGGGTTGAACGTGGGCTGGAGGGGCTCTCACACTGGTGTCTCAACAACAGTCTTTAATACACATCAGTTTCCTCCAGCGCTGCAGGCAGGTTGGAAGGATTTTTTTTCCTTCTTCCCACTCGATCTTCTGAAATCACAATGATGTGGGTGTTGTTATCATCCTCACTTTATAAAAATAGAACCTAAACAAAAAGGAGCTGAGCTAACTCACTGAAGGTAACAAACAGGGATTTAAGCTACAGCGGTCTGCGTCCAAACGTTCTCTGAGCCGTTGTCTACAAGTAGGCTCAGGCATGGTGTATGAAAACGCACAGCTTGCCGGGCAGCGGTGGTGCACGCCTTTAATCCCAGCACTTGGGAGGCAGAGGCAGGTGGATTTCTGAGTTCGAGGACAGCCAGGGCTATACAGAGAAACCCTGTCTCGAGAAAAAAAAAAACAACAACAACAACAAAAGAAAAGAAAACGCATAGCTTGTACTCCTACCTAAGGGGAAGAGGAGGCTTCTGGGAACTGTTTTGTATTAGTAGGGCACGGGGGTGAAGGATTACACCATGAAAATGATAGCGGGTCACTAAGCTCAAGGCTCCAGGGAGTGTAGTGAAATGGTTAGGAGAGAAGGGGACACTAAGTGGTCAGTCAGGGACAAAACTCAGGGATAGACCAGGCCTGAGGTGTTCTCAGTTCTTTGTCTCTATCCAGTCAAAATTCTTTCTCTCAGTACTAGACAGGGCACCTGTGGCCCTTTGCCACGGGGGTCTGGTAGTTTGGATGAGAAATGTCCCATGTAGGCCTCGTACCAGCTGTTTTTATGTCAACTTGACACAAGCTAGAGTCATCAGAGAGGAAGGATCCTCAGTTGAGAAAATACCTCCATGAAATCTAGTTGTAAGGCATTTTCTCAATTGTTAATCAATGTGGGAGGGCCCAGCCTCTTATGAGTGGTGCCATCCCTGGGCTGGTGGTCCTGGGTTCTATAAGAAAGCAAGCTGAGAAAGCCAGTGAGCGGCACCCCTCCATGGCTCTTATACCAGCTCCTCCTGGCTCCAGGTTCCTGCTCTGAGTTCCTGTCCTGACTTCCTTCGATAATGAGCTGCAACGTGGAAGTGTAAGCTGAATAAACCCTTCCCTCCCCAACTTGCTTTTTGGTCACAGTGTTTCTTCACAACCACAGAAACCCTAACTTAAGACAGGCACACTTATTTGATCCCATGGTCTCCAGACAGTGGTGGTGTTTGAAGAGGGTTAGCAGATGCGGCCTTGCTAGAGGAAGCCACTAGGGGAGGGCTTTGAGAGCTTCCGGCCTCACCCCACTTCCAGAAGCTCTTTGCTTTGTGGAGGCTCCCTGACCATGGCCATCCCTGCCCTTCCTCTCCATCCCTTCCTCCTCTCCATTACAGAATCTCCCTGAAACATAAGCCCAAGTAAACATTTCTTTCCTTGGGTTGGAGAGATGGCTCAGTGCTTAAGAGCACTGACTGCTCTTCCAGAGGTCCTGAGTTCAATTCCCAACAACCACATGGTGGCTCACAACCATCTGTAATGGGAACCGATGCCCTCTTCTGGGGTGTCTGATGACAGAGACAGTGTACTCATATACATAAGATAAATAAATAAACCTTAAAAAAAATAAGTTCTTCCTTACGTTACCTTTGGTTGTGATGTTTTATCACAGTGGAAGAAAAGTAACTGATAAAATAAGTTATTAAAGCATGCACTTCATATGCTTCTCCATACACAGAATGCAGCTGTCAATGATGATGTGGGAATTTAACTATTAAAATTATAATGAAATGGCAAAAGCAACAACAACAACAACAAAAAAAAAAAACCAACCAACCAAACAAACAATGTATCCTTGGGGAAAAAAGAAGCAGATCAGCATAGGAAGCAAAAGCTGCATCTTCTTCTTCTTCTTCTTCTTCTTCTTCTTCTTCTCCTTCTCCTTCTCCTTCTCCTTCTTCTTCTTTCTTCTTTTTTTTTGCTTTGTCATTCAATGCCTCTTTTACCCCCAAGAACTTACTCCTCAACACTACATTCTGTCATCCGAAACAATGTGTCATCTGAATGAGGAATTGTGTGTGTGTGTGTGTGTGTGTGTGTGTGTGTGTGTGTCTTACTTCAGCTAGAGAGGAGGCGCTTTCTAATACAGTAGGTATAGCTGCTGGGCACTTGAAATGTGGTCGGACTGAACTGAGAACTGACAAGGGAAAACCACAAGATTTTAGATGCATCATGCCAGAAAGGGAATGTGAGCTGTTTCATTCTGCTCTGATAGCTGCTTCGGATGCAGCTCTGTGGCAGAGCAGGCTGTTTAGTGTGCGGGACCCTGGACTCAGGCTCCAGCACCTCCAACCCTTAGCGCTCACACACTACTCAGTACTCTTTCTGTTTCCTTTATGCTGTTCTGCTTCTGAGATGGGGCCTCACTATGTATCCCAGGCTAGCCTTGAACGTGTGATCCTTTTGTCTTCTGAGATGGGACCTCACTATGTATCCCAGGCTAGCCTTGAATGTGTGATCCTTTTGTCTTCTGAGATGGGGCCTCACTATGTATCCCAGGCTAGCCTTGAATGTGTGATCCTTTTGTCTTCTGAGATGGGGCCTCACTATGTATCCCAGGCTAGCCTTGAACATGTGATCTTTTTGTCTCTAAGTGCTAGGATGATATAGCTGGTGATTGTGTTTGGCCTTTCTGCCTTTTGTAAAATGTGTCTACTAAAAAGTTTTAAAGTTACATTTGTGTCTGGCATAGGAGGCTCACATCACAATTCTGCTTCACCGTTGTGTCTAGGACTGGGTCTCCTTGGTATTCTGCACTAATCCAGGCGGAGGATATATTTTGACTAATTTCCCCAGGGAAGAGAAATTTAACAGATGTTCCTTTTTCAATTCTAGGGACTTCTATGATTAACATTTAAATTTTGCGTATTGTCTGTTCTCTGGTTACAAATGTGAGAGAGAGACCTGTTTCCGTTCATCTGGTGCTTGTAATAAACTCATACATCTGAGTTCATCTTGGAGGCGGGTTAGAGGCCTGTGCCCCAAGTCTCCTGGGTGAATGTTAATGGATGCTGTTGTTTTTAATCAATCTATCAATTTGTTTCTAGGTAATTAAAACAACAACAACAACAACACACACTGCCCTATTTCCTTTAAAAATAATAATTAGTTTCTTGTCTTTTTGTATGCCTTTGTTTTTGTGATCAGAGTCCGGCTTCAAAGACTACTTCTATTTACTAGCTGATGGGGTACAGATGACTTAATTAATTTCCCACAACCTTAATTTCTTCATTGTTGCCTCCCAGATGCTGGGCTTAAACGTGTCCACCATCACAACCGGCCTTTACATTTCTTTTCCTTTCTTTTCTTTTCTTTTCTTTTCTTTTTTTTTAAGATGAAGTCTGATGTAGCTGACCCTGGCCTTGCTGTGTAGCAGAGGAGGATTGTCGTGAACTTCTGATCCTCACCCCTTTGGCTCCTGAATGCTGGGGTAGAGGTCATGCGCCACCACGTCTCGTTTTACAAAATGATGAGGATGAAACCCAGGATTTTGTGTATGCTAGACAAGAAGGAACTATTAGCTTAACCTTCAAGCTTTGTAGGAAGCACCAACTCTCTCATCACACCATTACAGAAATCCAATGGGTCAGATTTGAGAAAACAGGGAAGCTGGACTACCAGACCCTTAGCCATGGGAAGGAATCTGTGTGAGATCCGCAGGAACACCAGAGAGTGTGGGCTCAGACATGCCATTGATGTCTAGGCCTTTGACAATGATGACAGAAGGTAGGTGAAGATGTAGTCAGCTGAGTGCGGTGGCCCTCAAGAGGCTGAGGCAGGGAGATGGAGAGTTCAAGGCCAGCCTGCAATAGTGGTTACAAAAATGTCAAAACAACAAAAAATGTGGTCATCTCTGGAGGCTCCTAGGTTTAGATGGCCTATGACTGTGCCTGAGCCTTTTATCTTGGGAACAGTCTGCACTCACGGAGCAGGGGCCATAGATGTGGTTCCTGCAGCTGATGAGGCAGCCTCCGCTCTGCACCCTCATCTTGGAGAAACATGCCTCTAAAGTTTTTATTAGCATATATTAATTATACATAATCATGGTGTTTCGTCATGACATCTTCAAATGTGTATAAGGTGTATTTTTGGTCATATTCTCCCGTCTGTCCCACTGACCCTTATCATTTTCCCAATTAGTCAGTCTCTGGTTCCTCTCTCCATGTCTCTCTCTTCTCCCTCCACTCCCATTCAGTCCAGTCTGCCTTCAAACTTGCTATCACCTTTAACTCCCTGATCCTCCTACCTCTACTTCCCAAGTGCCAGACTGCAAGTGTATGCCCATGCCCGGGATTACACTGCTCTGGGGATGGATGCAGGTCTTCCTGCATGTGAGATACACAGTCCATTAACTGTATCACACCCAGCCCAGTAATATTTAAATGTTTAAAAGGTAGCAAGATGAATAATGGTTATTCTCCATAGAGGCTTTTTCTATCTTTTCTTCCTTCCTCTTTTAAACCCAAACTTCCTAACAGAGTTTAAAGGACACCAGCTTACTGGTTCTACACTGAAGTAAAATCCAAAGGCTCCGGTCAAAGTGCTAGGGTTTGTGACAGCTTCGTTTGTTTTTTGTTTTCCTCCAACTATCCTCTTAATACCTAGGCTTGGCTGGTGCCGAGGCAGCAAGCGCTGAGTAAATTAATTGGGAAAAAGCTTTTGAGAGGTGACTGCGCATGGGAGGGAGGCTCCAGAGAGCAAACACAAAGTTGTTTGAGCAAAGAGAGTGGCTGGCCCTCGCGAGTGTGATTGGACAGGAGAGGCGGAGCCGAGGACAGACGAAGGGACGGGACCTGGGGGCTGCACTTACCCCAGGAAGGTGAGGAAGCGCGGGTCGGTGGCCAGGCTGGCATCGATGGTGATGGACAGGAACGAGGGACTCACGCTTTGGAGCGGCCGCTTGGTGTAAAACTCCAAGTCTACCACGTCCTCGGTCGGCGCGGTCCCCGCGGGGGCGCCCTGGGCCAGGGCACCGAGCGGCCCCCAGAGCCACAGCAGCAGCAGCCTCAGCATCCCACCTGGCTGGACTGCCCGCTACCGGGAGAGCTGGGGCAGCTGGCGCGCTGGCTCAAGCCCCCTGCACCGGGTCCTGCTTCGCCTCTGGCGCCAGGGCTCTGTACCCTCCCACAGCGCTCCATCCCTCCCACCCCTCCCCGGCGTGTCCCTCCCTAGCGCCCTCTTCTCCCCGCCCTCCCCTCCCCGCTCTCTTTCATTTCCGTGCTGGCTTTCCCCTCCGCCGCGGTCACGTCCACTTTTGAAATCATCCACACCCATCCGAAGGGTGCGGAGGTGGCCAGAATCCAAGATCCTCGGAGGCCTGGGGAGGGAGCGCCCGGGAGCCGCGCTGGGGTGGGACCAGCTTCCTGGTGTCCTGCGCATTGTGTCACCTTTTCTAGGTCCCATCCAGTTGGCGCCAGGACTAGACCCTGAGTTAAAAACCCCGGTTGAGGGTTCGGCCAGCCCCTACCCCGACTCCCTTCTGCCTTAAGACACCGGTCACTTGAGCCTGCCCAAATCTGACCGAGCTAGGATGTCCTCTGCCCAGGATCTCAGGTATCTCTTTGTCGCTTGAAAAACCTGATCCGAGCATTGGCTAAAAGGCAACTAGAAATCGGTCCTCGCACGGGGCGAGGGGGGGGGGGACCCTGTCTTTAAAACAGAATTATGAAAACAGTATTTGGGAGAGCCTGCCTAAGAGTTGCTCTGAGGCGCGGCCCGACCGCTAAAACCCAGCAAGAAGCCCCCAAGCAACTACCCTTAGAATCCGGAGCAACCCTTCCCCCAACCCCATGCGTTTATCTTTTGCAGTTGCTGCAACTTTTGTTTTCCCTTGACATTTTACACTGGTATATAATGATAGCAAACAAGTGCTGGAGCGTTTGTTTGTGTGTGTGTGTGTGTGTGTGTGTGTGTGTGTGTGTGTGTGTTACCATGAGAGAAGCTTTAACTATGCTACCTCTCATTTCCACAGTATACTTACAAATTGCTAATTTTCCTTTGCGCGAGCGCGCGCGCGCGCACACACACACACACACACACACACACACACCAACTTGTCCGAGCATCAGCGCTAGGTAAACGCAGGTGTACAAGGCCAAGCAGATGGCAGCCTATCCCTGCTGCCTTGCAGTCCCCTTGAGGAAGCTTTCCTGAACTTCCAGGCAGCTGAGGCTCCCCAGTGTGAGGCCTCACCACACATTTCACACAGCACACACACCACACAGCATCCTCCGTGTTAGAACTGCCTGCATTTGTGATGTTGCTCAGTGCTCGATCACCTTATCTCTGGGCTTAAAAAGTCCTCAGAAGCAGAGATGGGGACTGTGGAATACCCATGACGTGCTCAGACGTGGTACTGCGCCTTGCCTTTAGTAGGTAATCCATTCATATTTACTGAGTAAGCTAATGACACTCTTACACTTTTCTGTTTAGATTGCACCAACAGCAAAGCAATTATAATGAATTTTTAATGAAATGTGTATCTAATTTGCACCCATCTGTTTGTCTAGGTGATTTAAAAATTACACGCATAGTTAATGCTTTGACCTGCATTGAGTTGATATGCTATAGGATATAAAAAGAGAATTGTCACGGTAACAGAAAACTGTCCAGGGTGTATAATCTTACGGAAAGGGGATGCAGAAGACGGGGCCTTTTCCCATCTGTGTTGTTGTGACATGATTTTACATGTCACCTCTCTCCTAGTGTCATGAGGTGAAGCCATACCAATTCATTTGGAGTATCTGGGTATTTTGGAGAGGAGATCCCTGCAAGTTTTCCATGTTTCCACATTTCTGACCTCCTGAGATGTGAGCACATAGGGTCTCCAGGCGCGTTGCTAGCAGGAAGCCGAGGCAGGGCTGGCTCATGATGATTTTCTGGCTCCAGACTCTAAGTTGCTTTGTCCTATTGTGTCCGAGAAGATGATATAGGCACACAGCAGGGAGAGAGATGTGGTCACATTCAGAGAAATTGTCACCTCACAAAATTGTCACTTTATAATAGGGCATATGGAGTATTTGTAGCAAGGGACATGTCACCTGGATTTTGATAAAGCTCCTGGCTTGCACTGCGTAGAGTCTGAAGTCTTGGAGCAGTTGTTACTCATTTTTGTTTGTTTGTTTGTTTGTTTGGTTAGTTGGTTTTTCAAGACGAGGTTTCTCTGTGTAACCCTGACTGTCCTGGAACTCACTCTGTAAGCCCAGGCCAGGCATGTGCCACCACCTGGCAATTATTTTTGCTTTTGAGACAGTGTCACTGTGCTACCCTGGTTGGCCTGAAGCTCATGACAAGGTTGGCCTGGGACTCACAGATCTGCCCACCCCTGCCTCCTGAGTGCTGGGACTCTGGGCTTGCTCTGCTCGGCCTTAGACAAGGTTTTTAACTTTGAAGAGCTTTATGTTCATCTGACAGATGGAGGTACTCAGGCATAGCTCAAAGTTCTTTTTATCTTTTTAGTTAACTGACTTCAGTAATAGGAGACACACCCGACTCCATTCTCAACCTGAAATATGTCTTCAGGTGAGAGAATTCAACACTATATCGCCTCATTGATTCTTTTTGACTTTGCAGACACAGGGTTTGCTCAGCCACTCAGGTGACTCTAGCTTGTGTAAAGTTGACCTTGAACTTGTAGTGATTTTCCTCCCTGTGCTGAGATTACTGTAGTCTGCCCATCAGATATGTCAGGCAGGTGGGGGTGCAGGGCCTGGGAGAGCAGCCTCACCTGATGGTGTATTTAGTTTGTGCTCTCTACTATGTTCTGGGCTTTTGGTTCATGGTCAGTTAGCTTTGGGTAGACATGAGTGATAAACTGAATGTTCAGGGTCCTGGATTTGATTCCTGGTAGCTGGAGGGTACACACACACACACACACACACACACACACGGAAGGGAGAGAGGGAAAGAAGGAAGGAATGAAGGAATAAAGGGAATGAGAAATATACTTTGAAGATGGGCAAAAAAGATTTCCTGGTTTGTTTGTTTGTTTGTTTGTTTCAGATTCTGAGTTACTTGAGGAGGGAGGCCTGTGCCCTGAACAGTCCATACATACGATGGAACTCACTGAGCCTGGGTCTCAGTGACAGTTTCTGTTGCTGTGACAAAACTGCATAACCAAAAGAGCCAGTTGGGGAGGAAAGGGTTTACTCGGCTTACACTTCACCAAAGGAATTCAGGGCATGAACTCAAGTAGGTCAGGAGCCTGGAGGCAGGAGCTGATGCAAAGCCATGAAGGTCTGCTGCTTACTGGCTTTGGCATGCTCACATGGCTTGCTCAGCCTGTTTTCTTGTAGAACCCAGGACTACCAGCCCAGGGAGGGCCCAGCCTACAGTGGGTGGGCCACCATAAGCTGGGCCCTCCCCTATTGATTACAGCTGGATCTCATGGAGGCATTTCCTCAACTGGGCTCCTTCCTCTCTGATGACACTCGCTTGTGTAAAGTTGACCCACAAAACCAGCCAGTACAACTGACCCCTTGTCAATTTGACACTCAAACACATCAATCATTATTAAGCCACAAGCCTTCCTTTCTTATTCACCCCCAAGATCTCACATTAAAAACATAAATGACTTTAAAAGTACCACAGTCTTTTCAGATTTAAAGCACATTAAAATATCAGACCTTTAAAATAGCCAATCTCTTTTAAAATTCAAAGTCTTCCTATGTGGGCTCTGGTAAAATACTTTCTTACTTCAAGAGGGAAAAGTCAGGGCAGAGTCACAATCATATCAAAGCAAAATCAAACTCCAACAGTCCAGTGTCTGGGATCCATTTGTAATCTTCTGGACTCATCCAAAGGGCTTGGGTCACTTCTCCAGCTCTGCCCTCTGCAGCATACACAGCTTGTCTTTCAGGCTCTGGCTGGCTCCACTCCACTGCCGCTGCTGTCCCATGGTGGTCAGTCATCTCATGGTACTGGCATCTCTAACACACTTAAGTCTTCTGTTGCCACTGAGGCTGCAGCTTCACCAATAGCCTCTCCTGGCCTCTCACAGTGCCGAGCCTCAGCTGCTCTCCATGACCCCTTCATGCCTTCAAAACCAGTCTACCTGGTGTCTCTCACACATTACCAAGTCTGGCTGCCAACACTAGGTATGACTGTGGTCACCTCTGGAACACAGCTCCTCTGTGCTCTCGGGAAAGTCTTCCCAGAAGATTTCACCTCAGTGATGCTGAGTGATCGCTTCTTAATCTCTGCTAATTTCTTAGTTCCAGCTGATGAGCATCAGGTATCCAAGCAAAACAAAGTTTCACTCTAGTAGCTTTGGTATCTTGTTAGTCACAGTTGATTCTTCGGCCCCAGCTAACCAGAATCACAGATCTTAATTCAAAGGAACAAATGGTCCTGGGGAAGTTCTCAAACTTCCCTCTGGAACTTCACAAGCCAGGCTCTGTGGTCTGCACTGCTCTCCACATTCTCTTCTTCCAAGCTCCCACAGAACATCCCACTGAGCCCTAAATACTCAATGACTCTTCTAGCCCAAAGTTCCAAAGTTCTCTCATAATCGTCCTTCAAAACATGGGCAGGTCTGTTACAGCCATACCCCACTCCTGGTACCAACTTGCTTTTTGGTCATGGTGTTTGGAGGCGGCCATAGAAACCCTAAGACACCCTGTGACTGAGGTCTTGTACTGACTGATGTTTGCATTGTAGGTTTGCCTGGAGTGGATGCTGGAGTGGTCACTGAGTGGTTAGGTGACTGCATACATGTTATGAATACTACTATGGTTTTAATGTGTACTGCAAAAGCTTACGGTGGTGTTTATATTTTTTAACATATTGATTTTATTTATTTATTTATTTATTTATTTATTTATTTATTACTTCGAGACAGGGTATCACTGTGTAGCTTTCGCTATCCTGGAACTCACACTGTAAACAGAGATCTACCTGCCTCTGCCTCCTGAACGCTGGGGTAAAAGGTCAAAGGTGTTCACCATAACACTTCACAGTTTAACTTTTTGAATTAGTTGAGTGTGTGTGTGTGTGTGTGTGTGTGTGTGAGAGAGAGAGAGAGAGAGAGAGAGAGAGAGCATGAATGTGTCATGGTGCACATGTGGAGTTTAGAGGAAAACTTTGAGGGTCAGTCCACTCTTCCACTTTAAAAGAGGATCTTTTGTTGATCACCAAGGCAAACATCGGGTGTGTTGGCTCAAGAGCTCCCAGGATTCTCCTTTCTCTGTTGACACTTGGCCCTCACACCTGGTCTTACCTGAGTTCTGGAGATCTGACCTCTGACATCATTCTTGTGCAGTGAATGTTTTCCCTGCTGAGTCACTCCCATGGATGCTGAAGCTCACTGGCCATTCCAGCATTCTGAAGAGGTCGGATCTATAAGAGGTGGCTGTGCAGGACTGGGGAGAGAGTTCCAGTGTGAGACTCTTGAGTCTGTGCCCCAGAACTAACATTACAAAAGCCGAAGTGCAAGCCCTAGCACTGGGGAGGCAGAGGCAGATGGATCTCTGTGAGTTTACGGCCAGCCTGCTCTACAGAGTGAATTCCAAAGTAGCGGGGACTACACAGAGAAACCCTGTCTCAAAATATTAATAATAATATAAAAAATTGCATGGGAAGATGGGAAGATGGGAAGATGGCTTGTTGGCCCACTACTTTAGAGTACTTGGCAAAGTCCCAGCCTGACAAGAAACTTTGCCTCAGAACAAGAGAAACAAAGTATAAATAGATGGTTCTTGAGGTAAGGAAGGCATTGGCCGCTATCTTCTGACCTATGCACACGACCGTGCAAGAATGCACTTGTGCATACGTGACTTGTGAATACATGCCCAAACATGCACAAACACACAGGGAAGTATTGGTGACACTATAGGAGTTTAATATGCTGGGAATGGATTCTATATAAAGGGACTCCCACCCCGCCCCTGCTAGAACTGTGACCCTGCACCTGCTTGGCCCCTGCTAGAACTGTGACCCCGCCCCTGCTTGAACCGTTCATTGCAGTAAGGAGGCTTCTGTCTGTCAATGTCCGCTCCACCCCAGCTTCCGGAATAGCGCGAAATACATTTCCACTCATTATAAATCACCTTCACAGATATTCTGTTAAGGCAGCAAGAAAGACTAAGGTTGTCACAAGCGTACAGTCACTTGAATATTGTAACGGACTGTCATTTCTTCATACGGTGACTAGAAAATGGAAACCATTATTGGTCAGAAACAGGAGTCATTAGCGTGCTTCATCCGCAGCCAGGTGGAAGCCATTAGTGATGCAGACAGAGGCGGCTTATTTTCTCCCTTAAACTGGCATATGCGTTAGCTTTCTATGTCTTTAAGAAAGGTCTGGGGTAAGTCAACTTTAGGGATGGCGTGATGGCTGAACGGGCAAAAGCCATTCAAACCTGGAGATCTGAGTTCAGTCCCTGGGTCCACATCAGGATGTAAGGAGAGAATCAGGGTCACAGTATTGTCCTCGACCTCCCCATGTTCTCTCTCGAGCAAGTCTACACACATTAATGATAATAAAAACATTTTAAAATCAGCTTAAAAAGAGGAAAGCTTTCTTGGGCTCATGTTCCTGGGTGTTTCAAGCCTCTTTGCTTTGGGCCAGTGTTGCCACGATATACCAAGGTGGCAGGGTGTAACCGAGAGGCTCAGTCAACTTCTGACTCGTGTGGAAGAGGAAGTGAGAGAGTGGACCTCATGACACCTTAGGGGGCACACTTCCTTCACCCCAAATCTTTCTCTTGGCCATTCTGCTTATAGTTTTACCATCTGCCACTGAAGCTGTGGCCCAGTGACCAAGCCTTTAATACATGAACCCCTGGGGGACAGTCCAGATCCAATCTGTGGCAGCACATGGAATAGACTCATATTCATGGGGTTTGTATATTTGAGATCAGATTTGTCCAAGGCAAGTCTTCATTCTTGGATGCTCTTCAGACTTACACAAGTCAAATGTGCTCTTGAAGGAAACCTCCTCCATGCTAGGAACGGGCAGAATGTGGAGCGCACTTGTAGAATTCCAGCTCTGAGGCAGGAGGATCAGTCGTTCCAGGCCAGCCTCAGCTCCCTAGTGAGGCTGAACCACCTGGACACTGAGTGACTATCTCAAAGGACAAAAAGAGGGGCTGGGAGATGGCGCGTTAGTTAAAAGTACTGGCTGCTCTCCCAGAGGCCCCAAGTTCAACTCCCAGCATGCACACAGAAGCCCTTAAGTGTCTGTAACTCCAGCTCCAGGGGATCTGACACCCTCATGCAGATGTACGTGCAGACAAATCTTGAACATGTGCAAAATAAAGTTAAGTGAATTGTTTGTGTTTTTAAAAGAAAACCTATGTTGTAACCAGAAGCGAGTAAACATAAAAATGAACGTTAATTTTAGAAGGGAGGATGTTGGCCTTGTGGTTATTTTTCAAAGATCTTTGATTTTTAGAGCTCTCTGCTGAAGGTAAACTGTAGATGTTTAGGATCTATTTCAAAATAATCTCAGATGAATGGAGCAGAGAATGCACCACAGCAACCCGGGTTTAATCCCCAGCACTTCCTGAAACTGATGTGATGATGTGATGCTGTGCCCCCCCATGCTCCCCCACCCCAATCCCATAACCCCAGCACCTAGGAGATGGAGGTGGGAGGATCAGAAAGAAGTTCAAAGTCACCCTCAGCTGCATAGCAAGCCCAAGGAAGCAGTCTAAGTGTTCCTTTAGTGTCTGGGTTCTTGCATGGATTTCCTACTGCTAAGTCTCCCGTGTGTTGTAGCATGCATCTGTGCTTTGTGTAATATTCTCTTCTATGACTATGCCGCACCGGACCATGGCTATAGCATGCCCTGGGTTCAAATCCCAGCTTCACAAACCCAAAACTCAAGGAACAAATTCAGCTTGGACACTCCACAGGTATTGTCTGTTCCTCCCCTGACAGACGCTTGTGTTGCTCCCTGTCCCCAGCTCCTACGGAGAATGTTCTTATACACAGTTATATGCACATTTTTGTGTAGAAACGTATTTTCCTTCCTTTGGGGGTAAATACTAAGGTGAGCAATTGGCAGGTCCTGTGGTAACACCACGTGTAGCTTTTGGAGGGACCTTGACCAAGTTGTTTTCTGTGATGACCACATTAAATTCATTTCTACCAGCGGTGTGGGAAGGACCCATTGCTCTGTGTTCTCCAACACTTGCTATTGCAGCCACTATGAAAGCTTTCTACCTCCGTAGGTTCCCTGGTTGTGATGCTGAACACGGGCATTTCCTGTGGAAACAAGCTAAAGGGACTGCTTTATTGCAGTCTTCCAGGGAACAGGAAAGCAGTATTCATGGAGCACTATTTAGCTGACAAGTGGAGCACTCATCGGGCCCTTTCTAAGGTTGTTGGCATTGGCTGGAGTCTGGTCATGAGTATTACACTCAGAATTTTCTTTGTCTGTTTGTCTTTGAAACAGGGCCCGAACTAAGTAGCCCTGGCTGTCCTGGATCTCATGGCCAGTTTGAGCTGACATAGATCCACCTACCTCTGCCTCCCCAGTGCTGGGATAAAAGCCCACCACAGCCTGCTAGGTTATGGTGTTTAGATTGTAGGCTGGTTTATTCCTGATGGCCTCACAGTGTAACCTCGCTTCAAGGTAGGAGTTCCGGGATGGGCACATTCCATAGGTGGTTCAAAAGATAAGGCAGGATAAGGAAAAGCCACACTGTTGCTTTGAGTGGGTAAAACATTATGGCGGTCCTCAACTATCTCATCTGTGCCCGAGACTTAAGCTGATAGGAAGCACACCCGCAGAAGAAAAGCAAAACTTTGTCCAGCATCAATATCAGTAGTGTTTCTGTTGCCGTGACAAAACACCATGACCAAAAGCAATTTATAAAAGAGAGAGTTCATTTAAGTTCGTGGCTCCAGGGGGCTCGAGAGCCGTAAGAGTGGGGAAGGCACGCCGCAGGAGGCCTGGGGACAGGAAGCTGAGCGAGAAGAACTCAGCCGCACACAGGAAACCGAGAGAGCAAGACGGAAGTGGGGCGGAGCCGGAAGACCATTGAAGCCCACCCCCAGCGACCGACCGCTTTCACCATCGAGGCTGCACCACTGTCAAGTTTTCCTCTGGGGTAAATAGGAGTTATTGATGGGCAAAGAATTGCTATGAAACCACCAAAACAATGTTTTCTTGTTGATGGTTTGAGACAGGGTCTCCCTCCTTAGCCCTGGCTCTGCTGGAATTCACTCTGTCGACCAGGCTGACATCGAATTCACAGACCCCACTTGTCTCTGTCCCGTGAGTGCTGCGATTAAAGGCGTGCGTCATCACAACCAGTGCCAAAACATTTATTTTCAATACTTTAATTTTTTTTATATCTATTTTACATCCCGATCACGGCTCCCCCTTATTCCCAGTTCTGCCCTCACAAATATCTTCCCCCTTGTTTCCTCCTCCCCTTCTCTGAGGAGAAGGGGAAGCCCCCCTTTGGGTACCACCACACCCTGGGACATCTAGTCCCAGCAGGACTAGGCACATTCTCTCCCACTGAGGCCCAACCAGGCAGTCCAGGTAGGGGAAGGGGATCCAATGGCAGGCAACAGAGTCTTCATAGAGTCCACTTGTTAGGAGCCCCACATGAAGAAGACCAGGCTGCACATTTACTACAGACGTGTAGGGGGCGCCTAGGTCCATCCCCTGCATCCCTTTGGTTGGTGGTTCAGATGCTCTGAGTCTCCATGGGCGCAGGTTAGTTGACTCTGTAGGTTTTCCTGCGGTGTCCTCGACCCCTCCAGTTCGCTCAACCATATTCCTGTACTTTTCCATAGGACATCCCACACACATCCCCATCCCCATCCCCATCCCCATCCCCATCCCTATCCCCATCCCCATCCCCATCCCCATCCCCGTGTTCTACCTAATGTTTGGCTATGGGTCTCTGCATCTGCCCCCATCTGCTGCTGGATGAAGTCTCTCATTTATTCTAGGTTCCTGTCTGCAAGCATAGCAGGGTGTCATTAAAAGTGTCAGGAGTTGGCTCTGTCCCATCGGATGGGTCTCAAGTTGGGGCAATCATTGGTTGGCTGATCCCTCGGCCTCTGTTCCATCTTTATCCATAGACATCTTGTAGGCAGGACAAATTTTGGTTTGATCCAAAACAATTTTTAAAGCATTACCATTTTGTGTTTTGTTGGTTTCAAACATTTTAGCTATTCTGGGGGTTGCGTGATCCTGCCTCACCACGGTCTCGGTCTTCATCTCGATGGTGACTAAGGATGCTTTCTATGCACTTATTTACCATCTGAATGGTTCCTTTATAGAATGCATGACTATTCAATTTTTTTGCTCATTGGACAGCATTTTAATGTGTGAAAGGATTATACATCCTTCAAGATATGAAAAAACACAAAACCCTAAATTCTGTGAATTCAGATGTGTAAAAAAGAGACAAGGAAGTGCAAACTATATCAGCTTGGTGTCTCATTCTGGGTGGTTGTCAGAGCCCTGTGAGCTGACTTAAGAATTGGGTCCCAGCAATGGGTGCTAACACTTGCTGATCATGCTGACACTCCAGAGGTGACAGCAAGGGAATCATGAGCTCAAGGCCATTCTGAGCTGCATAATGAGACCTATCTCAATAAACTAGACTGGGCTGGAGGTCAGTACTAGAGGGCTAGCCTAGCCTAAATCCCCAAGTTCCATCCCAGCACTATAAAAGAAAAAGGAAGGAGGAAAAGGAGTAAGAGGTAGAGGGAAATAAAGAAAAGGAAGGCCAATTTAGGTTCTCACAGGACTCAGGCTCTGAGAAGCCTCCTGCCAGACCAAGGAGTCATTGCAATGAACATTTGCAAGCAAAGAGGTGTGGACAAAATGGAACACAGTGGGACACGCTGTGACACCCTACAGTTCCCACAAGATTTTTTTTTTCTCTGTTGTAGGGGAGTTTGCAAGGGTGGAGTGCAGGTACAAGGTGAAGGGGTGATGAGTGGGACTGGGCATGATGTGAAGTTCACATATACATACACACACCACACACACACACACACACACACACACCAATAAATAGGACTTTAAAATCTTAAATTTAAAAAAAAAAAAAAGACTCGGGCTCTGGAATGTGTGCTAGGGTGATCAGTAACACAGTTGACTTTCCCGGCCCCAAGGCAGCTTCCCCACCATGGAAAGCTTTAAAGGTCATACATAGTTCACTACTGCATTGCTATACAAACGGTATCATTCTAGCAGAGGGCTGGGGATAGAACTTAGTTGGTGGAATATTTGCCTTGCATGCACGAGAATTCCTAGATCCTGTCTCAGATCCTGCATGCAATAATTCATGGTAGTGCACACCTGTAATCCTAGGTAGACGAAGGAGGATCAGAAGTTCAAGGTCAGCCTCAGCTACTTTGTGAGTTGGAAGTGAGTTCGGGCCACAAGAGACAAAACAAACAAACAAACAAACAAACAAACACCCAAGCTGAATTTGGTACTTGCACTTACCACTGTCCAATTAAGTTGAGATTTTTTTCCCTCTAATTTAAAAGAAATTAAAACATATTTGCCAACCCCTCAGGCACCTCATCTTTGCCTGATGGATACATTAGCCTTGTAAGTGAGCATGCCCTCCAGCAACTGGGACACTGAGCTGTCGGTTTTTTTCCATCTACATGGAGGTAGTGTTGCTCAGTGGTAAAGCACTCGCTGAGCCTATGCAACACCTTGGATTCACTCCTCTGAACAACAAAACAAAATGTCCCAAACTCTAAGGGTCACTGTAGTTAGAAGAGAGAACTTGACTCAGGCAGAGGCCCAGAGCAAAGCCACTCTGGAGGCTGCTCTTGAGGGCCCATCAGGATCCTCAGGACCCTCTGGGTGCTTCTCAGACCCTCAGCCATCAGAGCATCAACCTCTGGAGGAGGTGGAACACGTTCTTCTCCTTGGGATATATTGCATACTCTCAGAAAACACTAAAGATAGGGATGTTCATGAAAACCACATCCAGACACAAATATTTCAGGCTAACAAAGCTGTAGATTTTTAAAGGTGTGTTTATTTTTACTTTATGTGAATGAATTTGCCTGCAAGTATGTCTATGCAGCATATGCATGCCTCATGCCTGCATAGACCAGATGAGGGCATCAGATCCCCTGGGACACATAAGTTATGGAATTGGACCAGTGCTCTTAGCTCTCAAGGCACTCCTCTAGCCCCTGAACTACTCATTTTTTATAGGGAAATGCTTAAAATAACTTGGTCTATCAGAGTAATATTTTAGCTTCCTTATCCAGATTATGTGAGCACTTGACAAGTGACAGCTCATTTTTGTGTTTGTTTCCTTTTGCCTTTTCTGAGACAGGGTTTCTCTGTGTAGCCCTGGCTGTCCTGGAACTCACTCTGTAGACCAGGCTGGCCTTGAACTCAGAGAGCCGCCTGCCTCTGCCTCCCGAGTGCTGGGATTAAAGACATGCATGGCCACTGCCAGGCAACAGCTGGTATTTTTTTTTTAAGATTTATTTTATTTATTATATGTAAGTACACTGTAGCTGTCTTCAGACACTCCAGAAAAGGGCGCCAGATCTCGTTACGGATGGTTGTGAGCCACCATGTGGATGCTGGGATTTGAACTTATCACCTTCGGAAGAGCAGTTGGGTGCTCTTACCTGCTGAGCCATCTCACCAGCCCAACAGCTGGTATTTTTAAGTTGACATATTAATGGTTTGTTAGGTCTTAAGATATCCATAAAGATGGGAACATTGTATTTGTTTACATAGTAATGGTGAATGCATTAGTCTATCTGGAAATAGCCAAGGCTGATTTACTTACTTAATTAAAAACTCTTTAAAATGTTGACATTATTTGCTGTTTAATTTTATTTATTATTGTAGTGTGTGATCTGTGGGTGAGTGAGGGCCATGTCACATGAGTGGAAATCAGAGGACAACTTCTGGTACTGCATTCTCTCCCTCTAATGGAGGATCAAACTCGGGTTGTAGAGCAAGTGATTTTATTATCCACCGAGGCACCTCGCTGTCCCCCAAATACTAATTTCTAAAGTGAAAATAACAAATGCCATTCTGTCTGCAGACAAAAACGACCCATGGAGATACAGAGAAGTCCCTTAGAGTGACTAAGTTCCACAGAGGACGGTGTTGAGTCTGCAGCACGGAGAGCCGCTGTGAGAAGCAGCGGCTCCAGGAGGAACGGGCTACTCTCCTCTGAGCTTCCTACTTCCAATGGCTGGTGTCTCCATTCTCAGCTCAGCCCTTGCTTCAGCCAGGAATAGATAAGTGAGTCCATGTGCATCCTTGCCCTTGCCGACACCCCGGTGTCAAAGCCGATCAATGTGCTGTGATCACCTTCCTGGGACATACGCTTTGAAACGTCTGTCAGCACCTGCTCTCTCAACTCCGGCTTCCATCTTGGCCCGGCTCCGCTCTTGCATTATTTATCTGGCTATTTATTCCTCCCAGATTCTCCCTGGTACTCCCTGGGTACAAATCAGAACTTCTGGAAACAGCCTCAAGTTTCCCAGTCACCAGAGGCCCATTTACCCTCATTTACTGGAGTAAGGATCTCTTCAATGGTGCCCCAGTGGCTCGGGTAAATGGATGCCCCTCTCCAACTGCCTAATTGCATCCTGAGCACGACTTGGCCATTGGACAACTTCCAGAGTTCTATTTTTATTTATCTCATTATTATCTTTGTACTTACTCTGATAACTTCTCAGAGTCACCAGATGGTATTTTTGGATAAGGAAAACTCTAAAGCCACTGAGCTATTTCGGGGGGGGGGGGAGAATACATATTATATGCAAAGAGTCACTGTTTTAAACGTGAAGGTCACCGTGTTCTTATATGCAGACATAGCCATCACATGGTTTTCCTATTAAAGTAACAAAGTCTTGTGAGGAAAACGGAAGGGAGGGCTCTGAGACGATGCTCAGTGGACTAGCTATGCTTGTATGAAAAGAGAGTTTTTTAAACTTACAAAGTCCTTGTTCCCTGAAGTATTCTTACCTTCATGCCACACTGTCTACCTGGTCTCACACCTCCAAAAGCCATATCTATACACACACACACACACACACACACACACACACACACTTATACAGAAGTGTTCTGGGGTGGTACATTTGTTCTATCTATGAGCTCCCGTTGGTATGCATATGCCAGGTCTTGTAATGATGCTGAAGTCACTCCTGGGGGGTATCCCTAGCCCAGCATTGTATCTACAGAGGCTGAGGAGCCCCTCTGCAAGACAGAAGCAGACATGCCCAGCGAAGGTAGATCAAGCTTGGGGCGTGACAGAGACAAGCCAGCTGGTTCCCCACAGCCTTCTGCTTCCTCAGTCCAGGCCCAGTGAGCCCGGCTGGTCGGACCTATGAACGACTCTGTGCTCACAGCAAAGCGTCTGCTTTATCCCAGTTATACTGCTTAGCTCTCACGAATTACAACCTGTAATTAACAGCCGTGGTTGTGAGGTAAAGGCCTTTGGATGGCTGGCTGGAGAGACTGGTCCCTGGTTAAGAGAACTTGCTGCTTTTGCAGAGTTCAGTTCTCAACACCCACATTAGAGAGAGCTCAACCATCTGTCACTCTGTTTCCAGGTGGGGATCAACGACCTCTCTGGCCTCTTGGAGCATATGGTACACATATATGCATGCAAAGAAATACATACACACAGGCAAAAATTCTCACACACAACAAAATAAAATGGAATAAAGCAAAATGCTACACCACACACGTATAGAGATAGCCACGTTACACTGTCTCCTCGGCTATCTCAGGAACTTTTACTTTTCAGTGGAGATTTATCAACCCCATCATAGGCCAAGAGCTCAGACATTTAATAAGTCTATGACAGACTGTATTATTTGGAGGTACAGAACAGTCTCTGGCATCAAAGTATGTATCAACAAACAGAACACTAGTGCCATATACTAAGAGTGATGACATTTGGAGACAGTAGCTTTGGAAGGTATGGGCAGGTCACAGAGGCAGAATCCTCACAGACGAAATTAGTGTTCTTATGGAAGCACTTTTAAGACTGCACTCCTATCATGAAAAAAAAAAAAAAAAAAAAGAACAAAGCCCTAGAGAACTGTGCCCCTGGAAGCAGAGAGCTCACCCTCACCAGGCACTGAGTCAGTAGGGACTGAGACCAAGACCTCGGACTCTAGGATTCTGGGAAATGAGCGTTGATTGTAAGATGTCTGGTCTTAGGGGCTTTGTTTATAGCAGCCAGTGGCCTAAAACAGCACCGAGCTCTTCCTAAGTCTCTTCCTGTAGACGGTGTCTTGGTTATGGCGACTCTTCATAGAAGTGAATAGACATAGACTCAGGCCGGGTACTAAGGATTTATTTGTAGGATCTGAGCACAACTCATGTGTTTTAGGGAGACTGTGTCTGTGTATGTGTAGTGTGCAGTTTCCTGTGCTCATGGAGGCCAGCGGAAGACATCAAGTGGCCTGCCTTACCACTTTCCACGGTATTCTCAGGCTGACAGCCAGCAAGCTCCACAGAAATAACAAGTGGGTTCGGTCACATTTGGCTTTTTTTTTTTTTGAGTGGGTCCCCAGGATTTGAACTCAGGTCCTTACGTTTGCACAGCAAACTGGCCATCTCTCCATTCCGTGCTAGGAACTTTTTATAGAGGTAATTAGGCACTTTCAAAATTGCTCAGGCAAAGCCAGCGCTCGGGGATGATTCCGTGGAACGGGGCAGACTTGGCCCTCTGGAGAATCCTCACAGCCCTTGCCGGAAGGTCAGTCTCGCTGGGAAGACGGCCACCTCCTCACGCCCACTGGAGAACACAGCGACATTGAGAGAGACTCTAATAAAGCTAAGGATACCACTTACCCAGCAAAACGATTGTGTAACTGACTTGGTTCTTATATAAGTGAGGCAGATGGCAACTATCTCTAACTGAGGTGCCTATAAACATTATCAAAGCTGACGCCTGCCAGCGCTCCCAGCATCCCTCAGTACCTGTGGCTCCTCCCAGCACTTCTCACCACGCACCCCACTCTAAACCTCTCCCATGCAGAGGCTGGGCTTCCGCTTCCCTTTCTCCAGTCTGATCCCTATATAACTCAGCCATTTCGACTTTGCCACTCTCTTGGCCTCTTGGACCTGATCACATCTCTTGGTCGGCACCTCCTCTCTTGCCCGCCCTTCTGGTCTCTTCTCATGGTCCGGTTTAGTCTCCTGGCTGTGTTTAGCCTGAAATTTTCCCTCTGCCTGCTTTTTCCCTTATATCTACAATAAAACCCCTCTCCATACTTTAGGAGTGATCATGTCCCCCTCCCCACTTCCCCTTTCGTCATCTTTTCGTTCAGTTATTAACCTCATGGTTCAGACAGGGAAACTGAGGTAGAAGAGTAATCAGAAAGTCACATGGGAAGAAAACAGCAGAAGAGATGTGCCTGTATCCCCTTGGTGTAAGTGATAACTAGCTATAAACAGTTTTGAGTTTTGTTATTTTTGTTTTAAGACAGGGTCTCACTGTGTCTCCGTGGCTAGCCTGGAATTTGTAGTATAGGCTGGCCTCAAAGAACTCACAGAAATCCTTCTGCCTCTGCTCCCCTAGTAAATTGGGACAAATTCCAGTAAATTCCTACTGGAATTAAAGGTGTGTGCCATTATGGCCACCAGCCTTGAAGCAGGGGATTTTGGTTTTCGTGGATTTTTTTTTTAAGCACACTAGACTGGGTTCATGGTAGCAGCCGTGTGCTTGTCTATCCACGAGTGGCAGCTGCAGAGCCCGGGTTGTTATAGCGAATGTGCTTCAGCCAAAAGTCAGCGGTCAAAGGATCTAATCTGCTTGTCATCGGCTGTTCCAAGATAACTCACCACAGAACCCTATCACAGCAATTCAGTAGGTCTGGATTGTAGCTGGCACACATTTCTGTCCGGATAAGGCAGGCACAAGCTAAGCACATGGACACATCCTGTGATCTCAGCACAAGAGTGAAGGTAGACGGGGAGCCCAAGCTGATCTTATCTACACACATTCAAGGGCAGATCCTATCTCAAAAAAACCCAATAGTAAAGAAGAGAAAGAGATGGAGGCTGAAGTTAGCGTGCTGCCTGCTTTTATTGAGTGGGTAGAAGTTACACATTCAACACAAATGTTGATGCTTTAGCTTCACTGATTTTTAGCACAATAAGACATGCTTTCTTTGGGCCTGGAGTAATGGCGCATGGGTTAAAAGCACTGGCTGCTCTTCCAGTAGACTTGGGGTCAATTCCCAGCACCCACATGGCAGCTTACAACTGTCTGTAACTCCAGTTCCAGGGGACCCAATACCCTCACACAGACATACATGCTGGCAAAACAGAAATCTATGACCATAAAAAAAATATTTTTTAAAAAACGCTTTCTTTAAGAACAAGCAAACAACCCTAAATGCTAATCACAAGCTCCGTGGATGTCTAGACAGATGGCTAGTCTGTTTCCTTTCTATTTTAGGAGTGAAATCACTGTCACCTCTTTTGTAAGGACTGTCGCAGCTCACAAACAAAGGGGTTAAGGATAAGTTTGGGGTGGTAGAAGAGAGATCACAACACCATAAGCCTTTACTCTTGATCAAGGGGGATCATCTGGAGTGGGGAGCATGCAGAGACAGGAAGTCACTGGTTTTTAGTCTAATGCAGGTGGTTGACTGTGTCTTTCCCCTTGGCTGGGGCTGACCTCACAATCTCTCATTATTAGGACTAGCTTATGATTTCAGAGGTTTAGTCCATCGCCGTCATGTGGTATGTAGTTAGAAGTGGTGCTGGAGAAGGTGCTGAGAGTTCTACATCTGGATCAGCAGGCAGCAGTAAGAGAGTGAGGCTTGGATTGGCTAGGACTTTTGAAACCTCAAAGCCTACCACTAGTGACACTCTTCCTCCATCAAGGCCACACCTCCTAATCTTTAAATAGCGCCACTCTCTGGTGACCAAGCATTCAAATCTATGAGCCTGTGGGGGACATTCTCATTCAAATCATCTGGGGCATCTGGGATAGGTCCCTCTCTCCTCCTTTTGGATTTGGTTAGCTTAGGCACAGAAAGGGGAGCTGACTGGCCTGCAGCTTCAGGTATACAAGTTCAGGACATGCCTTTAACACTTATCTGACCAGCTTGGCCCAGTCCTTCATGTCTTCCTGTGTGAGTGCATGTGTATCTGAGTGCCTGTGTGCCTGCATGCGAGTGCATGTGTGTATATGTGCTTGTGAGTCTGTGCTTGTGCATGTGTGTATGTGTGTATGTTTATGCCTGTGGGCCTATGTAGTCTGTGGGTGCACACATGTGTGTGCACATGCATGTGAGCATGCACACTGCCTGTGGAGATCAGTCCTTAGGAGGCACCCACCTTTGTTTTCCCGTTAAGGCAGGAGTTTCCTCTTTCTGGCTCTTTTCCCATCAGCATAGCAGCTTTGCTATGTACAAATACCACCCCAGACCACCATTATCTGAACGTGGAGAATGTCACCCGAGAGGTGTGACATTGTTGCTCCCATAAACTTCTGGCAACTTCCCTAGATGCCACCGTGACCTCATTTCCTCACACAGGACCAATAATTAGGAGGACAGTCAAGTGTATTGTAAAAGTGTATATGTTTGAAGCAAACCAGAATGACCAAGTACTGGTGTCAGCATGAATTATTTCTGGGTGGGGACATTTTTAAATGTTCTCCATGTTCTAAATTTTTAATGGGTGACTTTGTTTTTCTCAACATAGCAAAGCTTTTCTCGAATAATAACATTAAGTAAATGACAAAAGACACTCACAGTGTAAGACAGGCATGACCTCTTCTGGGTCACTTCTGTTAGCTGCTGTATGTTGTCTTTTCTCAGACCTTTAGTCCGTACTTGTAAGCGCTGATGGGCAGTCAGCATTCCTGTTCTCTGACTGGGTGTAAGTAAGGGCTTTCCTTGGGATTCTGCAGACTCCGCAAGGGCTCAACATTTGTCTCCCCACCTGGAGCTCATTTTTCTTGACTTGTTTTGCAGCTGAACAGCTAATCACTACTTTTTATAGTCATGGAATTATTTTTTAAGCAAACCTCCTGCTAATGAAAGATGAAAATTTCTATTTAAAAAAAAGTGTATGTGTGTATGTATGAGTGAATGTCTGTATATGTATGTGTTTGTGTATGTATGTGTGTATATGTATGTGTAGGTGTGTGTGTATGTGTGTGAGAGTGTGTGTGTGTTGGGGGGTTGTTTTAGCTTTCTGTCACTGTAGTAAATACCAGAGAGAACCAACTTAGAAAGATCATGAGATTTGCATGTGCCAGTGCTGCTGAGCCTGGTGCCTCCATGTGCTAGGAACAGACTGTCTCCCTGATTTCTCCAGCTTGATGATTTGCCCCACCTTTTCTACCTCACTGAGATGGGAGGCCTTGCTTTGAGGTTGACGCTGATCTGGAACTTGTAGTACTCTCTCGACCTTGTCCTCCTAAGTCGACATACCCCACTGTGCCTGGCCAAGGTTTGTTTGGATTTGTGGTTTGGGATCGTTTGGGCTTTGATTGGTCTTGTTCCTTCGGGTCCTGTTGTTCACCATCTGTAGGAAGCCGCACCTGGGCTTCCCCGTAGCAGCGAATGCTGCTGCAACCGGGCCTCCCCAGCGAACGCCTCCCTAACCAGGTTCCAGCACTTGTCCTCACTCTGACCGGCAAAGCCGCCCTGAGAGGCCCCGCCTCCAAGAAGCCCCGGGCTCCGAGAGGCCCCGCCTCCGAGAAGCCCTGGGCTCTGAGAGGCTCTGCCTCCGGGGATCCCCGGGCTCCGAGAAGCCCCGCCTCCGGGGATCCCCGGGCTCCGAGAGGCCCTGCCTCCGAGAATCCCCGGGCTGCGAGAAGCCCCGGCTCTGAGAAGCCCTGGGCTCTGAGAAGTCCTGGCTCTGAGAAGCCCTGGGCTCCATAAAGCCTTCCATTCAGTGATAGCCCTCCGGCCCTCCGCCATTACAAGATGGCGGAGGACCGGCCGGCTGTCAGGGAAGAGAGCCTAGTGCGCATGTGCAGCTCTCTCCTCAGGCCCTCCTCAGGCACTAGCCCCTCCCGAAGGGAAAATATGCTAATGAGGCACTGCTTGTAGTACCAATGAAGGGAAAATATGCTAACGGCTCTGGCTTGTGGCACCAATGAACGGGCCACATGCAAATGAGGTATGGCTTGGTGCACCAATCAGCAACCACTATGACACCCCTCCCCCTTCCCTGGGAGTGTATAAAAGCAGCAGCTCTGCTGCTGTTCTGGGTCCTGGGAATCTACAAGCAAGGCGCTCCAGAATAAAGCTGAATGAGAAGATCCCGGTGGTGGCGTGTCTTTCTTGCTGCTCGAAGGAGGAAGCAGGGAGGCGCGCCCCAACCATCTTATCATGGTGGGAGCTCATAGTACAGTAACAGTGCTCATCTCAAGGCTGGAAAGCCAGAGAGGGAGGGAGGGAGGGAGGGAGGGAGGGAGGGAGGGAGGGAGGGAGAGAGGGAGGGGAAGAGAGAGAGAGAGAGAGAGAGAGAGGAAGGAGGAGGAAGAGGAGGAGGAAGGGAGGGAGGGAAAGAGTGATGAAAAGGCCCGAGTCCTGTGATTTCCTTTAAGGACATACCTTCAATTACCCAAACACACCCCCCCCCACACACACACACACAATTAGGTACCACTCCATTACCTCCTAATAGCACCATGCTGGAGATGAAGACTTGAACACGTGGGCCTTTGGGAGCCATTTAAGGTCCAAACTATGCAGTTAATGGAAAGACATAAGGGATGCTGCATCCCCTCAATGTCACAATGCCCATGGCTGACACTCCTACGACAGACTAAGAAGAGAAAAGCATGACAGATTGTTTGAAAAGTTTTATGGGGCATGTGGGTCTTCAGCAGTGAAGATTGAGAGAAATGGGGTTAAGTGTGAGCTTTTGTGCAGAGGTCTGAGGAAGAGTGGGCAGTTAAGGAGAAAAGTGAGTGAACCCGAGGGATAGGTGACAGCAGACCCGAGGTCTAGGGCTGGAGAGATGTCTCAGTGCTCTCCAAGAGGACCCAAGCAAGTTCCCAGCGAGTACATAAGTGGCTCACACTGCCTCTAACTGGCTGGTGGTAGACAGTCATCAAAACACACGAGCGTTTGGGCCCCAGTGACGTCTGGGGTGGCAATATGTCTTAAATTTCACAATAGCCTGGCCTGACTAAGGTACGTTGTGGGAATATTTGGTGGCACATGGCCTTAGTGTGGCACTTCACAGACAACATAGAAGACCATGTACAGTCCAGCCCTATAGACAGATCCTCTCCTGCCCCTAATGTAACCTTAATTTTCTTCTCCGATGTGACTGTAGGGTGATGAGGTCCCCATAGCGATTCAGTGAGATGACAAAGACCAACTGGAGAAAGGATCATACTTTTTTTTCTCTCTCACAAAGACGATGACAGTGTAAAACCTCCAGCGTACCATGACTCATGAGTTCGAATCCCTGTTCTCTCAGGGAGGGCAAGGTGAGTGTATGGACAGTGTGGAGGGCCCGTAAGTGATGGCGAGGTGAATGAAGGGTTGTCAGAGGCAGAGCTTGCAAATGGCTCTCTTTGCAGTCTGAATGAGTCTAAGGGACAGACTTGACTTTGTAGGTGAGGTCCATTCCATGTGGCTCCATCTCCCTGCCTTCTTTTCTGAATTAGACTGAGATAGCTGGACAGTAGGGGTGAAGGCAGTGTGTTCTCTTGTGCGGCCTAGCCTTAATGCAGAACTTAAGGGAATTACAAAGAGCATCTCCTAGATCGTGAAGGGAGGAGTAAGGCAGAATCAGAAGGACCTCCATTCTTTACTCTTCTGAGGAGATCACCATTTCCTTTAGAGCAAATTGCTTAGTACACCCTACACACACATCCTGGAAGGTGTCTGATCTCTGGGCTCCAGCATGATCGCAACCACCAGGGTTCTGGGGTTTATTATTAATTGTGTGTGTGTGTGTGTGTGTGCCTATGTACATATGAGTGAGGGTGACCATAGAGACCGGAAGAGGACATTGGATACCATTGATCTGGAGTTATGGGTAACTGTGAACCTCTGGATGGATGTGAGCGGTAGGAACTGAACCTGGGTTCTCTATAAGAGCAGCAAGTCCACTTAATCACCTAACCATCCTTCCAGGCAGTAAAGAGTTAAGTTTGTGTTGTTTTAGACAGGGTCTCACTGTGTAGCCCCAGCTGGTCTAGAACTTGCTGTGCAGAGGGAGCTAACCTCAAGCTTGCAGGCCACCATGACTAGCCGTCTCTTTTTCAGTAGTCACATGTTGCGAAACGCCGCTGTGAGAAACTCCCACTTTCCCGCCCTACCTAGGAGAGAGAAAATGGGGGCCAGAGTTCTCCTGCAAATAACCTTTATTGATCCATGTGAAGAAGTGTGGAAAAGAGACCGAGAGTGGGAAAGCGTCCCCAGAAATACCCACGTTCACATATACGTCAGCGTAGCGTGTGTCGTCTTGGATTGGNTTGGTGGCACATGGCCTTAGTGTGGCACTTCACAGACAACATAGAAGACCATGTACAGTCCAGCCCTATAGACAGATCCTCTCCTGCCCCTAATGTAACCTTAATTTTCTTCTCCGATGTGACTGTAGGGTGATGAGGTCCCCATAGCGATTCAGTGAGATGACAAAGACCAACTGGAGAAAGGATCATACTTTTTTTTTTCTCTCACAAAGACGATGACAGTGTAAAACCTCCAGCGTACCATGACTCATGAGTTCGAATCCCTGTTCTCTCAGGGAGGGCAAGGTGAGTGTATGGACAGTGTGGAGGGCCCGTAAGTGATGGCGAGGTGAATGAAGGGTTGTCAGAGGCAGAGCTTGCAAATGGTTCTCTTTGCAGTCTGAATGAGTCTAAGGGACAGACTTGACTTTGTAGGTGAGGTCCATTCCATGTGGCTCCATCTCCCTGCCTTCTTTTCTGAATTAGACTGAGATAGCTGGACAGTAGGGGTGAAGGCAGTGTGTTCTCTTGTGCGGCCTAGCCTTAATGCAGAACTTAAGGGAATTACAAAGAGCATCTCCTAGATCGTGAAGGGAGGAGTAAGGCAGAATCAGAAGGACCTCCATTCTTTACTCTTCTGAGGAGATCACCATTTCCTTTAGAGCAAATTGCTTAGTACACCCTACACACACATCCTGGAAGGTGTCTGATCTCTGGGCTCCAGCATGATCGCAACCACCAGGGTTCTGGGGTTTATTATTAATTGTGTGTGTGTGTGTGTGTGTGTGTGTGTGTGTGTGTGTGTGCCTATGTACATATGAGTGAGGGTGACCATAGAGACCAGAAGAGGACATTGGATACCATTGATCTGGAGTTATGGGTAACTGTGAACCTCTGGATGGATGTGAGCGGTAGGAACTGAACCTGGGTTCTCTATAAGAGCAGCAAGTCCACTTAATCACCTAACTATCCTTCCAGGCAGTAAAGAGTTAAGTTTGTGTTGTTTTAGACAGGGTCTCACTGTGTAGCCCCAGCTGGTCTAGAACTTGCTGTGCAGAGGGAGCTAACCTCAAGCTTGCAGGCCACCATGACTAGCCGTCTCTTTTTCAGTAGTCACATGTGACAGTTTTCCCACATGCCTCTAGTAAGTACCCCATGGTGAAGGACTTGGAGCCGAGCCGCAAAGAGCAAACCCACTGTTTGCTCCTGGCTGTGCTCTACTCCACCAGCTGACCCGGTGGCAATGCCTGAGAAGCAAGAACAGCTGCTGTTGCTTCCTCTTTTCTTCCCCCTTCCTCTTCCTCCTTATCCTCCTCCCACACGCTCCTCTTTCCTTTTCTCTTTTCAAATTGCCCCCAACAAGCACGCACATAAAATTCTTTTGTTGATTTGAGAGACATGGGCTGGAGTTCACCCCTCAAGGCCACTTGGGTCACCAATGAAACAATTATGCAGAAGATCCAGGGCCATCCCCAAGGCTGGGACCCACACTCCTCACTCAGCATATGCTGCTGAAATTCACTTCTCAGGGGCTTATATCAGACTCTGGAATCCAACCAGCCATTGTTTGTGAATGGAGCCTTGAGTCCTTAGGGGTCCATAGCCTTCGATCATCCATTCAAAATTAATGAGGGGCAGGAGTCTCTTAAGGTTTAGCCGACAAGAACATTTTGTAGGTCGTTAGGATGTCCTCATTTTATAGGAAAAGACAACCAAAGCAGATATTATAGGCCCGTAGGGGAGCTCTCCGGCCCTGGAGAATGTGTTGGTCACAGCAGCTTCGGGACAGCTTCCTCGGCTTCCTGGGAGTGACACTATTGTGAGGGGCAGAGGAGCACTCTGCTTCTTAACGTCTGTTTCCTACTCGTATCTGTCCCCTCCTCTGTTCTTCTCTCAAGGGCTGTCAGCGTCTGAAGAACACACTCCTCCAGTCAGACATGGTGACAGAGGAATATTTCACAGAGCCGATGATTATTAGCTGTTGGTGTGAATCCTCAAACCCCGGGCTCAGGGGAAGGCAGTGACTCGATTACTGACAGCTGTTAGCGTCTCCTCTCTCTGCATTTCAGTTTCCCCAGCAGAGGGGCACAGACACTGCCATCATTAACATTTAATTTTGATTTAGTAAGTCTGCGCAGGCAGGGCCAGCTAAATGCAGGCTGCTGCCTATAAAAGTTCAGTCCCTTTTGAGGTCATTCCCAACTGCACCTGCTCAGGCCCAACCAACAGCTGCAGGACGCTTTTCAAGGTCACCCGGCTTCTGAAGGCTGCTGCAGACTCTTGGAAGTGGAACCAAAGAGCTATGCCTGCTGCTAGAATGATTGGCAAACACTCCCCGACTTTCCCCGTGACTGTACAAGAGAAGAGCAGACACTGAGATGGCTACCCTGGCTTATACAGAGAGAAGGCAATTCAACATGCATCTTAGTGATGTCACTTTAAAAAGTGACCTAAGCAGAACATTCAGCACTCAGATTGGACCATAGCAGACTGCCTTGACGAAACTCTGGGCAGTAGCTCCCAGCGTCGGTCTAAAAGTGATGAATGATTTTGCCATTCACTAAAAGACAGCCCAGCTTCTAATGATCAAACCTGTATTTCTAGGATAAACCCAGCTCCTCTTAAAATGACTGTGTGGCAAAGCTCAGAGCTTTGCTGGAATTCTGTTCCAGCTAAATCTGGTGATAGATAAGCCGTAGGGTGGTTCCTTTAGAGAGCTTGTGCCACTGTACAGCCCCTTTCTTTCACACTGCTGATCTTCTAACACGCACACACACTCACACACACTCAAACACACTCATACACATACACAGCCTCACACACGTACACACACTCACACGTCACATTCATACACATTCACACATATTCATATGCATACATACACACACACACTCACACCCACATACACCCAAACTCATACACATACACAGACTTACACACATACACTCACACATCACATTCACACACATACTCACACACATTCACTCATACACACACACTCACACACATACACACACATATGCACTCTCTCACACACACTCACACATACATACACACACATTAATACATACACACATACATATACTCAAACACACATACACTCACTGACACACACATACACACACTCACACAATTCACTCACACATACACAATTCACTCATGCACACAATACATACACACACTCACTCACTCTTACACAAACACTCGTATATGCACCCTCACCCTCACACGTGCTTAGAATTTCTTGTTTGTTGCTTTTAGGACTTCAGAGCCTTTTAGAAATGCTGATGTTCAGGAACTAACTCCTCTCAACTGTCAGCATCTGGCTCCAGCCTGCTCAGTCACTTCCTGTCAAGCCAAAAGGCTCTGACAAGTGTGCTTCTGCTCCAAGCAAGCAAGAACCAACTAGCACACGCACACCAGTCTGTGCCCAGGACTCTACTTGTCCCCACCTGACTCCTTCAGTCCCCTGCACTCTCGGAAGCTGAGCTGAGCTGAGCTGAGCCCCGCTGCTTTCGTTAGCCCTTGCAGTGGGCTAGCACAGCCAGCTAATTGGTCACATGCAGTGTCATACCTAGTGTCCAGCTTTACCCCTGACGGAGGGGTACATACATTTAGACAGTCCACAGAGCTAAGAAGGCTGAGGTTATGAACTTAGTCTCCATATGGATCTGCCAGTATTGTGGTCCCATCTGTCATCTCTCGGGTGCTTCACAAATGCCTTCCCTAGATCACAGGGGACACCAGATGAGAGCAGAGATGGCTCAGCACAAACCTTGGACCTTTTGGGTTTCTCGTGACTGTTTAAGAATGCAGTGTACAGATGGTGTGGCTCAATGATCCTTTTATGTACCTTAGCTGGGGCTGGGACAGTACCTATTCTCTCTCTCTCTCTCTCTCTCTCTCTCTTTCTCTCTCTCTCCTGCAGATGCCTTTCCCGTGATTTATCACAGATGCTCAAAATTCTCCTCTTCCCTCAGCATCTATTTCATGGCCCATCTCCTTCACACTTCCCTTTCAAACACTCCACCACCCAATTCACTCACCTTGGTACACAGAGAATTTATCTTCCACACCCTGACTGATTTTGTTCTCGCCACGGCTTGTGGTTCATGCATTCATGCTTTACTGCATCGAAGAGAAATGAGGACAAGAGAGCCCACCTCTTTTGTTCTGTATCGTGGTTAGAATCTGGCTAACTACATTGCGACTGTTTGTATTTGGTAAGATGCGTTTAACTGTTTGCATTGGGTTCCCAAGTGACCTTGGCAAATTTCAGCAAAATTATGTTGAGTTCCTTCATCAATTCTAGGGCATACTGTAGACTTTTATTATGATCGTCAAAATGCTTACCAGCATATACACTCAAACTAGTCTGTTATTGTACTTTTTATAGAGATGTCTATTGCCTATAACTTTCCCCACTTTATGTAATCATAGAGAAATGCATATCCACAGACCTCCAGTACTTAATGTTGTAATAGTTCCTGTGGCTTCTGTCTCTTCCTCCTTCTCCTCCTCCTCCTCTTCTTCCTCTTCTTCCTCCTCCTCCTTCCTATTTTTGATGTTGTTTATGAGACAGGGTTTCTCTGTGTAGTAGCCCTGGCTATCTTGGAACTTGCTCTGTAGACCAGGTTGGGCTCAAACTCACAGTTACCCACCTGCCTCTACCTCCTGGATATTGGGATTAAAGGAATATGCACCACACGGGCCCTATTCTTATTTTTAAATTTATGTGTATGGGTGTTTTGCTTGCTTATATGTCTGTGTATCACATGCATGCCTGGTGCCCACGGAGGACATAGAGGGTGTTGGATCCCCTAGAACCAATCCCTTGTTCTTACAAAGAACAGCCAGTGCTCTTAACCTCTGAGTCATCTCTCCAGGACAATAGTCGGTTCTTGATACTTAAGTTGCTGATAGCGTACATTTTCATAGCTGTATGAATGTTTTTCTATGATAATGTATCTTCTGCCCATTTTAAAGAAGGAAAAATAGTTTTGGGGAGATGTCCTGGACTAGATGGCTCCTAAAATCCCTTAGAAACCGGCAGTTCAGAGTCCTAAGGAGTTCCCTGCTTCAGCAAAGCAGCAGTACACAAAGTTGTGGGGTGCAGAGCACACGAAGCTGTGGGGTGCGGGGCACGCGAAGCTGCGGGGATGCGGGGCACGCGAAGCTGCGGGGTGCAGGGCACACGAAGCTGTGGGGGTGCGGGGCACGCGAAGCTGCGGGGTGCGGGGCACGCGAAGCTGCGGGGTGCGGGGCACACGAAGCTGCGGGGGGGGTGCGGGGCACGCGAAGCTGCGGGGTGCGGAACATCCAAGCTGGCGGTCAAGCTGCCAGTGCCATCCGTGAGAGGCATGAAAGATGCAGAAGTGGAGGGGTTGTGGATTCTTCCCTCGTGGTTTCAGAAAGCCTCTTCAGACCAGGCAACCTGTAGCAAGGATGGAACCCCTGCGAGGCTGAGAGAGACCCTGTGGGAAGCTGTGAAGGTGAAGCCTGGTTGGAATGAGGATGCCAAGATCCTAGAGATGTCAGAGCCATGAGACAGCTCAAGGAGGACTATCTCCAGAGAATGGAACCAGCTCCAGGACAGAGACTGTGGACAGGAAGCAACAAACAAACAAACAAACAAACAACAAAGCACCACCACCAACACCATCAAAAAACCCCCGAAAACAACCCAGTGAAAAGTGGGGCAGAGAATGAAGCAGGAAACTCTGTAAGATGAAGCACGCGTGGCTGAGAAGCACTTGCTGATGGGACGGGAATCTGATCAGCCGCTGTGGAAATCAGTGTGGCTGGTCCTTAGGATCCTAGGGATCGCTCTGCCTCAAGATGCAACTCTGCCACTCCTGGGCACACACAGAAAGGACACTGCGCCTTGCTGTGCAGACACCGGCTCATCCGCGTTCACCAGAAACTGAAACAGCCTAGATGCCCAGCTGATGACTGCGTAATGAAATGTGCTACATCTCACCTTGATAATGTGGTACATTTATACAAAGGAATATTACTTAGCTGTTAAGAAAAAACTAAGTTATAGGGGATGGAGAGATGGCTTAGCAGTCAAGAGTGTACAGTAGCCTTCCAGAGAACCTGAGTTCAATTCCCAGCACCCTCAGCCCTCATCTTACACAGAGACTCACATCTGGACAGTGCGTGCACACACACACACACACACACACAGAGAGAGAGAGAGAGAGAGAGAGAGAGAGAGAGAGAGAGAGAGAACATAAAGTTGGGTGGATATGGAAGTGGGGAGGAGTTGGGGGAGGGAAAAGAGAAAAAATAAACAAAAATGGAAGAGAGATAATAGTTTGACTAAACCTTATTTTAACCTGGGGTTCTTGTACCTTACTGGGAGTAGAGAGGGCTTCAGATACAAAGCTGGTATCAGAACTGTTTCTAAAAATGGGCTTATTTCCATTTTATGTTGGGTGCATTAAATATCTGATCTTTTTTCTCTTTCTTCCTTTCTTTCTGTTTTCCGCTTTGTTTTGAGACAGGTTCTCACTATCATGCAACTCTGGCTGTCCTGGAACTCGCTATGCAGCCCTGGCTGGCCTTGATCTCACAAAGATCTGTCTGTCTCTGCTTCCATGCTCAGTGAGTATGACCTTTCAGATTCTAGCTCCATGAACTACCTTAAACAGCAACATGGCTGGAAGAGCACGCCATGCTCAGCCTGCCCTCCTGATCCACTTCTTCCAAACACTTGTAGGGCAGTGTCTTAATTACTTTTCTATTGCTGTGATAAAGCACCATGACTAAGGCAACGTATAAAAGAAAATGTTTAATTTAGTGTATGGTTTGAGAGGGTTAGAATCCAAGATGGTGAAGCCCAGCTGAGGCAGGCTGAGCGCACACATCTCCATCTGTAAACAAAGGCAGAGCAGGCACACTGGGAATGGCCCCAGTCCTTTGAAACCAAAGCCTGACACACTTCCTCTAATAAGGCCACACCTCCCAAACCTTCCCAAACATTTTCACCAACTGGGGACAAAGTATTCGAACGTATGAACCGATGAGTGCCATTCTCAATCAAACCATTCCAGAGTCAACTATCATCAAGAACAGAACATTACTGGGCATTGTGGTTCACATCTGTAATCCCAGCACTTATGAGGTAGGAGCAGGAGGATCAGAAATTGAAAGCCAAACCTGGCTACATGGTGTATTCAAGACCAGCCTGAGTGCTATGAGATTCTGTCTCAAAACAACCAACACTGAACAACAAATAAAACAACTGTTAGTGTGACTGAATGTGGGCCCTGGCTGTTGCCCTATTTAAGGAGAGTTGTAGACTGACTTCTGAAAGTGGTCATCTGACCTCTACACACAGGCATACACACACACACACACACACACACACACACACACACACACACACACTGAGAGAGAGAGAGAGAGAGAGAGAGAGAGAGAGAGAGAAGGAGGGAGAAAGAGAGAATGAGCAAACTTAAAAACCAATTAAGGAAAACCAACAAAACAAAAGGATCTGGCAGAGGCAGGTGGCATTCTGCTCTTTGAGGTTGAACCCACCCTGGTCTACATAGCAAGTTATAACCCAGTCAGAGGAACATAGTGAGACTCATCTGGGCTTCTGGGCAAGCCACACCTTCTTATTATTATTTTCTTTTTTTGACAGAGTAAGGTCTCAGATGTCTGCAGGAAGGAATCAAGATGGTTTAATCCAAAGTGATTAGTAAACTGGAAGCACATGGCCAGGACTCTATAAATGGAGGCTCAGGGTCCCTATTTCTAGTCATGGAAAGTAGTAAGAGAAGAATACACACTTGTCAATATAATTATATGTCAGTAGAGGTTGTCAAAGAAAACCAAGTGTAGGGGTCCCGTGCCCTCAGTGTATACGCTTGTCAGAATGGGACGGATGTCAGAGACCACAGTGAGGATTAAGTGGGCGTGTTCTCAGGACTGGAAACATAAGGGCGGATGTCCTTCCACCAGAATTTCTGAGTAACGCCACTGTGGAGACCACTGAGTGTGGCTACACTTGAAAAGTAGACCTGGCCACAATTTAGGTGCAACACAAGAGTAAGTTTTGTTTGGGTGTCTAAACTTAGAGTGTAAGGCAAAAGAATCTTGGTGATTAGAAAGAACTCACTGGGGTTAGATATCCTAGAAGTATGGCTGACAGCTAGGAAGAAAGGAGAAAAAGGAAAAGGAGAAGAAGAAAGAAGGAAGGAGGGGGGAGGGAGGAGGAGGAAGAGGAAGAGGAAGAGAAGAAAAAAACCTGGCCACCCAGTTGTCCTCTGACCTCCATACACATGCACTGTGGTGTGAACCCTGCCCCTGTAGCAGTAACAAAACCCACAAAAGCAACTAAAAGAAAACCTGAGGGGCTGGAGAGATGGCTCCACAGGTAAGAGCATTTATTCTTGCAGAGGATACAGGTTAGGCTCCCAGCACCCACATAGTGTTCACAACCATTCATAACTCCAGTTCCAGGGTATATGAGACTGACATCTGCGGACACCAGGTATGTCCATGGTATACCTGCATACGTGCAGACAAGACACTCATACACATAAATATAACATTAAAAAAAGGGAATCGTAGACTTGATGGCATTTAGGGATTGCTTGCACTTTTAGGGTTTTGATCCTCATATGAATGTAAAGTATATTCCTAGGTTTTCAGAGCAGTGTGACACTGTTAAGTTTACATATCTGAATCTTTAATTCTGTGACAGTCTCTGTTCTAACACAACTGACTGGCTTACCCGATCTTTTACCCACCAACCATAAAGTGTCACCTGCTCTATCATTCCCTACCTGCCAAGGACTGGCCTCAGCCGGCCCCTCAACCTGTGGGAGAATCAGGGTCTTGGTACAGGTGGGCAGGGAGTCGGAGAAAAGTGACAAACAGAAGTGAACACAAGGGAGTGTTGATCTGAATGTAATTTCTCAAAGTGAGCATCAGATTTATATTACAGAAGAAAACAAAGAAGTTAGGTGACACATCAGCCAAGGTACATTGAAGTTATCTGACACAAAACAGAGAAATGCATACAAAAAGACTGGCAGGAACCAGGCAGTGTTTACAATGGAGATAAGATCGGCCCTACCTAAAGTCAGCTATTCACAGGAGCCAGGTGAAAGGTCTGATACAGTGCTAGTCTATTGTTAAACATATCACCAGGGGTCCCTTAGAAAATACCTAATTATGCTATTCCTCTGGGCCTAATGAAAAACATGCACCAGGGGGCTCCACCCTTTCATGAATAATACTTTAGTTCCTCCTAAAACCACAACCCACCTTCTTTCTACTATTATATAATGTAGGCTGCCATTCAAGTCTGTAATGAGAATTCTAAGTATACTTTGCTAAGCTTGCTCTGAGACTTCTAGCTCTGATCCAGTAAAATACTGCCAGAAAGCATGCAAGACCCTCCACACTATTGCAGGGACAAATTTGGAGCATTCGTGCTATGGGAATGCCAAGGTTCCAGGAGGCTGTTTCCGTGAAACATTTTTGCCTTGGGACTGCGTCCAAGCTTTTGGCCGGCCAGGCAGTCTTCACTGCAGTGGGTGTGCCACCTACCTACCTACCGTCCACATTCCTTGTCTTCTTCTGAAAGCCCAGACTCACACTGTGGCAAAAGGGTGGGGCATGGCCGTGCACTGGCCCAGGAAGAACTCTCCCAGGGATCTGGCTGTGGGGACCACTGTACTTTGATCTTGAAGCCACAAATGAAGTCAGTCTAAGAGCTGCCTGATAAGGTACAGGCCAAAAGTAAGGACGGCCAGGCGCCTCTGGTTCTAGCTTCCCTTAGGTGTGCCTGCTGCTGCCCAGAGTCCCAGGATTTGGTCAGTAGATTCATCCCTTTTCGCTTAGGTTAGTTATCATTAGATTTCTATCACATGAAAGCAAAGCTGTGCTTGTTATAAACTCTGAAATGTGTTTGGGCTGTCATTCCCTGCTGATGTACTTTTCTATTCTTTCCTAGAATTAAATTGTTTTATTTCCTTCAGGTTTTTAATATCTCTACATGCCAATGCCTGTGTTGATCAGTTTGTACTATTGTAACAAATAGCTGGAATAAACCAACCTAAACCGGAAGGTTTATTTCAGCTCACAGCTTTGCAGGTCATGCTCACTTGGCTTTGGGTGTTTGGTGACACGGGATGTCATGATGGGGGCACATCAGAGGAGTCAGGGCCTCAATTACCCCATGACAGGCACATCTCCAGTGTCTTCATTCACTTCTAATAGGCACCACCTCCGAAAGGTCCTGTTACTTGTCAATAGTTCCTTAGTCACCTAAGCACCAGACCTTCAACACAAAACCTTTGAGACGTAGGAGACATGCTGTCATCTGCTGCAGCCTAGACAACACCGATAGGGGGTGCTGCTCTGGACCCGCAGATACAGGTGTTCCAGTTACTGTAACAGAACCCTTCCCCTCACCCCACCCCTAATTTTAGTTTAAGTAAACTAATTTTGAATTATAAAACTCTCATTAATTAGTGAGCACATCAGAACCTAGCTTAATTGGGAAAACTAAATAAAGTTGGTGTTCTAGGTGTAACAAAACTGTGATGTCCCCACTAGGAGCCTCTATCAGATGTTCAAAGCAGCCAGCAGGCTAGCCAGCTGCTTTTTAATAATATGTTTGATTGTAATAAATGGTCTGTGCAGTGATGCCCAAGAGACTCCTAAACCATTAGGATGTCAGACATTAGTATGGGTGAAGAAGTTTAGAGATGGTGCATAAATAGGAATGCAAGGCCAGGATAAAGTCAAGACTGGGGGTGTTGTGTAGCAGTTTCTTCTGAGACTGAATCATCCCACCTCCCAGAAAACTCCAAAGGCAGAAGGGAACAACTCGGAATAGCCTCAGGAAGTCCCTGAAACTGACCAGATTTATTAAGCCCCTCCCTCTCAGGCTAAGCATTAAAAGCCAGCCAAGGTGCAAGGATGCAGCCCAGCCCAGGTGCTGAGAGAGGCTTAGATGAAGCGAGCCACCTGAGACACTCGTCAACCCTCCAAGCAGCCTGTAGGCTGTGCAGTGTGCTCCAGGTTACCAACTTTGTGAGCTGTCACTCGTGCTGTGGTGGGATTTGGTGGTACAGCTGTCTTTCAGTCATTTCTGCTCTTGGTTAGTAACCCCCAATAAAACACACTGGTGGTATTTGCACTGAGGTCTGTTATGGGCTCCTTATCTAGGTTTAGTAGAGATGTGTGTTGTATCTCCCCAGGAAAAGTCTTGTCACACAAGAGGAAAGAAACACTTGGAAGAGAAACACAGACAGAGCCACCAAAATAATTGAAGGGTTCTAGCAGGCCTTGTCCATCCTCATTCCCTCTGCCTTGTAAACAATGATTAGATTACATTCCTAAAGCTGGCCACAGGGTCTATTCCCTGATTTGGCCACTTCCTCCTCCTGAGGTTGAATACCAAGGTCCAACTTGCAAATTATTAAAGCCCAGGGGGGGAAAAAAAAAAAAGCCCTTTCGCTCATCTAATTAACATGCCCAATTCCAATTAAAAATCTCATGCTAACACAGGGTTTCCCCTCTTACCTTTATAAACTGCTACTTTTCTATGTGTCACGTCTGTCCTCTCTATTCAGAAGCAGTCTTTTGTCCCTCCAGGGTAAATATCCCTCCCCACTCCCTTGTTCCCGTCCCCTTCTCCCTCCTCCTCTCTCTCCTGTTCTTTGTCTCTCTGGGACAAATAAATCTCCTTTGTGTTGATAACTTGGTCATGGTGTCTTGTGCTGATTTCAGTGCCTTCAGTAATATTACATAACGCATGCATGAGCACCAGGCTGGGCACTGACAGATCTGGATTCCTGTCTAGCAATCAACACTCTATGGCCTTGGATGAGCTATCTTAACCTTTCTGGTTCACTCATGCATGCAGTGAGGATACTAGCACCTGCCTCACAGCCCCAGGATGACTGCTGGTTACTTTGCATAAGAGGCAGCTTCTGACACACAGTAAATACCATGTCGGTGAGTGCGGTGCTATCTACTATGTTAGGACACGGAAGGTGGCTGTGAACTTTCCTCTGAAAAAACGTTCCAGAAGTTGCTCAGGTGATCAGAACTTACGCAAATCAGTAAGTGCTTACCCAAACCAGTCCAGTGCTTGTAATGTTGCTGGGCCCCATCTTTCCTTATCCTGGCTTAGCTGCTAAACATATCTTAACTTGTATTTTTACTTAATTTTCATGGGTGTTTTACCTGCAGGTGTGTGTGCCATGTGTATTGGAGACTAGAAAAGGGGATGGATCCCCTGGGGTCAGTTATGAGTGGCTATGAGCTGTCATGTTGGTGAAGCCTGGTCCCCTGCAGGACAGCCAGTGCTCAGACCATGGAGTCTCTCCACAGTCCCAGGTTAACTCTTTTTCACTACAATTCTGATAAAGGAAACGTTGTACTTAAGAGATTCTTGAAAAGAATTATTTCTGGTTAATTTTGGTGTATGTAAGTGTGCTTAGTCATTTGCAAGTTGTTTTTTTGTTTGTTTTTTAATAATAAGGTTTATAAAATTAAAAAAAAAATAGAGTCTTCAAATTGTTAACATGGTTCTTCCCCACAGACATTCTTATTCTGTGGTGCTAGGTGGCATACGAACGTGATTAGCATGTGTCAGCAAGAATAAGACACTGGGGAAAAGGTAAGAAAATAGTGAAAGATGTGGGCAAAAGCCAGGTCAGGTCGGGTACGCTGAGAATTCTGAGCAGGAAAACAATGTACAGGAACACAGGAATGGAAGAAATGGGTCATCAGTGGGATGGTTCCGCAGTTACAGGTGATGGTAGACTTAATCACCCACAGCGCCTTCTAAAAGCTCATCCACAGCTTTTAATGTATAATTAAAATACACATTTCATTTACACAGGGGATTTTCAATAATAAGATACATATATAATAAATAAGTCAAATTAAAAAGCATACATCAGACAACTTCATGGGTTTTTTTTTTACTTTTGGAGACAGGACTCATGCAGCCCAGCCCAGCCTCCAACTCTGTGTGGCTGAAGCTGGTTTCTGGCACTCATCGTCAGTCCTCTGCCTCCCGAGTGCTGGGTTACAGGTGCTCACCACTGTGCAGTTTACAACCCTCCAGCCAGTCTTGGAGGCACTGGGGATTTATCCCAGGGCCTGAGGCATCTAGGCAAATGCCCTAGCTCAGAGTTGTGTCCCCAGCATGGCTTCCTGCCCTTTCAGAGCTGGAACCCCCAAGCCCAGGGAGGTCTGCAGGCAATCGCAGTAATTCTTCTGCTTCTTCTCGCAGTGCCTCTGCCTTCTCATGCAACAGCATCTGCAATGAAATACCCAGTCATGAGGCCAAAATGTACTTGGCTAGAAAGCTGCCAACATTTTATGTCTGCTAAAACTCGAATCCTGACACACTGATGCCTAACGCTGGGCCTGAAATAGTGAGACTGAAAAATGCCCACTTTACAGCCAAAGATTCAGTAAATGAAGATGAGGTATTCTGCTAAAAACCATTTTAGCTGATCATAGCATTCAGTGCCCAAAAATAAAGAGCTTTCCTACACTCAAAGACTTGTTTCACAGAAGACTCAGACACTTAAACTTAATTTATAATCTATAAAATTTCAGAAAATTTTGCAAAAATTTAATTAGCTCTTGAAACTGTTATCCTTTACATATGTATTTAATTAGCTCTGCAAACTATTTCATTTAGCGTGCTTTTAAAAGCCCATCAATACTGCAGAAAGAAAGTTTTCCTAAGACTCCTACAGAAACGTGATGGGGTCTATCATCCTTTTCACTAAAGTGCCTGTGTAAACGTGCCTGGACCCGTTACCCCTCCTCCATCTGCTTCCTCTCTCTCCTGGCATTTTCCCTCCTGTATTTTGTTTTAATTAATTAATTAATTAATTAATGTGTATGGGTGTTTTGTCTGCATGTATGTGTATACACCATGGTTCTTGGAGGCCAGAACAGTTGCTCACATTTCTGAGACCAGAATGACAGATGCTGTCATGGCCATGTGGTTGCTGGGAATGTGAACCCCCAGTCCTCTAGAAGAGCAGCCAGTGCTCTAACCACTGAACCACCTTTCCAGCCCCCTTCCTACAGTTAGTTTTTGAGATAGGATTTCATTATGAAGTCTAAGCTGGCCTTAAATTTGTGATCTTCCTGTGTTAAGGAATATGCATGCAATATGCATATGCAATATGCATGCTGCCGTGCCTGGAAATATGGTTAATTGCAAAAACAGCACACAAAGTATTCCCAAGCACAGTGTGCAGCCTGTGTGCTGGGCTGGGCTGCCTTTAGTTCTCTCAGGAAGGGGCAGAGGCAAGGGCATCCCTACCCATCTAAGAACACCTTGTTTACTGGGACATAGTCCATCTTGGATGCTGCATCCATAAACACTCAAAATGTCTCCATCATAGATCACTATGAAGATCAACTAAGGCCATGCTTGTATGTAAGCATGCTTGTATGTAAGCACCACTCAAAACCACGAGAAGGAAGTTCTTTTAGCAGTTCTTCTGCTTCATGTATGCGAATGACTGTCTGTTAGGGCTTCTAATGCTGCAACAGAACACCATGACCAAAAGGCAACTCGGGGAGGAGAGGGTTTGGGGGCTTACACTTCCACATTGCTATTTATCACTGGAGGAAGCCAGGGCAGGAGCTCTCACAGTGTGGGAACCTGGAGGCAGGACTGAGGCGGAGGCCATAGAGGGGTGCTACTTACCAGTTCGATCAGCTTGCTTTCTGGACCACCAGCCCAGGGACAGGACTACCCAAAAGGGCTGGGCCCTTCCCCCGAAATCACTAACTAAGAGAATCTGTAGCAGCCCAATCTTACAGAGGCCTTTTTTTGGTTGAGGTTCCCCCTTCAGAGAGCTCTAGTTTGTGTGTCAAGTTGATACACTAGCCCAAGAGCGTCACAATAAAGTTTTAAAATGCTAAGCAATTCGTACACGTGTGACCAAGGACATAATACCAAATTGCTGTAATGGCTTCACCCACACAAACAGAACAAGGACAATCTTGAAATGGGGACTGAAGAGAGCAAACAGCCTGAAGCCACGAACTCAACAAAGAAAAGAGAAACTCCTGCTTTAAACCTGTGAAAACTACAGCCAGAAAGAATGGGCTGGCTCCAGAGGGCAGTGCGCATGTGCCCTGGGAGAAATCTCAAGAGGTCAAATTTAACCTAGGCACACTGAGATGACCTTGGTGATGGCCTGTCAGTGAGAGCTTGCAGCTGAGACCAGAGGTGGGGCACACTGGAGAGGACTCCTGTGAGGACTCCTGTGAGGAGGCCCAGAAGAGAGCTGCGAGACGGCCTCAGAATAGCGTGATTTTTTAGGGTCTCTCTCTCTCCTCAGCAGTCCTGTGTACCTGGGCCTTTTTGTTTTAATATGTTTTATGAGTCTGGATGCTTGCTGCACGTATGTCTGTGTATCCTGTGTGTACAGTGCCCTCATAGGTCAGAAGAGGACATCAGATCCCCTAGAACTAGAGTTACAGAGTGATGTGAGCTACGTACATGTTTTTGTAACCATAAACTGTTACTTGATGCAAATTGCTTTGCTCAGATATCTCATCACGATGCTACGGCGTATTCTCGAGGAAGGCTTGCTCACCTTGGCTGAGGAAACAATCTGCCTGGCTTGCCGTCTGGACAGATGATCAATTGTCTTCACCAGCACTTCTGGGTTGGCACTGGCTAAGTGCATGACACTTCTGTAACCTGCGTTATATAACTGCTTTGCTCTACCCTAAAGTTTTAAAGAAAAAGAAATACTATGAGTATTTGAGATTATTAAAAATGAAAACAAACCCACATATAACAGATAGAAAGAGACACAGAGAGTAATGTAAATGTGAGGAGGTAACCCAGCAGAACACTGCAGGCAGGGCTTTGAGGATATGTTCGGGAGGCTCTAATCTGAAAGGTACCGAGGGGAGCTTTCCACACAGTGTAAGTCGGCTGCTGGGACAAAACCAGGGAAGGGAACTCAGTCAGGGAGGCGAGCGTGCACACGCTTCCTACGTAGAATAAAAAGAAGGACTGAAGGACAGGAAGGACTGAAGCTGATGTGTGCTGCTAACAGACCGCTGACACACGACTGAGAATTCTTTCTTCCCACCGTCTTAGAGAATGTAAATGACCTTCTTGCCATCCTATCATCACTGCACTGGGTACAAACTGACAGGGAGTAACTCTTTACTCCAGTGGAGAAAGGGGAGCTATGGTTGAGTCGCAAGGCACACGTTCTTGGGGGAGAACAGAGCCCAAGTTCTCATAATGGAGATCTTTCATCGTACCCACTTCTCAGACAGCGGTGGCTTTCTGGGAGACCGTGGCATCATTTGATTTAAAAAGAAGAAAACGAGAAAGACTTCTGGGCGATCTGATCTGGGATCAGCTGAGCCTCCTGTCTGGGAAGGTCTGAAGGACAGACTGAAGGGGAAGACCCTAGCGTAGGCAGCACTTTCTATTGTCAGCCAGCAGCCCAGGCCGAGGAGGTCGGAGGAGAGCCGGGCAGTGGCGGCGCGCGCCTTTAATCCCATCACTCAGAGGCTGAGGCAGAGGCAGGCAGAACTCTGACTTTGAGGCCAGCGTGGTCTGAAGAGAGAATTCAAGGATATCCAGGGCTACTAAGAGAAACCCTGTTTCAAACCAAAGGGGGTAGGGGTGGGGTGGAGGGAGAGAGGAAGAGGTCTTCGGAAAGCAGGGATGGGGCTGCTCTGTTGGCCGGCCTGGAAGCCTGGGCTCTTCTACACCTCCCTTGTTCTGAGAGACAGAGAGGTTATTTTAATTCACAATGCTTATGGCCTTAGCTTAGGCTTGCTCCCCACTGGCTTCTAACTGATATCAACCCGTTCACACTGTTCCATGTCTGCCGTGCAGATGGTGGCTTCTCCGGTTTCACACACCTTTCTTCCGCCTCTCTCCCACAAGTCCCGCCCTCCCTCTCCCACAAGTCCCGCCTACTCTCTTTACCACCCAGAGTGGCCACCCAGCTCTTTACTGACCACTGATGCTTTTACACAGTGCACTCCAGACTATCCCCGCATGCTCAACTTTGCCCTGTTGCTGACTGCATCTACCCTGCAGCTGCCGCCACCGTTCCTCGCTGTTGCTGAAACCCAGCTTCAACCCAGCTTCCTCCGACTACACGTGGGGATCAGCAGCAGCCAGGAACTGCTTGGGGTTCAGTCTCAGGACCAGCCAGCAGTGCAGGCCCATCTATCAAGTGCTCTCTGTTTCTATGTGCTGATTCCATCGGTTCTGTTCTGCCACAGGAACAGTAGGACGCTTTCTAGAACCCACCACGCAGAAACACTTCAGAAAACAGTAAAACTTGTTTTTCTGTTAGAAGACATAAACTCAGTTGGGGAGGCGGGACGAGGCTGACCTCTAAGACCCCGGTCACTTCCATGAGAGGGATTAGCTCCGCCTTTACGCAGTACGTCAGTTTCTTGATGAGTTCCACCAAAAGGGCTTTGTAAACCCAGAATTCCTCCAGCTCCTGGGCAAACAAAGATACATGAGTGTAAGTTCCGTATTCTCTGTAAGTTACACACTGACCTGCAGCTTGGAGGAGCGAGGGCTAAGGGAAAGCCTCACAACCGCAAGGAAGCATGGGGACCTTGGGAGCTTTTGGAGGAGGAAAAAAGACAGAAAATTAAGAAAAAAGTTATTTCTAATCAAAATTTCAGAAGTGTCTGTACTTGTGGGAGTTAATTCAGAGACGAAGTATTAAATAAGGACAGTCACATGCAGCATGGTAGTCAACAAAGCCCTTAAGCTAATGAGAACAGGAGCTCTGAGTGGGGCATGACGCGTCGTGGCTGGAGGGTATCACGTCAGCCTGTCTGTGTAAGATCCATGCGTGAGGCCTGAGGTCCTGGCTCTGGGTTAAGTGCACACGGCACAAGCTTGAGTACCCACAGAAAAGCCGTGTGCGGCTCAGTGGCACACGCCTGTAACCCCGCACTGTGTGCTAGCGCATGGCTGTGCAGCCAAAGTGGTGAGCTCCAGGTTCAGTGAGACCCGCACTGACAGCAGCGTGAAAGACTCCAGTCCGACTGACGCCCGGCAGGCGCTGCGCTGCCCTGAGTGGGCCCTCCCGCCAACTGGGAGGAGGAACTAAGTTTTCACTACTAATCCTGGTTAGAAATCACCCCCACTAGCACAGCTACTGAACAGAACAGTTAAAGAGTGAAAATATACCAATGATCCTTCATTAGCACATATGGCACAATTAGTTATTAACATTCCTAGACTACAGAGGTTTAAGTTAGAAAAGAAAACTGAAATTTAGGGGATGGGAGGCATGGGAACCTGGTGAGCAGTGTGTGGTGGTGCACACCTTTAATCCCAGCACTCAGGAGGCATGGGAACCTGGTAAGCAGTAAATGTGAACATCCTGTGGCTGTCCAGAAGATGTGGGACTGAGTAGTCCCGTGGCCACTGATGAACTCGGTAACTGACCAAACCCCTCATCACTTCCGAGTAGTCACACAGAAGCTGGGTTGTAAGGGATAGCCTGGGACCATCGGCCCTGGTCCTGAGAACAGGCGGGCTCTGCACTTCCTGCTGCTGAAGTGTTTTAACTGACTCGGGAATTCCTGCATCATTTCCATAAGCTCAACACAGTCCTCATGTAAAAAGGCAGAAACCAAGAAAGGCTTTAAATAAAGCTGCATGCTCTGACAGAACACAGTGACTCAGCAGGGAGGTGAGAGGCAACTGCTTTCGAGTTTACCAGGGTTAACACGAGAAGACACGGGTTAACTATTACCTCACAGAAATGTAACACGCAGGAAGAGAAGGAGGCAGCTGCCGTAAGAAGGCTCTGTATGTATCCTCGGGGCAGGTTAAACTTCTCAGACACACTCCAAACGTTGGTCTCTTTCAGCAAGGAATAAAGCACAAACGACAGATAGAGTCTGCTAACAACATTCTTGTCCACCTTCTACAAAGACACAAAAGGTGTCCTAAGTGGATGGGGCTGCGGTTTCGGGGGACAGAAGCGGCACAGAGCCCCTGGCTGCTCCTGCACTTGCCAGCCACAGAGGAGACATGGTTACTTGTTCCCAGCCTAAGTACACTCGCTGTTCTGCAGAGGAGAACAGATCAAAATGCTCCAGGCTGGCACCCGGCACTCGGGACGAGGGCCTTTGCAGGTGTGGTTAGTTCAGAACCTGTAAATGACGCCAGCCAGGACTTACCAGGGGCCCTGAACTTGCTGACTGGAATCTTCATAAATGAGGACAGGACAAGAAGACAAAGAAGTCAGTGAAAAGCGAGCTCGGGTCAGAGAAATCAAGTGTGAGCCAAGGAGCTGTCACACCCGAGCCACACAACCAGGAGGGAGCATGGGAGGCTTCTCCTTGCAGCTGACCCAAGAAGCCAGCGGAGCCTCCCAACTGGGAGGAATTGGACTGGCCTCATATATGCTAGGGGATGAGAGGCGTAGAGGCTCCTGGGCCCTCAGATAAGCAGTAGGGACCAGGAATGGTAACAGTCTACACCCAGAAGGCTGGGAGTGATGTGTGCATAACAGTCCAGTGACCTCTGAGCTTCTCACGGCCTTGTCTATCCGTAGGATCCGTCTTTATGGAAGATGTCACAGGTACTTCACAAAGCCCTTCGTTGCATTCATACTGCACACATGGGACTGAGTTACTTATTACCAGGAACATTTTTACCAAATTGTGCCATGCTTAAATATGCCTAAAATAACAGAGTCGGGACCAGACTCTCAAAGTCTGAACCAACATGGGCTCCTGTGTGGAATGGAACGGCCTGTGTGGATTCATAGTCTGCTGGAAGTTAGGGAGAACTCCATACTGTGCGCATGTAAACTGCATTGGCATGTGAGTTAGACAAACACACAGACCTAAACGGTGGGCTTGTCTATACATAAACTATAAGGGAGTGTGCTATGTTTCCCCAGTGGCCGTTTCTGTTCTGTGATCGGCTTTTGCCTGTGGTGCTAGTGATCTTGGGCAGAGAATGTCATCACTAGTGTCAGGGTAATGTCAGAGACAATTTCACAGATGTGTCTGAAAGGAAAGTAGTCACAGAGTGCATCACTGGTTGGCATGATGGGGTGCCTACATCACTGGTTGACATGATGGGGTGCCTACATCACTGATTGGCATGATGGGGTGCCTGCGCTCCTAGCACTTGAAGGCCCAGTAGGAAATTGAGACCTGAGCTACCCAGCAAGTCCCTGTCTGAAAACGAAAACATAAATAACATAGGAAAAGAATATTGAGATAAAGGCTATGTATCAGTGGATTTTGAATTACAGATTCAGCATGTATATAATGGACCATCCTTTTAAAAGCATTAAGCTGAAAAAGTACATTGAATTCTGGGTAGGCGAAGATAGCTTTTTAATTTGGCATTTTTAATGTGCTTTTACCATTAACTATAAATTGAGTTAATGTAGACTTTGCTTAGAATGTAATTCCAAAGCCAGATAAAAATGACAGACTTATTACACAGCAGGATAGATGTCTTAATGACAATTTCAAGCTTTTGTAAGAAATGTCAATAAGAGGGAGGCTGGTGAGATGGCTCTGCAGTTTAAAGCACTTATGCAAGGTGACCACCTGAGCCTGACACTGGAACTGGGTCAAGGCAAAGGGGGTGGGGAGTGGGAGTGGTTTGTTTGTTTGTTTTTTTTTTTAAAGACAAAGTCTCACTGTGTAGCTCTGTCTTGCCTGGAACTCACTATGTATACCAGGCTGGCCTCGAACTCAGAAATCAACCTACCTCTACCTCCCACGTGCTGGGAAGCAAAAAGATCAAGTCAGTAGAGAGACAGTATAAGGACACTCAGTTTCTTGAATGACTCTTATCTAGGAAATAAGAAAGACGCGGCACCTTTCTGACGGCTTGTCCTGATGCTTTCTTCCCGATAAAGCTTTCGGAGACTCCAAGGAGAGCGGCTACATTCTGTTCTGCTGGGCTGAGCTGAGCAAACTACAGAGAGAAGGATAAACAGTGAAAGCAACCGCAGCCTTCTAAGTCTGACGTCACGGCACTTTAATGGACGACACTTATAACTACTACAGAATTATCGTCATAAGCAGAGCAATGCTCTGTCAACCCCCGCTACACATGTGGTGGTGCCACAGTTCCATGGCCTGGTGACGGCACAGCTGCCTGGCTGCGTAAGTGTGTGCTGATGAGCGAGCGTGCCTCGCTGCATCTCTCAGAACACGTCTCCACCACAGGACTGTGTATGAAGACTATGCCTTTCATGGACTGTGACTGTGTTTAGTTTTAGAGTAAGACAAAAGAGGAAAAAGACAAGAAGAATCTAAAAGTAACTGTGCCACATAGGACTTGAAAAACTTACGTAACGACTTAAAAATGATACTGTAGAAATTAATTTCCTGAGATTAAAAAGCTGTAGACTGGGGGCTTAAGAGTGTGTTTTCAAAAGAGAAGACACACACTTATTATATACAAGGCTTTGGGTTCAATCTTTAAGGCTGTGGGGGGAGTGGGGATGCCAGCCACTATTTTTGCCTTCCGTGACCCTGTGTATTCATTCAGCCAGACTGTTCATAGAAAACATCACAGTATGCTACTCCACCAGCTGGTTTTCTTACAGACAGGGCCAGCTCTCCTGTGTGACTGCTGTAATGTATGTGCCCTCTACAGGCTGGAGACGGCTGAGTTAGTGAGCGCTGCTGCACAGGCATGAGGGCACCAGGAGTCTCGGCCATGTAAAAAGCCGGGTGTGGGAGCTCTGGATTCTATCTCTCTGCACCGAGCTGGGAGCCAGGCGGATCCCTGGAGCTCAGTTGCCAGTTAACCTAGACTAAGTGGTGGGCTCCAGGTTCCAGTAAGAGATCCTGTCCCCAAAACCAAGGTGGACAGCTCTGGAGGAATGACACCTAAGCTTGACTTCTGACCCCACATTCATGTAAGAACATGCACACCACCTGAACACACACATACACACATACAAATATTTTTCAGAACCTGAAAGACATATATACATTTGTGTGAGTGCAATAAGACCCATAGTTTCATACAATTCATATACAGTAGCCTAAACAAGGAAGAGAAAGAAAGTCTGAAAGACAAAAGGCCCAATTCCAAATGTTCCACCAGGTCACGTGACAAAAGTCCAGAGAAGACTAAACCAAGGAGTCCTGTTCTCTCACCTGCCTGAAGTACACCATCCAGTCAGGCTCAGACTGAGCAGCCAGGCCATACGGCGTGGTTAGGTAGACCAGATGAAGAAGGTTCTCCAGGACAAGTCCTTCCAGACCTTTCTTCAAGTCTCTGTACAGAGTGTCACAATAGGCCAAATCAATGGCTCCTAAAGAAATACAAAAACACAGGGCACACTCTCAGCCAGGAGTGCAGGGCACACTCTCAGCCAGGTGTGCAGGGCACACTCTCAGCCAGGAGTGCCGGGCACACTCTCAGCCAGGAGTGCAGTGCATGTCTGTCCCAGCCACGGCTGCACAGCAAGCCTGGGGCCAGCTAACTTAGTTAGACCCAGTACCCAAGCCCAGTTTGGATTAGACTGAATTTGAGAAGTAGATCTAACCTCTCAGAGTTTTAGTTTCCTCAGCTTTAAGAGACAACAAAGCAAGCATGACTGAGTCACAAGTTAGAAAACACACTGTGAAGATCTGGGCTTTGTGTATTGGAATAATTCCAATACAAATAATGTGAATGTATGTGTGTTTGCACCTGTGGTATGATAATGCAATAAAACCCAACACTCGCTATGACTGAGACTTAACAAAGACTTGCTTGCTCTGCTTGCTTGCTGAGAAGTTCAGTGAAGGCCGCACGCACGCCAGGTGGTCTACACCTGAATATAGTTCAGTCCTAAATTAACCCCACCAGGAATGACTCAAATTCTCTTATTTCTAATAGTTTTGGAGGTTATTTTAATAGTATGCATCAAATTTTAGACAGTTCTGATACAACTACTCTATTTTTGGTAATCTGGTTTAAAAAAAAACTAAAACCATTTCAATGTGTACTCAAAATAAATTGAGACACTCTGTTTATAAGTCATGTGGCTATTTATAATCAGAAAAATCACAAGCAGTGCAAATGTTCATAAATAAAAAGATGGTTAAATAATTTATGTTTTAGCCCTATTATGGATGAGTACAGCATGAAAGGAACGTGGGTCTGGCCTCTTAGTGCGAACCCACAGATGATCTCTGTCAGCCGCTTGGAGGCTGAGGCAGGAGGATTGCAGTCAAGGTCTGCCTGGACTACAGTAGACCGGCTAGCTTGGTCAACTGAGTGAAACTCAGATTCAAGAATAAAGAGATCTGGGGATGCAGCCCAGGCTCTGTGCCTGTCTTACGTGTGTGAGGCCTTGGGCCCGTGCTATTTTATAAATGGGCATGATTCCATTAAGAAGGGAACAACAGACATAAATACAGTCAGGTGCCATGGGCCAGGGACATGCTCCCATATGTAAACTCTGCCATTTGATGATCTGGTCCTTCCGAGCCACTGTGAGGTGTGTGGTCAGCGTGGCCTGGTGTGTTATGAGGTGGGTGGATGTGACTCTAACAGTAGATCCTGAACTGGGAACACTGGGGGTTCCCGAGCAGTGGACTGAGAAAGGTGTGTGGACTTGTGCTAACACAATCCTGAGTGTGTGTGTGTGTGTGTGTGCTCTCAAACACGTGTGTGCAGGAGGATGTCACTCCCCTAGTTACTCTTTGGCTGAACCAAGAACTAGCTATTTGGTGAGGCCGATGGCCAGCAAGCTCCACAGGCCCAGCTGCCTCCACCTCCCTCCTGCTGGGATGGCTGATGCATGCCGCCATGCACGGCCATGCCTGGCCTCTTATGTGGGTGCTGGGAGTCTGAACTCAGGTTGGTCTATATGGTTTTACTGACTGACTTTACTGAATGAGACATCTCCCTAGCCTAAGGTTTTTATTTTTTTTAAGAGCAGATAATTTTCAATGAGTAAATTACTCATTAAGAAATAAATCCTTCCTGGATAACCAAGGCTACACAGAAAAACCCTGTCTTAAAAAAAGCAAAATTAATTAATTCTCTGTTCAGATACAATCTATAGATTAAGTAAAAACCAAGTTCCAGAAATACTTACAACAGTGAGTATTTGTTTAAATCGAATCTGTCTACAGCATGGCCTGCGAGTTGAAGTAAGCACACAGACAGGCGTTACTCCAGGCGAGCCGTTAGCTGTGGATGAGCTCTGTGTTGCTGAGGGTGGGAGCGGGAAGGAGCAAGGCCAACTTTCCTCTCCCTGTGCAATTGCTTACAATTCTAAGTATTTTCAACTTCTGAAAGCTGAAATAGCTCGTAAGAGTAACGCTTCTAATGTGAAATCACAAATCCAATTTAAAGAAAGAAAATAACTTCTATTGTTTCCAATACATTTCCTTAGAAAAACTGAGATTTAGGCAAACTTACCCTTAAAAGAAGCTTGGCCCAGTTTCGTAATCCGGAAGTGACACCCTAACCTCTCATTGTCGCCATGGCTGTCTTTCTGTAGAAGTCCTCTCTCTGTCAGGTGTTCAAGAGCGTCAACAGTTATTTCCCAGAGACTTTTTTCTTTCAATAAAATCTTTTGCTGAACACCAAAAAATGTACCATTCATAAACTGATATATGTCAGCAAGACTTTCTGCAATCTGAAAAAATTCAGGACACCACTGGGAGTTAGTTCATCACATAGTTCAAGGAACAAGATTATTCAAGTTCATATCTTAAAGCTATTTGAAGAAAAAATTAGCACAAAATCTACAAAATTAAAAATTAACAGGAAAAAAATGACTGAAGGAAGAGTTATCATGTTCATGCTTTTTATACACATTTTCCAGTATAATAATTTTTAAAAAGATTTTATTATTGGTGCTATTATTATGTTTTGCTTTGTTTTAAGATGGCTTCTCTGGGGCTGGTGAGATGGCTCAGCGGGTAAGAGCACCGGACTGCTCTTCTGAAGGTGATAAGTTCAAATCCCAGCATCCACATGGTGGCTCACAACCATCCGTAACGAGATCTGGCGCCCTCTTCTGGAGTGTCTGAAGACAGCTACCGTGTACTTACATATAATAAATAAAATAAATCTTTAAAAAAAAAAAAAAAAAGATGGCTTCTCTGTGTAGCCCTAGCTGTCTTGGAACTTACTCTGTAGACTGGGCTGGCGTTGAACTCACAGAGTTCCACCTGCCTTTGCCTCCTGAGTGCTGGGACTGAAGATGTGTGCCACCACCCTGACTTCTGTTTATTATTTTCATTTGCATGCCTGTGTGTGGTGAGGCACATGCCCATCAGGGCAGGTGCTTGTGGACAGCAGAGGTGTTGGGTCCCCTGGAGCTGGAGTTCGGGGTGGTTATCAATCACCTGATGTGGATCTGGGAACTGAAGGGGGTCCTTCGCAAGAATAGCACCAGGTCTTAACTCCTGAGCATCCTCGCTCCCCAAAAGGCTGTTTCATTTTTATATTATTCCCAAAGCTGTGCTCAGAGTCCCCCCAATTCCATTCAGACTTCTTTTGGAATCCTCTTCACCCACTTCTACATACCCATGGACGCATGCTTGAGGTCTAAAAACCGCATTAAACATAAAAAAGAAACATGGAAAACACAGCTGAGGGAATCCAGTGTGCCGGCAGCAGGCAAGGAGGTGTTTGGCAGAAGGGTTTGCTAGCGATCACTCAGTCTCTGCCTTTTGCCTGGGTTCCACTCTGCTTCCTGTCCTTACACAGCTCCTTTCCACCGCACGCCCAGCCCACCCGTTCGCTATTTACAGCTGACCGCCGTGATCCTAATACCCTGCACTTGGTATTCAGATGTAAAGCACTCAGGATTAGAACTCACTTTTACTAGCCAATTTCCCCCAAATCAGCATGTTATATTAAAAAAGGACAGATCAATAGCCCTCTCTTACAGTTCTGATGGTACTTCAATGGGAATCTTTAAGTTTCATTTTATATTAACCAATGTAATGCTCCACAATGAAGTATTACGGAGCAGTCATTTTTGTATGGCTTCTCCCTTTCCTTTTATTAACAATTATTCTTAATACTCAAGCTCAAAGGCAATAAGATATTCTTGGGCTGATGTTCTGTTTGTGAATCATTAAAGGACTCCAGCCTGGGGTGGCGGGCGGGGTGGGGGGGCCGGGGGGATTTGAATGTGATGTTCCCCGTGGTCTCAGGTGTCTAGTTGGTTGTACCTCCTGAGTGGGGCCTTGCTGGAGAAGTACATCACTGGATGGGCTTTGTGGCTTGTATGCCACACCCCATTCCCATTCAGAGCCTCTGCTTCTTGCTTGCAGCTTGAGATGTGAGCTCTTAGCCTACAGCTCCAGTGGTCATGTTGGCTAGCAGCTGCATCCTGTGCCCACCATGATGGACCCTAACCCTCTAGGAACTGTACGCCCAAACGAACTCTTCCTTCTGAAAGTTGTCTTGGTCATGTCAACAGTCATAGGAAGTAACCGGTGTAGTATTCACAGCTTCTCTCCTGACAGCAGAAGTGCCCCATGGCCAGGTAGAGGAGGTGCAAACAGCGCTGACGCCTGACCCAACCTGTCCACCTGTCTTCAAGTCATCTTTCCATTCCTCTCTGGAAAGCTTGGCCATGATTTAAACCTAGGCCAGTTTCTGTCTACCCTTGGACACACCCAAAGTCAAGTTTGTTAAAGTAGTTATTGACTGTTAACTAAATGTCAAGCACCGTATAAGGCACTGGGACTCAAAGGTCAACAGATAGGAACATGAGCCCTGTGTTTTCAGGGCTCTTAAAGCAGGGGTGCTTTAGTAGCTGAACAACAGTAACAAAGCCGTGACCTCAAGCTGATTGGTGCCGTTATATAGAAGGGAGGCAGCTCTGTAAATAACAGACTGCCTCAGAAGTGTAGGCAAGCTACAGTTAGGCTAGGAGCGGCAGCTGAGGAGGACCAACTGGAAGGGGGGTATGCTGAGCGCGGGGCTGGGTGAGCACGGGGCTGGGTGAGCACCATTAAGATACCAGTGCACCTCACGCTAGAGAAATGAAAACGAAAAGCCAGGGTTTCTGGAACGAAGTGCGAGAGGCCAAACTAGAGAGACAGGCTGTGGCCACATTATCCAGACACCAGGGTGAGAAATTTGAGATTAATCTTTGCCTTTTTTTTTCTGGGTTTTTGGTTCTTTCAGACCAGGTTTCATGTAGCCTGGCTTGCCTTCAACTTCTGATTGGTCTGCCTCTACTTCCCACGTGCTAGGAATACAGGTATGTGCATTAATACCCTAGTTTTGGTGTTTAATTAATTATTATTATTATTATTATTATTATTATTTAAAATAAATAAGAGTCTTACTAGGTAGCCCTAGCTGCCTTGGAAACACAAAAATCCTCCTGTCTTCCAAGTGCTGGTATTAAAGGCGTCATGGAACAGGCTTGGGTTGTTTTTCATTTGTTTGTTTCTTGGTTTTTTTCAAAACAGTTTTTTTTTTAAACAGAGCCCTGGTTGTCCTAGACTTGCTTTAAAGATCAGGCTAGCCTTGAACTCACAGAGATCTGGTTGCCTCTGCCTCCCAAGCGCTGGGATTAAAGGTGTGTGCCACCACCCTCCAGATGCTTGGGTTCAATTATTATGGCTGGGGGAAACCACTGGCCAAGTTTAAATGGAAGGAGTGATTTGTTCACGTGCTGTAATTATTCTGCGTGAAGCACTCCTTGGAGGGGGTATGGCAGGTTAGACAGTGGGTGGAGGGAGACCACAGGAGACAGAAAGTGCAGACTCAGGCATGCGGTACAGGTCTGCAGTCGAGAGCAGCCCACTGCTCTATTCTTATAATTCAGTATTTGTAAAACAGAAGTTACACTCAGTTCAAGGACTGAAAATAAAACATCAATTGTTTGGCAAGGTGTCTAAGACATGGCTGTGATAAATGACCAGGAACTCCCTGAATCCCATGGGGTAACTGCCACATCCTCTTCCAGGAGTTACTTTCTCTTCCTGTCCTCTTGGGTCTCTAGGGACGCTCACCTCTGTCCTCTTAGCTCCTGGCCTCACACTCAGCAAGTCACAAGTCTTGGTTGCTTTCAGAGCCAAGTTCTTACAAAGTCTCTATGAGGACTGTTACATCTCTGATGGCTAACCATGCTCTCCTATTACCCCCAACCAATACCATATGGCTCGGAGCAACTGTTTCCATGCAAACTGGAACTCTTCAGTTTTCTTCCCCAGCGCTGCAGGGTCCAGCCTGCCGACAACTACCCACATCACAGCCCTTCTCCAGCATTACAGGGTGCAGCCTGTCGACTGTTACCCATGTCAAATTAAGCTTTTTTTCTTGTGTTCTACTCTAAATACCTAGTGTGGCTCATCTCTTTCTTCTGTATCTAATCCGTGTCTCTCCTTTAACCTTGGTGTGTTTATTTTCTTCTTTAGACTTTCATGGTTCTAGTGTGTCAGGAAACACTGTAAGGATTATTACCATCCGTCTGCAAGGTACTAAAACTTGTGGTATCTCTGTTTCAGTTATGTCTCACATTTTACTTCCATGTTCATACTAATGAGGACAAGCCAGGCAAGCTTGTAGTTTAGAAAAAAGCTATATTCAAACTCTGGCTTTTACCAGTTTTTGTTGTTGTTGTTGTTGTGACTAACTGTACTTTAGGCACAAGGACACAATTTAACTTAAAATAAGTCTAAAAGAGATTAATGAATAACTCTAAAATTAAAAAAAATCTTTTTTTTTTTNAGACCCCTTTAGCTCCTTGGATACTTTCTCTAGCTCCTTCTTCCTTGGGAACCCTGTGTTCCATCTAAAAGCTGACCGTGAGCTTCCGCCTCCATGTTTGCCAGGGATTGGTATGTTTTCCCCCGAGACCGCTATATCCGGGCCCTTTCAGCACCATCTTGCTGGCATATGATATAGTGTCTATGTTTGGTGACTGATTTTTTTTTTGTTTGTTTGTTTGTTGAGACACTGTTTTTCTGTGTTTTTCTTGCTATGGCTGTCCTTGAACTTGCTCTTTAGACCAGGCTGGCCTCAAGCTCAGAGACTCACCTGCCTCTGCCTCCCAAGTGCTGGGATTAAAGGTGTGTGCCACTACTACCCAGCTCATTAGTCTTCATACTTGATCTCTAAGATTCCGTTTTCATGTTAGTAAACCCGTCAGAAGTTGAAAATATTATAAGTGAACACACCCACACTACACCCGCCCACAGAGCCTCAGTTGGTAACATTCTCCTCCATAGAGCATCGGCTGCTGCCCTTCCTGTGTGCAGAGCTGGGTTTGCTATGGCTGCTGCCCTTCCTGTGTGCAGAGCTGGGGCTTGCTATGGCTGCCCAGCGCTGAGGTGGCGGGATTGTATCGTACGATGGCAGGCACACCTCCCTTCTCGTGTGGGCAGAGGTGATGGGCTGTCATGCGTCTGGATCCACTGCCTCATGGCTTCCACGGTACTGTCTCCTATAAGCTAACTTCAAGTAGTGTATTAGTTAGGGTTCTCTAGAGTCACAGAACTTAAGGAGTAAAGGAATTTATTGATGACTTACAGTCTGCAGTCCAATTCCCAACAATGGTTCAGTAGTAGCTGTGAATGGAAGTCCAAGGATCTAGCAGTTACTCAGTCCCACACGCTGAACAGGCGAAGGAGCGAGAGAGAGTCTCCCTTCTTCCAGTGTCCTTATATAGTCTCCAGCAGAAGGTGTAACCCAGATTAAAGGTGTGTGCCATCACACCTTTAATCCCAGATAATCTTGAGCTCCCTCTTGAGAGACAGAATTAGAAGACCTTAGGTATCGGCCATACGATAGTTCTGGAGGTATGGTTCTAGGTCATCAGAGACTTCTATATCCAAGCCTCCAGGTTAGGGTCACTGGTGAGCCTTCCAATTCTGGATTGTAGCTCATTCCAAATATAGTCAAGTTGACAACCAGGGATAGCCACTACAAGTAGGTATCAATTATCCCCTGACTTCTTACATTTCCTCTACTGAAGAGTTAAAAAGACCCAGATTCAGAGTCTTTTTAAAAAGTGATTTATTTTTATTTTAAGTACACTAGTGTTTTGCCTTCATATGTATCTATGTGAAGGTGTTGGATCCCCTGGAAGTGGGGTTACAGACAGTTGTGAGCTGACAGATGGGTGCTGGGAATTGAATCCAGGCCCTCAAGAAGAACAGCCAGTTTACTCTTATTTCCTGAGCAACCTCTCTAGTTCCCAGATTTAAATTTTTTTTTTTACATATCAAAGACTGTTCTTTTTTATATTATATTAGAAGTTACAATTTTTTTCATTTTAATATATAATTTGCCTGAAATTTTAAAAATCTCTATTGTCTCAGGTAATATTCATCATATTTAAGAAAAATCTTTAAAAAATACCTTCAGACCAATTAAGGAGAGAAACAAACTCTGGATTCCCTTGGTGAATTCCTCAACAAGATGGCTGTAGCAGGTTTCTAGTGGTCCGTTTATTAGTTCCAGGACCTATAAAAGTTAAAGCAGTATTATGTTTGTGCTGTTACTCAATCTAAACAGTGTTCTACATAAAGACCTCACACTTTGTAAGATTTCTGGACGCCCCAAACTCCTCCAAAGCCAAAACAAAACCAAATCACAAAACCCCATAGGAGCAAGAATTAACAGACGTACTATAACATCATTATAGAACGATGTCTGAAATATCAAAGTATATGAACCACTCTTCCTAAGTCTTACTCTCAGCCAGAAGGATGTAGGAACACTGGCACTTAGATTTTAAGCGGTGGCCGCATGTGAGTGTGGTCCAGCCGAGCCTCACCTGCTGCTTGTCCTTCTCTTGCAGCAGAAGGATGCTCTCACCGACAGTGTCTATCCCAGCGCGGCCAGCCCTGCCAATCATCTGCTTGTACTGATTCCTCTTTAAGAATGTGTTAGCCACGTAGGGAGCTCTTAAGATGACTCTGCAGAAGGGATAAAATTAAAGTGATCCTCTACATCAGCAACTACTTTTTCTTTTACTTTCTTCCTTTCTTTCTTTCTTTCTTTCTTTCTTTCTTTCTTTCTTTCTTTCTTTCTTTCTTTCTCTCTCTCTCTCTTCCTCTCTTCCTCTCTTTCTTTCTCTTTCTCTCTTTCGATTTATTTATTATTATATCTAAGTACACTGTAGCTGTCTTCAGATGCACTAGAAGAGGGCGTCAGATCCCATCAGGGATGGTTGTGAGCCACCATGTGGTTGCTGGGATTTGAACTCAGGACCTTCAGAAGAGCAGTTGGTACTCTTAACCACTGAGCCATCACTCCAGCTCAGCAACTACTTTTAAACCAATTCCATTTTACTGGTTTTATTAAGTGTAATGACACATTAACTTTAAGTAAAACTGCACCTATACTGGATCTTTGATGTCCTAGGACCTTACATATATTACCTGTAATTCTTACAAAATGCTTAGCAATAGCCTTATTTTCCTTTCTTATGAAGAAATGGCTGAAGTTCAGTAGAGGCTTCCCTTAAACAGCAAATGAGGAAATGCCGGAGCCATCGCTTGAACTCAAGCCTTCACAGCCGAGAGGCTTATGATCAGTCTATAGCTAGCAGCGCCCTCCACAGCTTCTTGTACCACCACCTCCATATGCTACTGTCCGCTACCTATGTTACCAACTTATTAACTGATATTATCTTTAACTATAAGGCACTGTAGATTTCAACTGGCTTTAGTCTACAAAAACATCAATTTCAATTCTTTTGAAATTGCTCAGGTATAAACAAATCCCTAGTCAGCTTTCCTCTTCAAGGGCAATTGAAGACTCTATTATTTGCCTACATTACCAACTTCTTTATTTACAAATCTCAACAGCCTATGTAGACTGGTGAAAGCTTGAAGAAAACAAAATGGTGGAAAAGTAAGAGAACACAGAAAAATGGCTGCATACAACAAATACAGTAAAGAACTTGGGAAAATTGTAAACGGCATCCACAGAAAATTCCAGAGGGAATCATATCCAGTGTTTTCAAGCAGACTTCTACAAGAAGTATAACAGAATTTTTGAAAATTTAAAATGCATTTAAAATCTAAAGATGTAATGAATAAACATAAGTAATAGAACAGTAACAAGCTAGTTTGCTCTGTCCCGACATCCCATGTGTACTGTTGCCACTGTAGTCAGCCCTCGTCCTTTCACCCCATCCCACTTCGCTAATCTTCTACTTCTCGGTCTTTAAAAGAAAACAGATCTGGGGTGGTGGTGGTACTTGGGTTTGAACCTAGGACTTTCTAGGTGTTTGGCAAGCACTGTGCACTACTCTATCTTCTAGTCCACTAAAACTTGAATTTTAAATGGAAGGTAAAATTGGAGAAAAAGAACTGATAAGCTGTAACTACACGTCTTTATCCCAGGCTAGTCTAAGTCCTAAGAGAAGAGAATGAAGCTCATGGAGAGATGGAATACAGAAATGACCAGCAACAACTCTGAGACAAAGAAACTGAGCTCAGGATGGAGCCTCCCACCAAGTGCCACGCCCTGCCAAAGGACAGTGAACTGGAAGTGCAGGGGTTATATGAGCAGGCTGCCTGGGCTCCAACTTGGCTTTGAAACTCATTTATTTGATGTGATATTCAACAAGCTATCTATCTATCTATCTATCTATCTATCTATCTATCTATCTACCTATCATCTATCATCTATCTAGTTTCTTTTTGAGACAGGGTTTCTCTGTGCAGCCCTGGCTGTCCTGGACCTTAATCTGCAGACCAGGCTGGTCTTGAACTCAAAGATATGCCTGTCTCTGCCTCCTGAGTGCTGGGGAAGTTCATTATTTTACAGATTTCAATTGCATAAAATATTGGTCATAAATCATGAGGGCTGACTAAATGAATGTACATTAATCAGTTAGGTGCCAGGTGTGGGATCTGGTGACATGGGGACAGGAGGGAAGGACACACCGAATATAATAAGCGCCGTGACTCACCACGAGGAAAATGGAAGGGTACAGAGGAAAGTGCAAAGCTGCGGAGGGGTTGGCTCAGTGGCATGGCACTGGCCTCCAAGGCTGACAGCCTGACGCTATCCCCAGGACCCACAAGGTGGACGGAGAAAACCAACAGACTCCTCAACCCTGACGCTCACCTCCAACCTCCAGTCACACTGTGACACTCACGCTCCTCTACCTATTAGTTATATATTATATCCTCCTCTATTTCTATGAATATAGAAAGAGAGCTTTGGGAGAGCAGAGAACTACAGGCCCGAACAGACACAAAGCTGCTTCCATGCTGGGAATGGTGGTGCAGGCTTCAATCCCAGCAGGTGGAGTCAGGGGCAGGGGACCTCTGTTTTAAAGGCAGGTCTACATGGTGAGTTCCAGACCAGCCAGGGCTACACAGTGTGACCCTGTCTGTAACTAGATAAATAAATATACATAAATGTGGAGGGGGAACAGCATAACGACTATGTCACTGAGACCGAAGACTGTATATCCACCAGAAAAACATTCTATTTAATGTTCATAAACATTTTGTGAACATAAATTATTTGCTAGAGTCTCTCTCCCCCCAAGTAATAAGTTATAAAGAGAAGTCAATTATACAGTTTTCCACTGTTTGGTAATATCCGAAAAGGCACGTAGGATCTGACCTTAGTGGTGGTGAGATATGCTCAGCCATGGGGAGTGACACTATTAGAAGGTGCGGCCATGTGGGAGGAAGTCCATCACTGTGGGCTGGGCTTTGAGGTCTTCTAGAGCTCAAGCTCCACCCAGTGTGGAAGAGAGTCTCCTCCTGGTTGCCTTCTGATCTAGATACAGATCCTACCTACATGCTGCCATGCTCCCACTATAATGATAATGGACTAAACCTCTGAAACAGAAAGCCAACCCCAATTAAAGGTTGTCCTTCATAAGAGTTGCCTTGGTCATGGTGTCTGTTCACAGCAGGAAACCCTAACTGAGACAAAGCTATCCATTCATGCCAGGTGGCAGTGATGCAGGCCTTGAATCTCAGCACTTTCGAGGCAGAGGCAGGGGGAGGGGCAGGGGCAGAGGGGCAGAGGGGCAGAGGGGCAGAGGGGCAGAGGGGCAGAGGGGCAGAGGGGCAGAGAGGCAGAGAGGCAGAGAGGCAGAGGCATCTCTCAGTTCCAGGCTAGCCTGGTCTACAGAATGAGTTTCAGAGCCAGGCGTGGTGGTGCACACCTTTAATCCCAGCACTCGGGAGGCAGAGGCAGGTGGATTTCTGAGTTCGAGGCCAGCCTGGTCTACAGAGTGAGTTCCAGGACAGCCAGGGCTACACAAAGAAACCCTGTCTTGAAAAAACCAACCAACCGGCCAGGCGTGGTGGCGCACGCCTTTAATCCCAGCCCTTGGGAGGCAGAGGCAGGCGGATTTCTGAGTTCGAGGCCAGCCTGGTCTACAAAGTGAGTGCCAGGACAGCCAGGGCTACACAGAGAAACCCTGTCTCGAAAAACAAAAAAAACAAACAAACAAAAAAAAAAAACCAACCAACCAAACAAATAAACAAAGGAGTTTCAGGACAGCCAGGACTCCACAGAGAAAAACACACACACACACACACACACACACACACACACACACGCATCCAGATGGCTTTAATCAGCCCATTCCCTGTGAATTGAACACAGGTCAAGCAAGGTTCTAGCCACTGAACTCCACCCCTGACTGGCTTTCCAAATCAGTTCACTAACATTTCAAGGAGATCTACTAAATGAACTCTCTCGGTCTTGTCAAACCTTCCCAGAAGTAGATTCAGATCTGATACCCCAGGAGACCTGCCTCTAATTCCAGCTCTAGGAAGGGGGCTGAGGCAGGACTCCCTCCAGTTGGACCCTGTCCCACAGGGAGAAGACACAGGCAACCAAACACAGAAGAGAGGGGGCACAAGAGGGAGGGACCTAGTGCCAGGAAAAGTGGTTTTTCATTAGGACATTAAAGAAAACAAACCCACCAACTCAGCTTACCTCCGTGCAGGCAGATTGACCCCTGCTGCCAGGGTGGACGTGCAGGCCAAGAGACAGAGGACACCTGTGGAGTAAGCATCTTCCAGAAGCTTCCTTTCGTCACTAGTTAAACCACTGTGGTGATAGGCAACACCAAAAGGGACAGTGCGCTTCAGGACAGGACACACTTTACCATGGCCAACATTCCTCAAGCTTTTAATCACTTCGCATTTTTCTTTCTCTCTGTGGTTTAGATAGTCCCTAGAAAAAAAGATCCATCAGCCTGGGACTGGGGTGGCTCAGCAGTTAAGAACAGAATGAGTTTCAGAGCCGACTGCTTTTCCAGAGGATGACGGTTCAGTTCCCAGCACCCACATGACACCTCACAACCAGTTTTAGGGGATCCGATGCCTTTCAGTGATCTCTGAAGGCATCAGGCATGCACATGGTGCGTGCGTGCATGTCTTGAATTATAGTTGGAAGTGCTTACCATTTTCCTTTAATACATCATGCTAACATCCTTTTTAGTTATATATTACTTCTATCAGTATAAGTACACAAAATGTTCTTCGTGTGTATTTTGTATGGACATGCATGTGTCTGCATCTGTGTATTGGGTGTAGAAGTGTCTGCACAGAGGCCAAAGGCCGACATCAGGTGGTTTTCTCATCTCTCACTAAACCTGGAATTCACTATTCAGCAAGACCAGCTAGACCAGCCAGTCAGCTGCAAGGGGCCTCCTTGTGTCTCCCCAGTATTGCATTTCAGGCGAGTGTCATCATGCCTGGCTTTCACATGGATGCTAGGGATCCAAACTTGGCTTCTCTGACTGAGCCTTCTCCCCAGCTCCAGAAAATGCTCTTTTAACTTTAATTCTTACTTCATTAACCATTAGAAATACTCTCCAAGTCTTTTTGTGGATCATAGAACCTCACAAAAATAAAACTAAGGAAAAGTCCAGCTATTCATATAAACACAACACTTCAGAAACAATTTCAGAAGCTTCAAGGACTTCCTGAGTTTTGTTGCTAAACTTCGTATGATATCAGATTAGATCCTGCTCTAGATATTATGATTATTTCTTCTACAATATATGTCTTTATGAAAGACGGTCTGTCTTATTTTAAGATTTACATTTTCTGCTCTGAAAATGGGAACATAACATAGAGCAAAACAATGTCTAAACACTAACACTGTAGAAAACTCAACAATATCTTAAATTATGGTAAAAAGCTTTGTGATTTTATATGAAAGCTCAAATGACTAATTTCCTGAATTCCGTTAGTTTTTAAAATTTGTGTGTATGTGCTTGTGTTTGAGTGTGTGTGCGTGCATGGGTGCAGGTATCTATGGAGGCCAGAGGTGCTGACTCCTCTTAGGGCTCAGTGAACTTGTCAGGCCCTCGGGAAGAGCAGGACGTGCTCACAACCAACAACCACCATCTCTCAGCCCAGCATATTTAGCTTTTTTGTTTGTTTGCTTGTTTGTTTGAGCCAGTGTCTCATTATGTAGGCCTGGCTGTCCTGGAACTCAGATGTGGACCAGGCTGGCCTCAAACTCACAGAGATCCTCCTGCCTCTCACTTCCAAGTGCAGGGATTAAAGGCATGAGCTATCAGGCCTGGCTGTTTTGTTTCTCAAATAATCAAAACCATCATTGTAAAGACATACTATCAATCATTGAAATTCAAATCCTTGACGGTTCCCTAAACATTTTTATCATTCTACCAGCCAGTAAATTTAATCCTAATTTAGATCAGTCTATGCCAGCAGGATCGAGAGGAAGGGTGATTAAAAATTCCCATCGGTAGTCTATGACTACTACCGAAAGCCTCAGTAAGGGCCAAACAGGTGTAAAAGTTAAAAACCCCAGACGACAAACAGGTGCAGAAAACAGAAAACTATCAGCACAGACACTTTCCCAGTGGACATAGCAGAGCTCGTATTCAAACAACTCAACTCCCAAACCAAGACATCTCTAAAATTCGTAAAAAATTCTATCTATTGCCCAGACATGCTAAGAATATAAGGGAAATATAAGCGAAGGCTGGCCTCTGTGACAGAGGCTGGTGTCCGTCTTGCGGTCCGCAGCCTGCCCGGCCAGCCCCCAGTCATGCTGACTGGTCTAAGACGCAGCTGAAGCTTCACATCTAAGCCTCTGTGGTGCTCGCTCTCTTGCAACTCTAGAACTTTCTACATTAGTGCGGGTTTCAGTTAGGCTTTCTTGAAGGTCAGTGCCTTCAGAACCCATAAAACAATATGATGCTCTGTTAAGAAGGGAATGACCAACACACAGAATGCATTATTCAGCCTGTCATTTATGACAAACATAGAAATGATTTTGTAAACTAAGATTAACATACTTGCTTAAAAACTTGCATAACATTTCTGCTACATTTTCACAGTTCTTCTTACTGGGACAAAACACCAGGCAGGAGTAGTTAGGAATAACTTCTGTCACCAGTGCTACCAAGTGGTCAGGATCCATCTTCTTCAGGGCCTCAGAGTACTGCAAAATAAGGACCACGTGTGCAACCACGAAGTGTGACTTGAAAGACACGTAAACCATCACCAGTATCCCTGCCCCCCCTCCCTTTGCTCTTTCTTTCTTTTTTTTTTTTTGGTTTTTCAAGACAGGGTTTCTCTGTGCAGCCCTGGCTGTCCTGAAACTTACTCTGTAGATCAGGCTGGCCTCGGAACTCAGAAATCCGCCTGTCTCTGCCTCCCAAGTGCTGGGATTAAAGGCGTGTAACACCACGGCCGGCTACCATCACCAGTATTAAATGCTACAGTTATCCATTACTAGAACAAAGGATGACAGCTGTACTAAACATCAAATGGTCAATTTTCTTCATAGGTTGTTCACTGAAGATTTGGTTTGGGGGCACATTTAGTCCAAAAAGAGGATTAAATGAAGGCTGGAGAGATGGTTCAGTGGTTAAGAGCACTGACTGCTCTTCCAGAGGTCCTGAGTTCAATTCCCAGCAACCACATGGTGGCTCACAAACATCTGTAATGGGATCTAATGCCTTCTTCTGGTGTGTCTGAAGACAGCCAGTGTACTCACATACAATAAATAAATAAATAAATAAATAAATCTTAAAAAGAGAGAGAAAGAGAGAGAAAGAAAGAGAGGGGGAGGGAGGGATTGCGGCTACCAACAGTCAAAGGACTGTGTGAGGAACGATGTCCTGTCCTGTTCAGAACTGTGTTCCCTAACTCTGTCACAAGTGAAACCATAGTGAATGATGACAGTTCGGAACACTGTCAGGAAAACTTGCAATAGAAGTACAGTCATTTAAACCTCTTCAGTTCCTGTTAGTTACTGAAAACCAACCTGTGGATTTAGAATTTACCTCAGGAAATCCTAAAGCTGGGACAAAACTGCTCTCTCCTTTACAATGTCCTTCATGCAGACTGTAAGCCGTTAGCATGCAAACATGAACACCTCTACACAGCAACGTGTCCCTTACAGACTATCCATTATGCTCTTGTTGCCGGGTGAATGATCTATCTACAGGATATGTCTCCAAGTACTCATGGTCCAGGACCTGGTTCATCAACTGGTCAGGTGCAAATGATACGCTTCCTCAAAATTCAGTCGTCATCCGAATAGCCAGCACTTTTTACTAACACTGAAGGTGACATGTGCACAATGTGGTATTTCTAACTTTATGGTGGGATTGTACACAGTTGTGTTCTACAGTTTTTATACAGTAGTGTATCCAGCAGGAATAAAATACCCAGTTTTACAAAGATATGCCAGAAGAAAGAATCCAGTGTGATCTGATGCTGAAACTGAACTAGGGACTAGGTGTAGCTCAGTGGTGTGTGTGTGTGCCTTGTACGGTGTAGCTCAGTGGTGTGTGTGTGCCTTGTACGGTGTAGCTCAGTGGTGTGTGTGTGCCTTGTACAGTGTAGCTCAGTGGTGTGTGAGTGCCTTGTATGGTGTAGCTCAGTGGTGTGTGTGCCTGGTATGGTGTAGCTCAGTGGGGTGTGTGTGCCTTGTATGGTGTAGCTCAGTGGTGTGTGCCTTGTACAGTGTAGCTCAGTGGTGTGTTTGTGTGCCTTGTATGGTGTAGCTCAGTGGTGTGTGTGTGTNCCTTGTACGGTGTAGCTCAGTGGTGTGTGTGTGTGCCTTGTATGGTGTAGCTCAGTGGTGTGTGTGTGCCTTGCATGGTGTAGCTCAGTGGTGTGTGCCTCTTAGACCCTGGCTGGATCCCTAGCAGTACAAACTAAGCAAAGAGGAAACTAGCTGTGTTCAGTCAGCAGCTTGCTGTGTCCATGACAGATCAAGCACCCCCTCATCTCAAACCTTCCCCAAACACAAACCAAGTGGACCCACTGGAGGCTGCTCCGTGCTCAGCACACCTAGCACAAAGGACAGGAGCCGACTGAAGGGTTTCCCTCTCACCTTATAACTCAGTAGCCGTGAAAAGGTCATGCCGTCCGCAGCCTGGCTGTCTACCTCATAGATTGTGTCATTTACTTTCAAGAATTCTTTTAATTCCACCTGGAATTAAAAAGAAGCAGTCCATTAATATACAATTTGTAGTTTGAAATTCTATAAAATGTTTTAACACAGGGCAGCTACACGGAGATCACTTTTGAGCTGGATAGTATCCACTCCAAAGGAAGCCAGATGCTCCCATGTTTGTTGTGAGCAGCAGGAATGAGGGCTGCAGAGGTGGCTCAGTGGTTAGGTGTACTTACTGCTCCCCAGAGGACGCTCAGTTCTCAGCACCCACAGCAGCTCACGACCGTCCATAACTCCTGCCCCAGCAGGCCTGATGCCCTTTGCCGCTCTCCAGCACCCACAGCAGCTCACGACCGCCCATAACTCCTGCCCCAGCAGGCCTGATGCCCTTTGCCGCTCTCCACAGGCACCACACACACATGGCAGACACTTGGACACATCCACATAAATCAAAATTAAGTAAGTAACTAAGAATATATGTAGGAACAGGTGGTAGTGCTATTTTCTCTTCTTTTGTGTTACTTCTTAAGATCTACAACTTTCTGTGTTAGTCATCAGTTTTCATTTTAAATGTCACTTAAGGACTCATGGACAGGAAGTTTGCAAACAGATTTTCTTTCAGTGTGTGTGTGTGTGTGTGTGTGTATGCGCACATGCACATTCGAGGTGCCTATTATGTACAGGTGCTCACCCTTATGTGCACATGCATGAGGTGAGAGGACACACCTCAGGAGTTGCTCCTCGGGCACCACCTGGCTTATTCTTAGGACAAGTCTCTCACTTCCCTGAAGCTTGTCCAGGAGGCCAGGCTGGACCCTTACCATTGTAAGATGTGAACATGTCTGGCCTTTCTGTGTGGGTCTGAGGACTGAACGCAGGCACTCACTCTTGCAGGGGCAGCACCTTAATAACTGGCTATCTCTGCTGCCCTCAGGTCAGGGTTTTAAAAGTGGAGTCTTGAGGGATTTTTGTTTATCTGTCTGCTTGTTTTCCCAAGAAGGATGCTTGTCTATGTAGCTCTGGAACTCTACAGGCTGCTTCTGTCTGGGATTAAAGGCATACCACCACAGCCCAATCAAAGAGAATAGATCCTTAATTTGATATCTAAGGCCAGAAAACATTTCCTGAAATTTTTTTATATTTTTGTACAAGTGTAAATTTCAAGATAATATTTAGTGAGCCTCAAGATGATTATTTAAGAGCCCAGACACAGACACCCACCTGGTGCTTCAGACAGACAGTGTAAGTACATTACACATTATCTTCAAGTAACTATGAGCTACACTTTTACTTTAGTCAAGCATTTTAGGAATCCTGTTGTTAGATATAAACTTAAATCCGTGTAAGTGAAGTACAGTGTTGACCTATAATCCCAGCACTTGGGAGGTGGAGGCAGGAGGATTAGGAGCTCATGATCATCCTCGGCTAGGCAGTTAGTTCTAGAACAGTCTGGGATAGGAGACCTTGTTTCAAAACCAAGGGGAAAAAAGTCCACATCAAACCGTAGCTTATTTTTAAAAGAACTGTAACTACTGAAGCACAGGCACTTGAAAAGATTTTAGAAGCTTTTTCCTTGACAGAGTCCTGCTAGACAGCCCAGGCTAGCCCTGAGCTCAGTATGTAGCTCTGGCTGGCCTAAAACTCATGCTCCCCTACCTTAGTCTCCTGAATGCTGGGATTGCATGTTTACACCATCAAGCTTGGCTAAGGTAATTTCTTTAAATAAACAAAAAGAAAAGTTCTTTTAAATAATCCATACACAAATATTAAATCCCCATCATTTCCACCCCATCTCTACCTCTGTTCTCTTTTTCAAATTCATGACCTCTTTTTAAAAAAATTATCATTGGACACACACACACATAACCTCCCTACTGAGTTCACTCAGAATGTTTGTATGCATAAGTGTTTAGGTCTGAACACTTGGGGCTGGATAGTCTATCAGGGTGTTCTTCCCTGAGAAGTCTGATTTTCTGCCTCTTATTTATTTAATTTATACGTATGGGTGTTTTTCCTGAATTTTGCCTGTGCAGCACATGTGTGCAATGTCTGGGAGCCAGAAGACGCTGAGTCCCATGGGACTGGATTCTATAAGAACTTTGAGAGCCACCACGTGGATGCTAAAAACTGACCCCAGGACCTCTAGAAGAGCTGTCAGTGCCGTGACCACTGAGCCGTCTCTCCAGATTGATTCCCTTTTAGTAAAACTGACTGGCGGTGGCTCTACACCTAGGTGGGGCTTTGTGAGACTAAAACTATGGAATGTGTAATTAATTTTCATATCGCCCTTGCATGGGAGCCATGCTAACTGTCTGCACTGTTCCGATTTTAGTGTATGTGTTCCTCAAGTGGTAACTAAGATAATTTCTCAATGTTGATGGCAAGTCCCAACATATCTCTTGAAATCTTGCTCAATTAAAAACTTGACTTCAAAAGCCGGGCGTGGTGGCGCACACCTTTAATCCCAGCACTCGGGAGGCAGAGGCAGGCGGATTTCTGAGTTCAAGGCCAGCCTGGTCTACAAAGTGAATTCCAGGACAGCCGGGGCTACAGAGAAACCCTGTCTCGAAAAACCAAAAAAAACCAACCAAACAAACAAAAAACTTGACTTCAGATACTAAGAAGTGAGACATAAAACAAGCCCTGGGAGAGCTCATTCAATAAACGTTCACTGGGCTGGCTCTCCAGTCACTCTTCTGGGTGTAACACATGAGTGACTCAAGCCCAGGTCCCCAGCCTCATCTGACACCCTTGGTATGTAAACTGTTATACAGGTAGGTCGAGTGTGCCACACACCTTCCCCACTCCGCTGTCTTACAGTACACCATGCTTGCCGCACTCACTTCTAAGATGAATACAGAATAAGCAATACAGCGCAAACCTTGGGTACATACTGGTCTGAACTGACTGGTGTAGTACTCGGCTTTAAGGAACGCCTGCAGGTCTTCTACGTTGTTCAATGTTGCACTCATGCCGATAATCTGAGTTGTTTCTAAAACAAACCGACATATTAGGGAAATGTCTCGTTTATGTCTGAAAGAAACATTAGCAGTACTTCAGTGCTACCCTGTCTGAGTGGTCTGGAGTCAGGGAACAGGAAGATGAAGTTTATCTGAAATGTTTAAACCAAAATTGTTTCACATTTGGGATTTTTATCAAATTGGAATATTTGTATATACATAAAGATCTTGAAGTGACCAAAGTCTGACCACATGATTATTTGTTTCATATAGACCTATGTCAAGCTGTGCTCTTCTGTGCCCCTCCAAATGACGACAATAACATTTTCCATGTGTGGTGTTACACTAGCACACAGGAAGTTTTAGACTGCTCTGGATTTCTGATTTTCTGAAATGTGGCTGTGCATCTGACAGTTGTAGAGGACACATGACTAAATGAGTCTGAAACTCCTTGAAACAGTACCAAAGTCTGATCATTTAGTGCTGGCTGGCCTGGAACTCACTACATAGCCCAGCCAGCTTAAAGCTCACAGCAATCCCCCTGCCTCATCTTCCTGAGTGCTGAATTACAGATGTAAACTACTACACTTGGCTTAAACTTTTATCTCATATGGAAAGTCTCTCATCAATTTAAAAAATATTTTGAGGGTTGGAGAAATGGCTCAGCAGTTAAGAGTACTGACTGCTCTTCCAGAGGTCCTGAGTTCAATTCCCAGCAACCACATGGTGGCTCATGACCATCTATTATATGATCTGATGCCCTCTTCTGGTGTGCAGGAACACATGCAAATTTATCATCTACATAGATAAATAAACCTTTAAAACAAAACAAAAACAACAAAAAGAACCACAATGGAACAAGTAAAGGTAGATGAGTTTCTAGATTTGGCTACTGCTTCAAACCCAAAGCTAAGCCTTCCTAGCACGTCTCTTCATTGACACTATCTCACATCTTGAAATGATTATCCATGATACTGCCTGCAGTAGGACAGGCAAGCATTGGACCAACCAAGAAAGGCTGGGCTAGAAACCCTGGGGCATGTGCAGAAGAGGAGGAGGCTCTTACAGGAGGCGAATGGTTAAACTGTATGGGTTTGCATTTGTAAAGATCTTTATACCTACACTAGACAAGTCTGGCTGACAGGGGGAGAGGTGAGAGATCAAGAAGTGGGTAGAGACGACTGGTGCTGTCTGATCGTGCAGGAAGGATGAGACACTCAGCTCAAGAGTCAGTGCCAAGGAGCAAGGGGACTCTCCAGCAGATTCTCGGGAAACCAGATAGGAACGGGGTCCCGACTGTTAAAGAGTAAAGATTAAAAGGCCCACTTACTTGGGACGCTGAGGTAGAAGGATTACTTGTGTACCGGCAACTTTGAAATTCGGGAGTTTAAAAAGATTGCAAGATTCTGGTTTAGCTATATGCTGGTAAATGGTGACGGGAAGTTCACACTGAAGGTGGGTTTGAAGGAAATGAACGTTAGGCGACAGTGGCTGCGCACAGAACATTCACCTAGCAGATACTACTTGCAAAGGAAGTGCAACCTGGAAATACAGACTACAGTACACGGCCAGTCCTCGAAGTCTAGAGTAAGATAATAGCAGCATGACCATCCTGGCAGGAACGAAAATATCCTAAGGAGACACTTAAGCTCCTCCTTTCTGATCAGACCACTGAAATGATGGACCTCAGGAAAGGGGACACCCACCGGGCGTTGTGGCGCACGCCTTTAATCCCAGCACTCAGGAGGCAGAGGCAGGCAGATTTCTGAGTTTGAGGCCAGCCTGATCTACAGAGTGAGTTCCAGGACAGCCAGGGCTATACAGAGAAAGGAAGGGGACACCCCTTGTGGTCCATTCTGGGCCTTGGTACCCAGAGCCTGACTCCTAGGAAGAGATTTCCCACTTCCGCCAACTCTGCAAAGACTGCAGCTGGCAACTGTGAGGAGCCAGCGAGGGAGGGCACAACCGCACACTGGCCAGGTCCGCATGCCTCTGCCTTGACCAGACCGTGGACTGTCCTATCGCTGTCCTTTCATTCTCTCGGAGTCAGAGTTGGATGCTGGCAGGAACCAGCGACTCCCTCTGGAAACTCCGCCCTAGAAACAGGACCTGGAGACAGCTGCTGCTTAGGTAGCTTGAGAAGGAGAGACACTCAGCTGATGTGTCACAGGCTGCATGGTGCTACAGTCTGCATAAGTGCAATACTTTCATAATTTTAAAAACTATTCTTGGGGCCAAAGATGTAGCTCAGTACTTGAGTACATGATCAGAATATGTGGCCGGTAGTAGTAGCGCACGCCGGTAGGATTTGCTGAAGGAGGCAGAGGCAGGAGGATCACGAGTTCGAGGCCAGCCTGGGCTACACATTTTAGCCAGGCATGGTGGCACAGGCCTTTAATCCCAGCACTCGGGAGGCAGAGACAGGCGGATTTCTGAGTTCAAGGCCAGCCTGGTCTACAAAGTGAGCTCCAGGACAGCCAGGACTATACAGAGAAACCCTGTCTTGAAAAACAAAAACAAAAACAAAACAAAACAAAACAAAAAACAAACAGAATATGTGATATACTGGATTCAATTCCTAGCACCCTCCAATGAAATGGCATTATAGCAAATGACATAGTTTTTCCATATGTGAGGTAAGCACTACAACATCACATCGATAAATATAGATTCTTAGAGTATTTTATGGATGTCTAAAGACATTTGGATGCTGCAAAATAGTTCCTTAAAGTGACCACTAAAGTATAGTTTGCCAGGCGAAGAGGTGTAAGCCCTTAATGTCAGGACTCAGAAGGGAGAGGCAAGGCTCTCTGTGCCTTGGAGGCCACCCTGTCTATAAGCAAGTTCCAAGTCAGCTAGAGCTATATAGTAAGACCCTGTCTTAAAAAAAAAAAAAGCATAAAAGCAATTGTTCCATTGGGGAGATGGTGATGAAGGCATGGACAACGGTAGCAGTGGACTGGACCCAGTGCCATTTGGAGCCACAGAGAAGCAGTGCGCTTTCTCATGTAACCCTCCTAACTGTCTCACCAGGCCAGCACTGTCACAGTCCCCATCTCACACATATGGAGGCCGATGGTGTGTGACTAAGTGCACAATGGCAGCTGTCTGGGAACAGGCCCGCTGCAAGCACCTTTGTAATCCTCACCCATCCACATTCTTTCCACAAAAACATGAGCTTACAGGCTGAGGCAGAAACCTTAAATATCTTGTCAAGGCAATATAATGTAGTGATAGAATTACGTCGTTTACACATAGATCTGACCACAGGTCAATACTCACTGCTGGTATAGAGGACTTTTGCCAGGGTCACCTGGTCATGTCGCGGTGCCGAGGGAAGTGGTTAGTACACGTTGACACTAAATTTCCACCCCCACCCCTTATTTTCTCTAAAGTAAAGGACAGGTATATTTTGCCGACAAAACACGTCTTACTGTTGTACATGACCCATAATCTTGAGATCATGTATATATGATAAAGTGATTACGAAATCCAATCATTTTTAACCCCATCGATCCTGATACATCTGGGATTCAATGAGTACCATTATAAAGTATCTCCACAGACACATATTTATATTTCAAGAGACCTGACTTAAGATTAGACTTAAGATTGCCCACCATGGAATCTCTCCCCTTGTGCTCTCTGTACGTTAAGTTGGTTACTAAGAGGATCCAATCCATAGCTGGGGAGAAAGAGCTAGTCTCAGAAATCTGCTGTTAACCAACCTCATCGACGACAACCAGACCCAGAGTGCTCAGCCTTCCGGTCTCGATCAAGGCGTTCACCAGGCCATGTGCTTTCTCAATCGTGGCGATATACAGTGATTTCTTCTCCCTCCTTTTAATGGGAGGAAATCTTCCTTTGCTTCCAGCATATTCTTCAACAAAGAAACCAAGTTCTATCCCAAAACTCGATAAACTGGAAATCTAGAATATTAAATAAACAAAACCACAAATGAGAGGTTGACTTAAAAGTCAGGAATTCCCTTAATCTAAAATTGTCCCCCTCTGTGAGTCCAATCTAGGAATGCCTAGCTAGGAACTGCTGATTTTTAATAAGGCCATGATCTTTACCAAATAAGTACACGTAACTCTTTAATTATTCTATGTGGATGGGTGTTCTGTCTGCATACACACCCGTGCACTGTGTGCATGCAGGGCCAGAAGCCTCCCTCGGGCTAGAGTTACAGATAGTTTCGAGCCACCAGCTGGCTGCTCAGAGTCAAGACTAAGGCTTCCGGAAGAGCAGCCAAGGCTCTTAAGCTCTGCTCCATCCCTGGTACGTGTCAGCTTTTAAACCATAACAGGAAAGCAGATTTTACTCATTGTCTTTTATATAAAAGCCACACCGGATTGATTCATGTATCCTGATGAGGTAATGAGCCGGTTTCTGGTTGAAAATGCTGGCTAAATATTAAGGGAACATTTAAGAGACAGCTCAAAGCAACTTAAGAAAAGCTATATGCAGTTACTACTTAAAAACAGTCAAGCACTTGGTGTTAGTTTTGTACATACTGGAAAAAAAAGTGAGTCAGCTCAAAGTTGATACATTTATGAAAACGTCATATTAGAAAGTTACAACTATTTAACCACACACACACCTTCTCTTGGACAATGGCCACATACGGGAAGATCATTAAGACATCTTTCTGTCGGCAGAGCAGTTCTTGCAGCATTAAGATCTCAGCCACAAGGGTTTTTCCACCACTCGTTGGCAAGGAATATATTAAATTTTTTCTTTCTTGTACAGATCTTAGCGTTAAACAAGTATGCTGCCAGTCTGTAGGATTCAAAGAAAAATGCAAGAGATTATTTACCCTTCTATGCTCTCAGGATTTTTTTTTCTGGGAGGAAATCTGGTATTTCAACGTGGCTATCTTCTCATGAGGAGAAATGTGATTCTTACAGATGGTAAATGCCCAAAGCCCAGAATGTGTACAGCCAGCAAGTCTGAGCTCAGACCTTGTCAACAGGTGGGCAGCTGGCTCACCCTTACAGTAGTTACAGTTGCAGGTGTCAGATTCCAGCAGGGCAGACAGCTGAGAACCTGTGTTCATTCTAAAACCTTCCTTCTTCTTCAAGATCATATAGCTTACCTCCCTCACTGACTAAAGAGCCTCTTTGCAGAAATAGGGAGAGGAAGAAAAGGGAATCCACAAGATCTTACACAAACCAAAAGTCTTCAGTTAGATCTCTTATGGACAATTCAAGTCCCTAATGGGCCTTTGGTTCCTAAGCATCCAAGTGGGTTTTGATTAGCCCAAATATCATCTGAAGGACCATTTAAACCATAAAGGGCTTCAGTTACTTACTGGCCCATCCAGGGTTGTGTTGTTCCCACCCCCAATCAGTGAGAGATAATTGAAGAGGACAGAACACAGGAGACACTGTGTGAAAACGGACACAATTAAGGGTTGAGATGCAGTTCAGTTGTGCTCAACCAACATGTACAAAGGCCTGCATTCCATCTCCAGCACCCAGTAAGAGGCAGCTGGTGGGGCTAGAGAGATGGCTCAGCGGTTAAGAGCACTGACTGCTCTTCCAGAGGTCCTGACTTTAATTCCCAGCAATCACATGGTGGCTCACAACCATCTGTAATGGGATCTGGTGCCCTCTCCTGGTGTGTCTGAAGAGAGCAACAGTGTACTCACACATAAAATAAATAATTTTTTTTTTAAAGAGGGATCTGGTGATTCATGCCTGTGATCATAGCGCCTGAATAGTGGAGACAGAGAGATCAGAAGTTCAAGTTCATCCCCAACGACTTAGCTAGACTGGGTTCCATGAGGCCCTGGATCAAAATAATAATGGAAGTAAATAATTTAAAGTACGTCTCAACAGTGAATGCTAGTATGTTTCTGTGTTGGTGGTTTAGCTTGCATGTATGCATACATACACATACATATATGCCACCCACCACTTGTATGTGCCCTGGTGGTCTGTGACTTGGACCTAGGACCCTGGAGGATCAGTGAGTGTTCTTTACTGGTGAACTATCTCTTTAGCCCAAGCAGTAGCAGCTTATCATTAGAGAAACGAAACAGGCAAAGTAATTGATACATAAAAACAAGTAACCTACCAACAGGAGGAAAAAAAATCACACACAGAAAATCCAGAGCTGACTACAGAGGGAAGAAGCCACTACACGGTTTGTGAGAACATCAGCTGCCAGGAATTTTTTTGGAACATCAGCGTTTCCTCTAGGATTCTCCATCGACACATAGAGGAGGGCGCACACAGGAGTACGTGTGGGATGTTTGTCATATCACTGCCTAATGTCATGTTCAATTTTTTCCATGATGTCACTACATTCAGTTTCGAATATTTACCCTTAGATCCCCCACTCTCCCAAGTCACGTGTTCCAGCAAACACCGGTTCGGAACTAGAGTTCCTGGGCGGGTCGCTTGTCTCTCTTGATTTAGGGTGTTCAACAGGACTGAGTGTACACACGGGGTGTGTATGTTCATATGTTTTATAACAAATGGAAAAAGAAGTTAAAAACTGAGTCTAAATTTGAGCAATTTACACGCTTACTATAGTTTAAGAAAACTCACCCCAAACTTAAAGGGCTTGGATATATTGTTTTAAGAAGCGAGGTAGGGGGCTGGTGAGATGGCTCAGTGGGTAAGAGCACCGGACTGCTCTTCCGAAGGTGATAAGTTCAAATCCCAGCAACCACATGGTGGCTCACAACCATCCGTAACGAGATCTGGCTCCCTCTTCTGGAGTGTCTGAGGACAGCTACAGTGTACTTACATATAATTAAAAAAAAAAAAAAAAAAAAAAAAAAAAAAAAAAAAAAAAAAGAAGCGAGGTAGGGAGTGTATGCAGACTTTTAATCCCGATAAAAGGGTGTCAGAGGCAGGTAGACTGCTGTGAATTCCAGGTCAGTCAGGGCTACAGTGAGCTCCTCCACAAAACAAGGCATTAGAATAGGTATGCCTGAGTAACAATGGGATCTGAAAGCCCTCTTCTGGTGTATCTGAAAACAGCTACAGTGTACTCACATAAATAAATCTTAAAAAAAAAAAATTAAACCGAGTGGTTCAGCTCAGTAGTAAAGTGTGTGCGTAATGTGCAAGGCCTTACGTGTGATCTCCAGACTATACGTAAAGCAAAATATTTAAAATGTAAATTATTTCCGATTGGTGTCAGCCACCAGTTAAGAAACTGCAGGTGTTTGTACCGAAACTCAGCTACACAGGCATGTGCACACGTGCACTTACCCTCACATATGCAAAGCCGATTGCTGAAGCTTTTACTTAGACACTATGAATATCACTGACAGTCGTTATAATTATTGTACATTTGGCAAATAATCTAACTACACTACAAAACCATTGTTTTGCTCCCCACAGCCCTTGAGTAGATAAGACACTGTGTAGGCAACAAGGCCAGAGTTAAAGAGGCTGACTATAAAGTACAGTATACTAAGTACAGTGCTAGATACTCACTACAGATGCGCCCTGAAACCCTACCCTCAAGGAACCGCCTACAGACGCACCCTGAAACCCTACCCTCAAGGAACCGCTTTGGTAGCAGACTGAGACTCAACAAAGCAGCCGGTAGAAGGGCAGAGGGAGGAAAGTTTACATGTACTTAGAGTAACAGAAGATTGAGTATTATTGAGACAGGGTCTCATGTAGCCCAGGCTAACCTTGAACTTGCTAAGTAACTGACAATGACCTTGAAGTCCTGATCTTCTGACCTCCACCTCCTGAGAGCAAGGACTGCAGAGCTGTACACAATAGCCAGCACTCGACTGCTGGCTCACAAGCCATGTGCCTTACAATTTAGAATTTCTTGGATTCTGTGTTTATGCGTACAGGACATGTCTAGTCCCAGAGGTCTGAAGAGGGCCTCAAATTCCCCTGGAACTGGAGTTACAGATGGCCGTAAGCCACTGTGTGGGTGCTGGGAACCAGACAGTCCTAAGGGCAGACATCTTAGCTGCTGAGCCATCTCAAATGTTGAGATTCTTATTGTCTGAAGGTAGTCTTTAGTTTCCTACCATTCTACTTCAACCTGACTGTCTTCTGACAATCCATGTTGTCAAATACTTCAAAAGTTCTCCCAAGGATGTTTCCAGTGACAGCTGATGGACTGATCTCCTAGTAGGGCAGCTGTTGTCCCCTTGTTTACCATGGTCTATCTGAAATATAAGCAAGGAAACGGGACTTTTGAAAAACATCACATAATTATTATTATTACTGCAGTCTTTTTAAAAAATGATTTTTATTTTATGTGCACCGGTGTTCTTGCTTGTACATGTGTGAGATGGTGTCAGATCCCCTGGAACTGGAGTTACAGGCAGTTGTGAGCTACTGTGTGGGTGCTGGGAACTGAACCATGGTCCTTTGGAAGAGCAGCCAGTGCTCTTAACCACTAAGCCAACTCTCCAGCCCCCTACTGCAGTCTTTTCTGCACTTACATCTTAGTTGTCTTTTTTTTTTTTTTTTTTTTGGTTTTTTTCGAGACAGGGTTTCTCTGTATAGCTCTGCTGTCCTGGAACTCACTCTGTAGACCAGGCTGACCTAGAACTCAGAAATCCACCTGCCTTTGCCTCCCAAGTGCTGAGATTAAAGGCGTGCGCCACCATTGCCCAGCCTTAGCTGTTTTTAAATGTGTTTAACTTTAATTGCTATTACTGACTTCTTTCACTTAAGATTCTGAGCATTCAAAGGAATTTCAACAACTCTGAATGCCAAAGAAACAATAAAAGCTAATCAGAAAGTCAGAAGTAGAGTATGAAGGGTGAAGACTAAGTTGTGAGGTCCACAGCAGGACACGTAGCTGCTCGGGAAGCATGTCAGGGCTCAGGTTCCTTAGTCCCTTACGAGAGGACACAGAAGTGAGTGGACGGAAGACAACTCAGGCACGAGACAAAGCCAGATACCTGCCTTGAGAAGGACAATACACAAGGAAGGAAAGAAGTCCATGATAGGGATGCAGGGTTAACGAAACTGATATTCTTGGTCATTAGAGATCAGAAATGGAACCAAGGAATTGCCTGCTTCCACTGATTTGGATTAATACTATAAGACTATCTGAATTATAAATTTGGTTTCCATTTTATAAAAAGCATTAATTACCATATAGTTTTTTGATTCCTTTCAACTGAAAGTAAAGGTCTCTCACTTTGCTGGGTAGTGAATAAAAAGGTCCAAGATCATCTGATGGTGACTCAATGGCTTTCTTAGCGACGCTGATCTCCTCAGACAGGAGCGTCTCTCTGAGGTGTTTACTCTTGGGAAATACTGGGGTCTGGGCCCTGGCGTTCCCAGCCATGGCATTTTTCAGATGGTCTTTAAGACTTTTTCTCCTGTTCTTCTCTGAAGAAGCTCTGACATTAGAGAAGTCATTATTTTGCTGGGGCTGCTCTATGTGGCTAGAGGCCAACTCTTCATGCGATGACTTATGTGAGTTCCCGTCTGTCTCCTTAGTACAGTGATTGCCCAAAGCTTCTGAAGAGTTCTGCATATTTTCAAAGTATAAAATTTGAGAAGAAGGCACATCAAACAAAAGATTGTTTCCAGGTTCTGGCTCAGCAGGGCCCTCTAGGTGACCCTGCTTCTTGCCATGCTCACTAGTTTCCGAGTCAGTGAAGTTGATTACAGTAGTAACTCTGAGGTTGTTTTTGAGGTCTGCTGAACAAAGGTCTTTGGTGCCAGAGTCTGTACTATGGTCCCCACATTCAGGCAGTTGCATATATCTCTGTTCCAGGTCATTAATGTGAGCTAAGAAGGAATTTTCTGTAAAGCTGTCATAGTCACCAAACATGTCCTCTTCACTGTCATTTTCCTGAAAGGAAACAAAGATACATACATGAATTCCATCCTCATTAAAAAAAAAAAAAAAAAAGTCTCAGCAAAGGACTATCCCAATGATATCACTATATGCAAATTATCCTCTGAATACATATTATTATCACTAAATAAAAGAAATAGGTCCAGAGAGTTGTTCTGACTTGCCTAAACAGTACTGCTGGCTTATTATGGGATAGCAGCATGCTAAAAAACATTTTTTTTTTTTGAGCCAGGACAGGAGCTCACCTAACTGAGGCTACAAAATCATGATTGTGCCACTATACACTACAATGAAATTCTGTTCTGAACTTGGAATTGAGACAGTCATGTGCACACTCATGTATGGTGGCTTACAGAACAGAGATGTAAACTGGGAGGTAATAATTATTTACTGAGTCACAACTTTGGTCTCTCAATTTCCCAAGACTCACTTACCGTTGTAAAAATCTACATAATATGGCTAGTTTAATAACGTAACTAGCACTTAATGGGTTATCAATAAAAACGTTTTTATTAGTAAAGTAGAACCGAGCCATTTGGAAGGCTAGTTTCTCTCTGTCAAGCCAGTTAATTGCCCGGTGAACACTTTTCACGACAGGGAATGGAGATGTGTAGTTTTGACATCTACCTAGAAGTCGGGGGGGGGGGGGGGTTGTTAAGCAGTGCCTCCCAAATGCGGGAGATCAAAGGTGAGCAGAGCGAGCGAAGACTACTCATGCAGTGCACCTGGGTTTCACCTCCCGCGCAGCCGTGCCCAGGGCAAGGGACGGGGTTGTCACCGCAGCCCCGGGGATGACAGGACCGGGAGAGTCAGCGGGCATGCGGGGACACAGCAGGGCTGTACCTGGGCGTGCTCCGGGCTCCTGATTTTCCGTCGGCGGCTCCCGGCTGCAGCTTCGTCCTCCGTGTCCTCGGCGGGCTGGAGCTCGGCCGGGGTCGGGGAGGCACCGACGCTCTCCAGGTTGCCGCGGTTCCGTTTGCGGACAGACACACGCCGGCGGATGCGGGGACAGCCGTCCTCCATGGCAACGGCCCAGAGTCCCTGCGACAGCCGCCCTGGATGCAGCCCAGAGCCGGTGGCGCCGTTCTGGAGCCAGCAGGTGACCGAGCATTAGCTCTCCATCCCTCCGTAGTGCAGCCCTGGGGCACGTGACTTCCGGCCCGGGGAGCGCGGGAAGACGAAGGTACTGTGCCTTGAAACCCCGGCCGCGTTCGCGCCGGAACCTTTGCGTCGAATCCCAGGCAGGCTGGGGAAGAGCACCGGAAAGGACCTATCCGGGCGCTTAGGGAAACGGAAAGGAAGAGGAAAGACGGAGAACCATGGCCGCTCTGTTTGCTCTGTGCAGTGGTATAGGGAGGAAGAATTTGACAACCGCTGCTGGCTGCTTCACGGATCGCGGAACTCACGCAGGTAAAACGTCCGGCATAGCATTATAGCCGCTGATTGTCGGTGGGGTCCTCGCCGTTAGCAAAATGACTATTTCTATATTACTAGGTTTGAGATAAGTGGGAGTCTCGAGTCGCCCTAGACTGGTTTCCTAGAGCTGAAGAGGACTTTGAGGTGTAGTCAACTACTTTCCCCCATTATTTATTCACTTTACATAAACCTATCCCCCCCCCGACTCCTCAATAAGACTTTCTGGACACTTGTTGGCTGTGGTTCTCTTGCATCTGTTTCCATCCGCTGCTGGACGAAGTCTCTCAGGAAACAGTTATGCTATCTAGGCTCCTGTCTGCAAGGTGTAGTCAGCTCTTTTTTTGTTTGTTTTATGCTTCTTTGTCAATGTCTTGAATCTTTTTATTTCTCCTTTGGAGTGACAGTACCATTCTGTTGTTTCTGTACATATTTGCATTTCAATCCGTAACTGTAGAAAGGAGAAAGGATTTATAGGAGAGGAAATATATATATATGTCCTTTATCCAAAGCCTTTGGAATCGCTCATTTTGGGTCCTCTTGTGTCCCAAATCTAACAGGATGCTAACTAATCATTGAAAAGAATGTTTACTATGGTGCCTTTTGATTATCCAGCATCTTTAAAAACGTAAATCTTGGTTAGATATTCAGCGAATGAAAACAATTGTGTTGTCGCCATTTCTCTTTAGTTTCTGTGCTGTGGAGAAGATGTTTTTCACAGTATGAACAGGTAGCCAGCAATGAGGACCTGGTAAGATTCCTTTTTCTTTTTTTAAAGAAGACGTTATTTTATTATTTGCGTGTATGTGGAGGAGGGGGGCTGTGGAAGTCAGAAGAGGGCATTGGATTCTCCTGGAGCTGGAAAGAGGTGGTCGTGAGCCACTGGTGTGGGTGCTGGGATCCAAACCCTGTATTTAGTAACATTAGGGAGTACCTTTAACCACTGACACCTATCCAGCCCTAGGTTCCCCCCCCCCCACCTTATATACTAATTCATTTCCAAATTCAGCCTAATTTTTACTATTTGGAATTCAATTATAGGACAAAATAATGGTTACCTTTTATTGACTATAGTCACTTAGGTTTTGTAGAGAATTCCTAGATTCAGTTTGTAATGTATTTTTCTTCATAGATATCAAATATAAGGATACATGATTTGAGAATATCTAAATATAGCTTGGGTGGGTAGGATAATTGTAGGTAGTAGAAATCTGACAGGCTACTTTGATAAAAGATCCAAATTTAAGTTTTACAGTAAGACGTTCAACTAGTGGCTTCTTAACTATAGGTGTACTTTTATGGGTTTAAAGTGTGAACAGGGATGTGGGTGCCTAATCACAGCGTACGAGAACTTAGCTGGAGCTGAGAAGGAATACAGCTTATATTCAAGGCAAGCTAGATACGGTGCCATACACGTACTGTGACAGCACTTAGGAAGCTGAGGCAAGAGGAGCTTGTGGGTTGGATACATCCTGGACTACAATGACAACAAAAACAATCACTGTTTTGTCTTTTGGCTAAAATCAAGTGTAAAAAGCCAAAATCTTAAAGGACTGTTAAATACCAAGGCAGTTGTCTAAACACATGTGACTCCACCTTAGTCATCTAATTCATGCATCATACTTTAGAAGAATAAAGGAAATTTACATTTCTTTTCTTAGGTCATGTGACTAATGAAAATTCTGTTTCTTTCCCACAGAAAAATGCACCCAGTCAGCCATTTCTAAATTAAGACCCTGTGCCAGAATGCGTTGGTACAACATATAATTACAGCTTTTGGAAGGCCAACGCAGAAGGATGGGGAATTTGAGATTACCATGTGCTACATAGAGAGTTGTGGGACAGCTGGAGCTACATAGTGAGACACTGTTTCAAGAAACACAAGGAAGAAACACACACACACACACACAAACAAAACAGGAAACAGAAAAGGGATTGTGGTGAGAAAAGAGTTGGAAAAGAGGTTAATGGAATATATATGTTGTGTTAGCTGAAGAGCAGAAAGGGGTATTATTGGGAATGAAGAAGGGACCCAGCATGAGGAGAGAGAGAGGCAGGTGGTTGAGAGCAATAGAGAGTAAATAAGAAGAAAGCATAATTACACACACATAGGCACACACATGCAGGCACATGTACACATACATATATGCTCACCTGTTTTGTATGTTTGTATGCTCACCAAAACTTTAAATGTCACTATATTGGTGTCTACTATTCTCATAGTTAGAGGGAGATACTGTGTCAGGAAGAGCAAGGTGAGAAAATGTGCAAGGGCCCACATAACACAGGCTCCCATAACACCTTATAAAGGTGATGGGAACAAACCTTTTATTGCAGTAAACCATGGAACATTGTCTAGTTGTAAAGGGAAATGGTGAAAAACACCTGGCAGGAAATTTGTGTACGGATAAATGACTTAGCACATGTATACTTTTAATAAATTAATCTAGGGGCAGTGGTGGCGCACGCCTTTAATCCCAGCACTTGGGAGGCAGAGGCAGAGGCAGGCGAATTTCTGAGTTCAAGGCCAGCCTGGTCTACAAAGTGAGTTCCAGGACAGCCAATGCTCCACAGGGAAACCCTGTCTTGAAAAAAGAAAGAAAAGAAAAGAAAAGAAAAGAAAAGAAAAGAAAAGAAAAGAAAAGAAAAGAAATTAAAAGAAAACGAATGATAAAATTATGTTTATACCAAGCAATTTTCTTGAAATAAAGTTTTAAATTGAATTAATTTTAAAATGAACTAAGACGCTTTGATGATATGGCATTGAAACACAGTGTTTGAGCAAGAATTCTTTTATCAACTTGCTTATCTTGGAAGTCCTTTTCTGCTTCAAGGCAGAATATTTAATGTGGCAATCTCTTTAGCCAGATTAACACAAAATAAAGAACTTGTATATTTAAAAAAAGTATAACTGTAGCTGTAACTTTTCTGATTAAATCTTAACACATTTCATCCTGAGACTGTCCTTTTATCCTAGCCAATCCCAATGGAAAACCCCTATAAAGAGCCTCCTAAGAAGTGTGTCTTGTGTGAGAAACGTGTAGATTACAAGAATGTGCAGGTGAGCATTGGTGACACTTGAATTTGCTCAGAGGACTGTCACTGTCAGCAGGTTTTATGTAGGATGGATTCAGCAACTTCAAGGTGTCAGATCTTGTTGTACCTTCCTATGTTAGCCCTTCGGTTTGGAGCCCCTATTCCCCTCATCTCACTAGTATTTGGGTTAGTATTTCTCCTTTTCTCTGTTCCTGCCCAGAAGCTCAGTGCACATGACAGACCTGTATGTTCTGGGAAAAGCTCCTTCTTGGGAAGTTGACCTTTGCAGCTCACTGTCATATGCCCTTGCTTTAAATACTACCTCCTTAAGCTTTCAGCAAATTAGAAATAGCAAGCTTAGCTGAGCAATCGCAGTGCACTCCTTTGATCCCAGCACCAGGGAAGCAGAAGGAGGCAGATCTCTGAGCTGGAGGCCCGCCAGGTCTACAGAGTGAGTTCCAGGACAGCCAGGGATACTCAGAGAAACCCTGTCTCAAACAAAACAAAACAAAGTAACAAATTTAGGGAAAGTGAATGAAATGATATTATAGTTAAGTGTTTTCACAGTAGTGTGAGATGACAGCCACTTTTGAAGTAGAAAATGCAACAAATTATAAAAACTACAGTGCAGCAATAATTATGGGAGGAGCCATACAGTGCCTAGTACCTAGAAAGTGTCATTAGAGGGTCCTATAAAAGTAAGTTAGAGTAAATGCCCTAATCTGTGTCTGGTAGCCTGCCATGACAGGGGAAATGTCCCACTAACTGGCTGTAATGTGTAGTATTTTAGATGCCTGTAGTTTAGGGAGTCCTAAAGTAGCTACAGCACTGAACAGACAGGCTGATTCATGATACTTGATCATGTGTAGTTTTTGATACACTAGATGTTAACTTTTTAAAAGATGGCTTGTTGTTTACATAACTTTTAACTTATAACTTTTAACTTTATAACTTGAAGGTCATTTATTTTATAAATGTACATTTATTCATTTAGAGTTGAATAACAAATATTCTAATATTGTTTTTCCCCTGTAAATATAACCCCAAACAGCTTTTATCCCAGTTTATTTCTCCATTTACCGGATGCATTTACGGAAGGCACATAACAGGTACTTTTTTTTAATCATAGAAATGTAATTGTAAGCTGGGTTTGCTGGTGCACACTAATCCCATCACTCTGGAAACAGAGCCAGGTGTTTCTCTCTGAGTCTGAGGTGAACCTGGCCTACAGATTGAGTCAAGGACAGCCAGGGCTACAAAGAGAAACCCTGTCTCGAAAACAAGAAGCAAAAAATAAAGAAATAAATTTAAGAACAGGTAAGAATCACATTGATTGATTGTTATTTCTGGAGACTGGCAAGTCCTCAAATCATGCCAAGTGACTATTGAACCCGCTGCTGCAGGGCCTGGAATGAGGTCCTTAGGGAGAGCTGTCTTCAGTGCAAGGGGCCATTGCCTTTGCTCACAGGAACTACAGGGCGACAGCATATAGAAATCCAGGCATAAGGAAAACTGTCTTGAGTCTAGACAGGTGGCACAGTGGTAAAATGCATCATGTTCTTCCTGAGGATTAGAGCACCGTCAGTTCCCAGCACATCTGGCTTCTGCAAGCATCTGCACTCAACTGAAAATAATAAAACGAAATCCATTTTTAAATTACCATTCCTAGACTAAAACTTAGTGCCAGCAAGTGATAGCTATAGGATAGCTATAGCCACACTGTCATTTGGCTTCTTGTTTGTTTTGTTTTTTGCCACTTGGTTGTTCACCGGCTACTCGGTTGCAGTAACAGAGTCCAGAATGTGAGAGACCAAAGAACCCATAAAAGATTTACTTTTCTGGCTCGTCACAGAAAAAACTTGCCATCTTCAACTTAGAAAACTGTTTTAAATGTAGTAATAACATTCTCTGACGTGTAAAAGCGCCTCTTCTATTTTCACAGGTCTTTGTGGAAAGAAACAGAGGGAAATAACTAAAGCCATTAAGAGAGCTCAGAAAATGGGTAAGCACACCTGCACAGCTGAGTTGAACTAATTTAAGATTTTGCTCATTGTCTTTGTCAAGAACTTTAATTATCTCTTTACAGGGTTTATGCCAGTTACATACAAGGATCCTGCATATCTCAAAGACCCTAAAGTTTGTAACATCAGATACCGAGAATAACTTTTGTCAAGTTCCTGCCAATAAAAACCTGTAAGTGGTTGTCAGCAGGCTCCAAGTAATTTGAATAGAAATGTCTTTCAGTTCTCCACCCAGTGGGTGTTCTCTAGACATGGTGCTTCTGATGGTGATGTGATATTGTACACTTTGGTAATAGTGGTTCCTCATGGTTGTCACAACTTACTTGTATAGATTATGGAAGGAGAGGGCTTCTATTAGAATTCCAACCCAGCTCAGATTCTGTTCTTACAATGGAATGGTTCTAGAAAGGCAGTGTTTGAATCCCATGGGAATGGCTGTGGCATTGAATATGCTTGGAGGCACTTTGGTTTTTGTTTGTGCACGTGTGCACAGGGGTTTATGAAGGCCAGAGATTGATATCAGGTGTCTTCCTTAATGTGTCTCTACTGATTGTAAAATTCACTTAGGCTAGACCAGCTGATTAACACGTCTCGGGCAGCCTCTTACCTCTGCATTGTCAGTGCTGGGACTCCACGTGAACACCACTAAGCCCAGGTTTAAACAGAACAGACTATGTGCTTGACCATGTCAGAGGATAACTAGTAAATGTACTGTACCTGACTGAGGGTTCTCTTTGCAGAGATGTACACTGGGATTGATACTGGGCCAGCCTCTCCTTAAAGAAAGGATGGCACATGCCCAATCTGCTTTCAGTTGCCTGTGATGCGAGCAGGCTCAACTGACAACTGGGGCTCTCCTTTTCCTGCACAGTACTGCACAGCACCAGTCTACTTACATACCAGTCAACACCCCCTGGGTAGGCTTCAGACCCCACATAATCAGTGCATACCAACACCCAAGGCAAAGTGTCACTGCCATCTGTGTCTTAGTTTCTCTAGGAAGCAGCAAGTGGAAGCCCAAGGGTGGAGTGTGCACTCAGTGTTCACACCGTCTGAAATATGAAGGTGCCATATGTACACTTCATAACACAGGAGAAAAGATGACCACATCTACGGGGACAGTTTCTGAGATTCCCTGAGCTCAAATAGTCATCTAGCCTGAACCGGTAGAATAGGAACTGCATATAGACGCATATCAGTAAGTCCACCTAAACGTGCTGTCATCACTTTAAGTCAGAGTTCTTCTTTTATGTTTTTCTGTGTGTGTGTGCACATGTGTACATGCTCTGGAGGGCAGGAGAGGACACTGGATCCCCAGAGCTGAAGTTACGGTCCTCTGGAAGTGCTTCAAGCACTGCTGGGCTCTCTCTTCAGTAAGAATCTTCAAAACTGGGGCTGGTGAGATGGCTCAGCGGTTAAGAGCACCAACTGCTCTTCCAAAGGACCTGAGTTCAAATCCCAGCAACCACATGGTGGCTCACAACCATCCGTAACAAAAATCTGAAGCCCTCTTCTGGAGTGTCTGAAGACAGCTACAGTGTATACACATATAATAAATATTTTTTTAAAAAGTATCTTAAAAACTTAGATAAAAATAAGATTTTGGGCTGGTGAGATGGCTCAGTGGGTAAGAGCACCCCACTGCTCTTCCGAAGGTGATGAGTTCAAATCCCAGCAACCACATGGTGGCTTACAATCACCCGTAATGAGATCTGACGCCCTCCTCTGGTGCGTCTGAAGTCAGCTATAATGTACTTATGAATAATAATGAATGAATCCTTGGACCAGAGAGAGGCTGGCCGGAGCGAGTGGGGCTGACTGGGGGCGGCCGGAGCGAGTAGGGTTGACCGGAACGAGGAAAAAAAAAGAAAGAAAGAAAGAAAGAAAGAAAGAAAGAAAGAAAGAAAGAAAGAAAGAAAGAAAGAAAGAAAGAAAGAAAGGAAAAAAATAAGATTTTACAAACTTTAAACTTTTTACTACATTTATTTATGGGGGTTTCATATATATGCCATGGTCAATATATGAAGTCAGAAAAGCTTGTGGAGTTGGTTCTTTCCTTCACTGTGGGAGTCTCAAAAAATTCAGGTCATCAGTCTTGATAGGAGATGCCCGTGCCAGCTCAACAAGTCTGAGGCCCAGGTTTACGAACATCTGTGCTTCTTTCCATGTTGTGAATAAGGCTAGTTTCTCTTTTACCAACTTGAAGAATGTTCTAGTTGAAAAGAATGCATTTATTTAAGTCTTTCCTTCAATAATTTGGGGGTGGGGAGAGCTGAAAGGTTTGTGGCTTTGAAATAAAATCATCTTAGCTGGCACACACCTTTAATTTCAGCACGGGAGGCAGAGGCAGGTGGATATTTGTGAGATTTAGAATACCCAGAGCTACACAGAGAGACCCTATCCCAATGCACCCCCAACCCAAAGAAAAACAAATGAAAAACTCCAAGCTAAACAAAAACACATTTAGACCAGAGCTCAGTGGTAGAGAAGTTGCCTACCATTCACAATTCCCACACCACAAGTTTATATATGTAATTATAGCTATGCATCTACATATGTACATCTACAAAGCATTTACAACATGAGATATAAATAAGAATTTTTAAGATACTGTATAAAATATTAACTTACCTATATATTATAAGCAGTAGAACAGTAAAAATATCCATGTATTACAAACAGATGAATAGAGTAAAAATATAAACTTTTCTGTGTATTAATCCAGGAGGCAAAGAGTAAAACATAACAAGTGCCTGAAACCTCATTCTAGTAAAAACCTTCGTCTAAAAAGAATTAAAATGTGGGAGAGCGAGGATAGTCAGCATCATCTTCCGGGCTCCCCATCTCTGTGTCTATGTCTAGGCTGCTTGAGGAAGCCTTGTCTTGGTGCCTGCTGCGGGATGCTGCCACAGAAGGTCTGCCTTCTGTCTCCAGCAGCTGTGGTCTCTTCACAGGCCCCTGGTCGTGTGTGTCTAGAACCTTCCGTTTACGCAGCTGAGCTTCCGGCACTGGACTAGCTTCAGGACTGTACACATACTCTACCATTAAGGTCAGCTGATCCACTACATCAACATGGTGGTTAACATTACACCCACTGGGAGAAATATGTCTATTTTTCAAAGAAATAACGCAAGAATGAAGAACTTCAGACTCTGGAAAAAATGTTCGTAAAGCTTGACAAAGAAGGATGTTCTCCTGGGGATTTTTCTGGACATTCTTCTCTCCTAAAGACAATAAGAAAGAGCTTAATATGTGTTTGCTTCACAGTCTTTTATAATTAGCTGTGTCAGTCAAGTAAACACAATTCCAACAGATAGATTATTAGAATAAGAATGATGTAACACCAAATCTCTATTATGTGCCATACTATTGTATGAGAAAGTCAGTCGTTCATTTTTTTGTTTTTGTTTTTTTATCAAACACAGTGCAGCCAGTGCCCTGTCTGGGAAGCCTGAAGAGCACAGTGTAGTCACCACTCATAATCCCAGTGCATCAGGACACCAGCTTGGGCAGCCGGCTCGTCCACTGAGCCCGAGCAGAGTGAGCACAGTCTGTGCGTTCACCTGCTGCTTACCTGCTTCTGTAGCCTGTGCTCGCTGTTTTTTTCTAACTTCTTTTAACTGGTTTACATCCATCAATAGTTTCTCTACTTCTCGCTCACTTTGTTCAACTTTTTGGCATATACTCTACAAAAACAATAAGGGCACAGATAAAAAAGTTCCAAGTTTTATACTAATAGTAATCTAGGCCCACAATATAAAATTCTCAGTGGTACAGAATGCAAAATAACATTCATCTTTCATGTAAACCTTATTTTTATTTGGATTTATTTTTGGAGAACCTTAATAACACGTTTATGTTGCTTTGTAGGCAATGACATGCTTTTTGGATATGTTAACTTTCCATTTATTTTTGGACCTTATCTACCAGATATGTTGTTGGTTATAGAAATAAGATAAAAATTCGCCAGGCGAGCTGGGTGTGGTGGCGCACGCCTTTAATCCCAGCACTCGGGAGGCAGAGGCAGGCGGATTTCTGAGTTGGAGGCCAGCCCAGGACAGCCAGGGCACACAGAGAAACCTTGTCTCAAAAAACCAAAAAAAAAAGAAACAACAACAACAAAAAAAGAAAGTAAGATAAAATTCATTTTGAAATAAATATATGCACTGGGCTGAGGATAGAGCTCAGTGATACAGTGCTATCACTAGCATATGTGTGGCCTAGGTTCAAGTCCCAACATGTACACCTCCAACAAAACTGAGATTTAGGATGTAGAGGCAGGATTAGCAGTTAAAGGTTATCCTTATTTATAGGAGAGATCAAGGCCAACCTGGGCTACAGGAGAGGTTCATAACACCAAGAAATGAAAAAAACCAAAAACCTAAAGTAAGACAAAAGGTGACTGTGTTTTAAGAAATCATCGAAGACCATAATCCCTATAGGAAAAGCTCCATCTGAAAAGTAAACTGATGCTATGGGTCTCAATTTTAAAAGAATGAATAATTCCATTTTGGAAATATACCTGATAAAGGTTACACAGGATAATGACATCTAAACCAAACATCATTAATTTCAAATATAGGTCAGAAGTTAAGTATACCAGTTGCAATGGATACTTTCTAGGCATTTGTCCAGAACTATTCAGATAATCAAGACATAGAATCGGTGTCCATGTCCTCTGGAAGGCATCAGAAAGAAGTTTAAGATGATCGCTCGGGAAATGCAGTGACTGTGAGTGCTCTGAGCAATCCTTTCTCAGGCATTCTCACTGTTATTTTCAAAGTTTCTGTAGAATTTATTCATTAAGTAAAATGCTCTGTGGGGCTAGAGATGGCGCAGCAGTTAACAGGACCCGAGTTAGGTTTCCAGCACTCACATGGCAGCTCAAAACTGTGCTTCTAGATTCATGGGAACAAATGCCTCTTCTGGTCTCAGATAGCACTGTGCACACATTGTACATAAAGACGCCAGGGCAAAAACACATACACATCAAAATAAATAAATCTTTTAAAAAATAGTATGTAATGTTAGGAGTATACAGAAATGTATTAACCATTTTTTCTTACTAACAAGTATGGATGCCACGAAAATAAGACTTTTTAGATATCCAATTGAGATACTGATGTTCTCAGTTTGGATTCAGCATTTTAACTTACTAGAGACAACCTTGTGTATCCCAGGCTGGTCTCCAACTTACTATGCAGCCTGGGATGACCTTGAACTTCTGATCTTCCTGCCTTCACCTCCCCAGTGCTGCAAACCCAGGTGTACACCACCACTATGCTGCACTTGGGATCAGAGCCCTGTGAATGCTAGGCAAGTATTGAATCAACTGAGCTATGTCCCCAGCCTCACGGACGGTACAGCTCCCAGGGGCTGCTCCTAGCAGTGACTGAACACAAGGAGGACATTAGGACATGCCCATGGAAACAACTTTGGAGCACTCTGTTCAATTAAGGATTTAACTTTTTTCCTTCCCTTAAGAAAGCATCTCGGGGGCTGGTGAGATGGCTCAGTGGTCAAGAGCACTGGGTGCTCTTCAAGAGGTCTGAAGTTCAATTCCCTGCAACCACACGGTGGCTTATGACTATCTATAAAAGAGCTCTAATGTCCTCTTCTGGCACACAGGTGTACATTCAGAAAGAACACTCATACACAAATCATAAATGAATAAATAAAGAAAAAGGGTCTCAGTCAGGCAAAGTGGTGTGTTTCTGTAATCCCTGTGCTTAGGTGAGAGCAGGATTACAAGTCAAGGTTCTGCTCAGGTAAACTTACGGCACAACTCTCCATCTCTCAGGTCAGATTCCTAGTCCTCCATCCCATCCCTTATTTTACAATCAATGCACTTAGGATTTGTGCTCTCTACACTGGAATAGTAAGACAGACGATAATGCTGTAGTGATGGCTGTGCTTCTAAACGTCTGCTTCCCCCTTCATCTTAGAAAAAGGCAGAGCCTGGGCCTGGTGGCAAATGCCTTTAATCCCAGCATTTGGGGGGCAGGACAGGAGAATCTCTATGATTCCAAGGTCAGCCCAGCCTACACAGTAAGTTCCAGGCCAGCCAGAGCTCCAGTGAGACCATTTTTCAAAAAAAGAAGAAAACATATCCATGGACACTGAGAACAAAATTAAACTTGTATAGCCTTCTACCAGAGGTTGTGGTCTCTTTTATGGCAGTCAAAGGAGTACAATATATACCCTCAAATGTCAACTTTTCTTTTTTATTTAAGATTTATCGATTTTGTGTGCATTGTTGTTTTGCCTTCTTTCTGTGTGAGGGTGTCAGATCCCCTGTGTACTGGCTAGGTTTGTGTCAACTTGACACAGCTGGAGTTACCACAGAGAAAGGAGCTTCAGTTGGGGAAATGCCTCCATGAGATCTAGCTGTGGGGTATTTTCTCAATTAGTGATCAAGGGCCCCTTGGGGGTGGGACCATCTCTGGGCTGGAAGTCTTGGGTTCTATAAGAGAGCAGGCTGAGCAAGCCAGGGNCCCTGGAACTGGAATTACAGAAAGTTGTGAACTGCCATGTGGGGGCTGGGAATTAAATCTGGGTCCTCTGGAAGAGGAACCAGTGCTCTTTACTGCTGAGCCATTTCTCCAGCCCACAAGTGTCAATGTTTCTATGAAGCAGCTCACAGCAATCTATTGTGAGCTCTGAAGAGGTCCCTGTGCTTCGTGTCAGGGCTGTTTTCTCCCTCTACCCAATGGTTTCCTCACCTTTAACTCTTCTTGTATAGCAGCATACATTTCATTTATCTTATGGACTTCCTTTAACGATCCATCTTCATTTAAGAACTGAGAACTGTAAGAAAATTATTTTCTTTAAGCAGGCAAGTCTAAAAGGAAACATGGAGGTGAAAATATTTCAGTTATGTGAGGACTTGTTTAACCTTTATCATCTGTGAGTCAGTCTTACCTGTGTGTCCTCACAGCTCTACTAAAGACAGTAGACGTACAGGAAGCAGATTCTGTTTTATAACCCAGTTGATCAGACATTCCCAGATTGGTAACCACCAATGGTACCCTATGAAAAAGCCTGAAAAACAAACAAACAAACAAACAAAACATTTAAAATTTAAAATAAAAGGACAAAATCTGCTATCAGAGTAGGCCATTTTTCTAACAGTATTAAAATACTCCCCCACCTCATTATTTAGCAAGATAGAATTTTCCCAGATGAGCCAAAATAAAGCAGCCAGCTCTTCAGTTTATTTATACACACACACACACACACACACACACACACACACACACACACACGTATGTATGTGTGTATGTATGTATGTTTGTTTGTTTTTTTTCGAGACAGGGTTTCTCTGTGTAGCCCTGGGTGTCCTGGAACTCACTCTGTAGACCAGGCTGGCCTCGAACTCAGAAATCTGCCTGCCTCTGCCTCCCGAGTGCTGGGATTAAAGGCGTGCACCACCAAGCCCAGCCGGTTTTTTAATTTTTATTGCTTTATGTATGTATGTCTGTGCACCACCAGTGCCCTCAAAGGCTAAAAAGAGTGTCATATATCCCTGAAACTGGAATTACAGATGGTTGTGAGCTGTCAGATGGTTGCTGGGAATTGAACTGGGGTCCTCTGAAGAGCAGCCGATGTTCTTAACTGCTGACCCATCTCTAGCCCTGAAGCAACTAGCTTTTAAAAGATGTCACTCAGGAGGCAGAGGCAGGCAAAGTTTGAGGCTAACTTGTTCTACAGAGAAAATTCCTGTACAGCCAGAGCTGCACAGAGAAACCCTGCCTCAGAAAACAAAGTCAAGATGTCCATAGCATAAAAAAGTTGTGTGAAGATAGTTTAAGGCTATTTCTCCTGTTATATACATGGAAATCAAGGAAGTAAGGCTACCCCAGAGGCTGAGGAGAACTGAGCTGAAAGGCCATGACAAGCAACACAGGTGAGACCTTGAGCTTTGCGGTCCCTTTATTATCCTGTGTGTCTGTTTACAATGTTTTAGTGTCAGAGGACAGTGTCACAAGTTGGTTCTTTTCTTCCAACGAAGGTTCTAGGGATGGACCTCAGGTCTTTAGGCTTGTGGGACAAAGCTTTTTATCACTGGTCTTTGAGCATAACCTTGGACTCACAATCCTGCCTGGGCTAGCTCAAGCACAAGGATAGCAGGAATGAACCACTATATTTACTGAAACCCTTAAAGGAAGGGGGTAACAAAGGAAAAGAAGCATTGCTGGAGATGAAGCTCAGTAGAGGACTCCTGCCTGCCAGTGTGAACCTGTACTGTGTGCTCAGCACATCAAAAGGCAGAACAACTTCAGCATCCCTGATCAAAACATTGAAATCTGAGATGTAGGGTCTTACTATGTAACCGAAATTGACCTCAAACTCGAAATCCTCCTGTTTCCACTTCCTGGGATTGTAAGTGCACCACCACACACAGCTTAAAATGTGAAAACTTCTGAACACTGTTACACAAAAAATTTCTTGAAACGCCAACACAGGAAGATTGTGAGTTCAAAGCCAGACAGGCCAATCTATTAGTTCCTTATCCAGCTCAGCTTACATGGTGAGACCATGTCTCGAGGAAACACAGCAAAAACAAAGGAAGATTTCAAGTGCCAGGTCATTACCAACATATGTTCCAAGCTTTCTATGATAATCCATTATCTGTAATCCTAGCACTAGAGAGACTCAGGTGATAAGACCACAAATTCAAGGCCAGCCTAGGCTACACTGTCTCAAAAAAAGAAAAGTGCAATATTGTTAAAAAAATTAACTTCAGATTATATTTATAGGATATATATGAACATTTGTTTAGACATGAGCCTGTCCCAATCCCAAGATATTTCAGTGGCTATATGCAAATATTCCAAAATCTGAATGAAGTGTCTGGTTCTGTCTAGTCCTATGAGTTTGAGGTGATATTTCAACTTTAAGATTATTATGTTGAGATTTCTTATCTTTCATAAGCAATAAAATTAATATCAATTGGTAGTACTCTTTTAACTTAATTCTTATATTCAAGGAGAATATAATTATACCCAAGGGAACTGCCTGAACTTACTGCAGTAAGCCATCAATCTGTGTCTATAGCAGCCCATACTCATGTGAGTGCAATAACACTTAGGTTCCAGGACACAAGACTCCGAATCATCCCCCCCTGGACCCCATTTCCTGGCCCAGCCTTTGTTTTCTCATCTATTATTAACACTAAGACTTCCTTTCCCATGATTATGACACCCAGAACAACACTGTATGAAGACACTTAGAGCTACAAAGCACTATAAAAATTCTACTTAAAATAGCCAGGACCAACCAATACTTACCCCCTTTGAGGTTTATATAAGGCGTGTTCCAGGCAATGAGTGGAGCAGCTTTCTGTTGTTATACTTGGTGTTAACAACAGGAAAACAAGCTCAGGGCTTGAAAGATGTGTCTGTAAGTTTCTGTGGAGCCATTGCTCTCTAAATGTCATTATCTGATCCGAGTGACGACGGAATTTATACCAACCCACCACAGTCTGAAGAGAATACAGGAAAAATTAATGGTCTTGAGGCAGTAGCTACAGTGTAACCAGTAGCTCCAGGACACTAGGGGCTGAGGCAACAAGACTGTAGTGTAGCCTGGGGACACAACAAATCTAAACAAATTTGCCAGGGTCTCTCTGTGTGGCCTTGGCAGTCCACAACTCAATCTGGCTGGCCTCAAACTCAGAGAGATCCACCTGCCTCTGCTTCTCAAGTGCTGGGATTAAAGGCATCACCACTAAACTTGGTAAAACCTACCTGTCTTAAAACGGCTTTTCTAAGTGTTAGTAAAGCTTGGGTTATAGTAAATCAAGAATATACTCAATACAAAACCTTCAAGTGATTTTAAAATCAATTTAAAGAGTTTAACATTTAACTAATCAAGTGTTTACATAGGATATGAATGTTTTCAGAGAGTGGCTGCCTAGTGTGTGAAATAATAGCATTGGTATCATTAGGGACGACAAGGCAGCACGTGTGGTGGTGGTTGTTAAATCAGTATGAGCTGGGGGTGTAGCTCAGTTTGTAAAGTACTTATGTAGCATTCATGAAGACCTGGTCCAACAAATTCATGATTAACATTAATACACTCTTAAACAGAAAAATAATTCTCATTACTGAAGAGTAATTATAACAACAACAACAACAAAAAAAAAAAAAACCCACCATACATTTATTTGTACATTAAAGCCAAGAAATTAGAAATGACCCTTACACCTGTAATCTCAGCTTTTGGAATTCAGAGGATAACAAGATCAAGGATGAAATGGGCTACATGGTGAGGTTATTGCAAAAACAAAACATTCATTTTGAAGGAAAATGCTCTCATAAATATACTTCCTAAATAATCAAATTAAGAGTACATTACACTTACTGTGTGCACATGTGCGTACGTGTGTGGGTGTGTACATGTTTCCCTTCTGTACGTGCATGTGGAGATGAAGTGTGGTGGTCAGAGAACACCGTGTGAGAGTCATTTCTCTCTCTCTATCCACCCTGTTAGTCAAGGGATTAAGCTCAGGTCATCCGGCTTCAAAGCCAGAGCATTTGCCCACTAAGCCATCTTGTTGGTTCCAAATGATAATTTTTTAAGTTGAACCATTTTCTTTTAAGATACTTTTACATGTGCATGTGTGTATTTATGCAAGTATGCTGGTATATATGAGTGCTTTACCCATGGGAGGTCAGAAGACAGCAAACAGGGCTGTTTTCTCCCTCTACCCAATGGTTTCCACAGATTGAGCTCAGGCGTCAGGCCTTGTGCTTTAGTGCTAGAAAGGTGTACCCAGAGCCTTTATAAAGGCAGGGCAGGGGAGCACCAGAGCCAAGTCCACAGCCCTTTTCTTTCATTTTTCCCCCCTTTGGCTTGCAGATGTCTGAATCTCACTGGGTTGCCTAGGCAGGCCTCAGAATAAATCCTCCTCTGTCTTGGCTTTCCTCAGACCTGGGATTACATGTATACACCCATTATCTGAAAGAACGGATATTATTAAGTCTACTTCCATTCTAAAATCAGATGTGTGTTACCATTCCAAGTGATTGAAACTTTCCCTGAAATTTTCTTCTATTCTCAGACACATAAAATTTTAAAGACAAAAATGCATACCTCAAAAAAAGCTAGATTGGGAATGGGATTCTGAATGTTCCATAACTTTTATCTAACACCAAGTACATGGAAGGTTTAAATGTAATTGCTATATAGGAAACTGCAAAGCCAGGCACTGTGACATACACCTGAAGTCCCAGCTACTTAAATTCAGCAGTCTGAGACAATAAATAACAGCAGCAACAACAATAATACAATCCAGCGATGGGAAAATAACAGAAATGGACTCACTCCTAGAGTAAATCAGACGGGAAAAGGCTGTGGTTAAGCCATAAGCCAGAAAAGTCAGTGTGCTATCACAGTAGTCAAAAGGACAGTGAGATGATAGTTTTCATTTTATTTTCTGTCTATGCTTTGCCTGCTTGTACGTCTGTGTACTATGTGCATGCATGTATCCGGGGGACAGAAGAAAACATTGTATCCCCTGGGACTGAACTTCTATCTGGTTGCGAGCTGACATGTTGGTGCTGGGAACCAACTCCAAGTCCTCTGGAAGAGCAGCCAGTGCCCTTAACCACTGAGCATTCTCTCTAGCCCCAGGATGGATACTTTTAATGAGTAGTTTTGCTTTCAGAGAAACACTGCCTGAATTTCTGGGAACAATAAGTCTTTTCTTACATGCTCTCATGAATGCCATTAATATTGCTTAAGAGTTCTGTAAAAGTACTGGTATTAGCCAGGCATGGTGGTGCACGCCTTTAATCCTAGCACTCGGTAGGCAGAGGCAGGCGGATTTCTGAGTTCGAGGCCAGCCTGGTCTACAAAGTGAGTTCCAGGACAGCCAGGGCTATACAGAGAAACCCTGTCTAGAAAAACAAAACAAAACAAAACAAAACAAAACAAAAAGTACTGGTTTTTAGGATCACAAAATAGCACAGGTAATACTAACAAAGAAAAGAAAATACCTTTTTGACATTTGAAAGAATCTTCTTCAGTGCATGTTCGTTTACTTCACCTAAAGAATTATAAAAGCTATAAAAGTAAAAATTAAAGAGTTTTCAAGTAAGATAGAAATTTGAATAATTTTATTAGCACTTTTAATTTTAGTAACTCCTAACCCACATTATACAACCAAAATTCGTATTTACTTATCATATGAACTCCAATAATAATAGAGAAAATGTAAAGATTAACACTTAAGTAGTCCAAAAAAAAAAAAAAAAAAAAAAAAAAAAAAAAAAAAAAAAAAAAAAAAAAAAAAAAAAAAAAAAAAAAAAAAAAAAAAAAAAAAAAAAAAAAAAAAAAAAAAAAGGCCGGGCATGGTGGCGCACGCCTTTAATCCCAGCACTCGGGAGGCAGAGGCAGGTGGATTTCTGAGTTCGAGGCCAGCCTGATCTACAGAGTGAGTTCCAGGACAGCCAGGGCTATACAGAGAAACCCTGTCTCAAAAAACCAAAAAAAAGAAAAACACTTAAGTAGTAGAAACATTATGTCCATAAGCAACAACAACAAAAAAGAATAGCAAAACTTCTAGGTATGAGCTGTCTATCACATTTTTAAACTAAATCAGAACAATAAACTATTCATTAATACAAGAATCAGACTGTTCATATAGACAGTTCACAACTCAGTTCCCTTCCTGTTAACGATAACTTGGGATAGAATACACACTGAGTAGTAAAGAACTGTGACAAAAGGACGATGGTCCACAGTCCACTGCTAATCCCAAAGCTGTCTGCTTGGGCTATCTGGGGACACTGGAAAGGGGACGATAAATGTGACTTAGTCCAATGGTTTTTGTCTCAGACATAGAAAGAATAATTCTAAATGATTCTAAACCATTTACGTGTAGCTTAGTCTTGTCTTCCTGTGAGAGACTCCAAGTAATAGTTCCTTCCCTGTGTGTGTGTAATGTGTGTGCGCGTGTGATCAGGTGCACACGCACAGAGAAGCCAGAGGGTGTGCTGCTTCCCTTCATCAGTCCACCTTACTGCTTGGCCATGCGTCTCACTGAACCTGGAGCCAAACTCAGGTCTGCTGCACTCCTGTGTGGCAGGGAGTTAACGGTGGAGCCGCCTCCTCAGTCCTAGTCCTTCTCTTTGGCATTGAGGAGGTAATATTCCTTTTTATAATGCTGAAATAGTAAACAAAGCCCTATAGGATTTTATAGGGTTTCTTTTTCCTTGAAATCCTTAAGTATATACTGGAGACATTTATTTACATGGAACTGACCAACTAACTATATCCTATTTGGTAACATGTTTAAGCTGAGTTTGGTGGTGCAGGCCTATAAATCCATCTACTAAACAGGTTAAGGAAAGAAGATCTCAAGTTCAAGGCCTGCCTAGGCTAAAAGAGTGAGTAGAGGCCAGCTAATACCTTAGTCACACAATGTTTCAGACAAACACACACCCCTGGGATTACAGCTCAGCAGTGTGGTGCTTACCTAGCCTAAATAAAGAAAGGCCTTGGGTCAATCTTGGTACCACAAGAAAAAATAACTCCATTAAAAATGTTTTAATGGGCTAAGGGGTAGCTAGGTTTGTTGAAAGACAATTGCTATGGCATTTGTGACTTGGATAAAGACTGAAATTGTGACAGTTCCAGAAACTAATGCCCAGTTCCTAAATTCAATCCCCAGAGGAGGAGAAGGGAACAGAGAAAAAGAAGAGGAGAGAGTAGACAAAGTAAATAATAATAATAAATTTTATTGCTGTATTTCTCTAGCATGGTCCATTTCTAAAGGATAGGTAAGCATAAGCTAATAGTATAAACACATGAAAACACTGATTTTATGTCAAGCTTCTACAGAGTTTTATATGGAAACATAGTAATCCAGGTATGGTGACGATGCCTATAACCTAAGGCTGAGACAGAAGAATCTGGAGGTTTTGGACAGCCTGGGCTACAATCAGAGCACTGTTGTCTCCTCACTCCCCAGAAGGATACACTGGAAAGAATCCATACTTAAAGGCCAGGCATGGTGGCATAAGCCTTTAATCCCAGCACTGGGGGGGGGGGGGGGGGGGGGGGGGGGGGGGGGGGCAGGTGGATCTCTGTGAGTTCCAGGCCAGCCTGGTCGAAAAAGCAAGTCCCAGGACAGCCAGGGCTACACAGAAAAACCCTGTCTTGGAAAAACAACAACAAAAACAACAAAGTACATTTTAGGTTTCAATGACCTGTTTTCAAGGAACTTGTAGACTTCTGAAAAGAGCAAATCAGTGTCTTTGCTGACACTACTAAACTAGCCCAGACACTACTCAACTAGCCCAATCACTACTCAACTAGCCCAGACACTACTCAACTAGCCCAAACACTACTCAACTAGCCCAGACACTACTCAACTAGCCCAAACACTACTCAACTAGCCTGCTTCTTAATGTAGTTGCCCAGAAATACAGGTTCTCTTAATCCTTTGCTGGTCCAGAAGGCCCTTTAAGAAGTCTCTTTTAGGAGGCTCCACTAAGAGCTCCCCATTCAATGAATAGATCTGTATGTCCAGTGTGTAAGAAGGGCTGTAAGAAGACGGACTCCTCCTGCTTTATCAGTTTAAGTACTCACTAGGCTGTCTTGTGTCATACTTTCTTCCGCCACAGATCCTTCTTTACCAAGTATGCCTTTGTAACTCACCCCGTCTTAGACATGTATGCTCTTAGACATGTATGCTCTGTGTGAGGATATGACAGTGATTATTTTCCTTGTGTGGCTGATTTAAATCATAAAACAGTCTTTAAAATGACACATCCTATGGTTGTGTCTGTTTGCTTGGTGACTGTTAGTGACATTAAAGTACATGTCAGCCATGAGTTTATAATATGCAATGAGAGGACTGTGTGTGAGAAGAAAAAGCAATTCTCAGAGAACACTGGTTTTTCAGAGGCAGTGGAGACCAGCTAAAGGTAACACAACTAATGAAGAATTACAGACACAGATGACGTGGACTAGTGTACCTTGGATATTGAAAAAAAAGCACCTTCTATATAACCAAAACACTAAATTACCATGTCTGGTTACAAAGACACTGTTAATTTTTAAAATTATTTACCTTGCAAACAATTTTCTTAAAGGATACTTTACTTGTTTTTACTAATACTATTACTCACCTAAAAAGCCGGTAGCATGGAATATATTTCTGAATGTCTAGGAGAAAAAGGATTTCTAGTCATGAGTGTGTTAATTGCTTGCCCACCGACCTGAGGAACGTTCTACCTCCCGCTAAGAGCTTCACTATGCAGTGCTCACCCCTCTTCAGACACCTCTAAGACAGACCATGCTTACTCAGAAATCAAGTGACTCCCCAGACATGCAGGGCTAAAAGTCCAAGCTGGAGTCCCACATGGAACTGCAGGTGTTAACACCCCCTAGACAAGGCAAGTGTGAGGATTATAAGTGTGTACCACTGCACCCACACTTCTGGTTTTGGGTTTTCTTTTCTTTTTTTTTTTTTTTTTTTTTTTTTTGTAGTGCTTTTAAAGACATTATGGTATATATTTTAACAGTTTAAACACACACAAACAAAAGAGTCTAGACATGTGTGTATTCCCCACAACAACTAAATTATAAAAGTGAAAGTAACATTTATGCATGTAAACAACCAAAACCACACAGAACTAAGTGACTCACCAATTGTATAAACAACTTTAACGTTGTCCATCTGTGAATCAGTAATGCTATTCTTGGCTTCACCTTTCATTTCACCGAGAAGAAAACCTTCCTATGAGAGTAAACAAAAGAAGCAGTATATGAAACACACTGGATAGGATCAATATTCCATCTCCTAATCATATCTTCTCAGAATTTCACAATATGCAAATGGGCTACAGGTAGTGGGCACATGGGTAACTGTGAGGGAGACAGAGTGGGAAGTTTGGGAAGGCAGAGAGTGAAGCACCTCTAAGTCAAAAGCATAAAAGTTTAAAGTCTGGCCGGGTGTGGTGGCACATGCCTTTAATCCCAGCACTCGGGAGGCAGAGAGGCAGGCAGATTTCTGAGTTCTAGGCCAGCCTGGTCTACAAAGTGAGTTCCAGGACAGCCAGAGCTATACAGAGAAAACCTGTCTTAAAAAAAAAAAAGTTTAAAGCCTGTTTAAGAGCCCAGCAGAGCAGTTTGTCTTGAAGCACAAGGCTCCTGTGGGCAGTTATAATAAGAGGGTAAAGTCCCATAAGTTATTCCAAATTAGCAGCTGAAGTCTGGATTTTACACATATTTCTGGGGGTCAGTGGAGGTTTCTTAGCTATGGAATGCTAAAGTGATCAATGTTTCAGATGTAAATCTGTCTAAAAAAATTACCAAAAAAATGATTTGTAATTCAGTTACAGCATCTGCTTCCCAGTGGATCTACTGTGTGCCTGTTTTCTTTTAAAATACTGGCAATTTTTTGGTGGTTTTTTTTTTTTTTTTTTTGTCTTTTCCATTTCAGTGACTCAAGTTTTTCCTTTAGGTGCATTTAAAGATCAAGTGAACTCTTCCATCCATTAAAATTAGTTTATAATGCCCTGCCTCCATTTCATCAAAATAATCGACCAACCAACCAACCATATAGGAATGTCCCAGTCTTTTTTAACAGAATCAAGTGGGTAAAAAATCTGTAATTGCAAATGTTCTTGATTTTGATACTTTTCCTAGTTTTTAACTAGTCATTAAGAGCAGGATTGAGTTCCCAGTTCCCATCTGTATCTCCCATAAGTTCCAGGGGGTGTTACGCCCTCCTCTGGCCTACTTGGGCACTGCCCATGTGTGATCCACAGATGTTCAGTAGATAACAGACACACGCATAAAATAAAAATAAATGAATCTTTAATCAAACTCTAGTTAAAGTATCTGAGAAACTGGGGTCAAACATCAAGATGTAGTTTACAAGGGCTAATCCTATAAACTACAGATTTAAGGCAGTTTACTTATGTTCATGATAAACCTTCTAAAATAAGTCCCAAAGATACACATTTTTTTTTTGTATGAAGTGCTCTAATTTGTATATCATCCTCCCGTAGAGCCATGCTAATTTCAGTATCAGACCCTTATGTGCTGCCCGGTGAGCACCTCGCACATTCGAAGATGTCATTTGTTCCCCTTGGTATTTTGATGTATTGCACATCAAATTATTGTACACTCCTATCATTGGGACTGTGCTGAGGTGCAATTTAGGCAATGAAGATCTGACACTTAAAGCGAAGGACCCAACACCTCACATACGTTACTCCACACTCTTCAGTCTGGTACCCTCTGCACTGTATTGGTGCAGTCCCCAAACTCATTTTCTATGTTTCTAGTTTCTTTCTTTATGTTTCTAAGAACTTAATACAAGATGCTACTGCTGGACGCCAGACCTCAAAGTTTTACGGTAAGTTTTTAATCTCCGAGAAAAAAAAAAAGCCTTAAAATTTGTTTTCAATGTCACTCACTGGCTTCGAAAGGAGGCAAAGGCTTAAAAATGCATTTACACATCTGATCCTGGACAAAGTGCGTTTGTAACGGAAAGTAGCACAGAAGTAGCCGGATCTTACAGCCTCATGCCAGGTTAGCCCTACAACTGGTCAGCCCCCTGCGGCTGGGTGCCGGGTCTGGCTCGCCCGGGCCGGTCCTCCCGAGTCTAGGCGCAGGCGCGCTGCGGGTAGGACCCGGCGCCGGGATCCTTCGCACAGCAGGGTAGCGAGGCAGGGAAGCTGCCCGACTTTCCTCGCCGAGCGGGAGGCCCCGGGGAACTTTCCTTCACGCCCAAGCGGGAGCACATAAAAGGGGATGAGAGACCCGGGAGGGCGCCCCAGTCCGCGGACCCGCGGGGCGAGCGGGGACTGCGGGCAGGGTCGGCGGGATCGGCAGCCGCACCCGCTCACCGTGTCTGAGTCTGTGTTGAGATGATGGAAGGTGAGCGCGCCGAGCACGAAGCCAGTTAGCACCCCCAAAGTGCTCTCGCCCTCCATACTGCCGCCTCAGTCGCTGCCGCCACAGCCACTTTCGCGGGGCATGACGGGAGGCTGGAGCGTAGGGGCGGGACCTAAGGGGCGGGGCTTGCGCCTGCTCATCGGAAGGCGCGTGTTGGCGCGCGAGCGCCCTCTAGCCCAGGAGGGTTTTTCTTTCATCAACTTGGCTGAGACTCCTCTTGCAGCATGCATGGAAAAACCCTGTTTATGGATAGTTTAAGGCTACTAATGGTTGTAAAAATAAGAATCGCTTGGCAATATTTTAATACCACGGATATGTCTTTTTGGGGTTTCTAACTGTATTCCACTGCCCTTCATCTATTGGAACTTATGGAAGACCAAATAACCAGCGGTGGGTGGGGATTATCCTCTCTAGAGTATTTCCCGCCGTGTTGCGTTAGTCTGTGTGTATTTAATTCTTTGGTTTGTTTGCTTGCAATTATAAAGTTATGAACTGAGTCTAGCTTAAAGACTACATATGTTTATAACATTGTGAAAGTTTAATGATAAGCACGAACATATTGTGCTGGGTCATTTGATATGACTAAAGGAAGTGGGAAGGTGAAGGATAAATATGTACTTCTTCACAGGTGTGCACATACACAATTTAAAAAAGAACGATGGTTTTTAAATAATTGAAAGTTGGCAAGGTGCCATACTTCTGAACTGAATTAGTATTGCATATCTGGGTTTTGTTGTGAAATAGCCAGGACTAGCTTGTCAGTGGCAACATGGAAGAAGGCACAGCTCCACTCTGTGGCCACTAATAGCTTGTGGAGTTCTCTTCCCCCTAGGGAATTTCAGATGACAGTATGGAGCAGAGCAAGAGTCTGTTAAAAGGCATCTTACACATACATTTTCAGCATAGGGCTGGGTGCGGGGGATGCTCAGGGAGAGAATAAACATATCTAAGCAAGGGTGTGAGCTTCTTACAGGAGAGCTGCACCTACATCAAGTATGTATTTATAGATATACATTCCGTGGTACTATCATATGTATCACATATATAATTATACATAATACATATGTATGGCATTTAATTTTCAGAAAAGTAGTATGTTTATCTAAAGAATTACATGAGCTAGCCACCGGAGTTCAAGGCTGATTGTGACAGGAGAATAAAGACAAGAGTCCTAGAAGTCAAAGGTCCTACCCAGTACGTACATTTCCCGCCCTTTGACCTCTGCACCTCCTTCCCCCCCCCCCCCTTGTGAAGGAGTTCTCATGTACCCGAGTTCCCTAATATGCAAGTTTGAGGAGAGAGATAGTTTCCCTCATCTCAGAATACTAACTCTTGAATAAACTCAATTTCCTTCCACCAACTCTCATTCCCTTTTAAGTATGGAGCAGATGACCTTGGGTGTGGTGACATATCTGCTGAGTATTAATTGCTTTTCTGTTGCTGTGATAAGTGATAAACCACCATGACCAAGGAACCTTACGGAAGGGACAAGAGACAGTTTATTTGGGCTTACACTTCCAAAGGGATAGGAGCCCATCACCGTCACAGCAGAGAGCCTGGCAGGCAGCAGGCAGGCATGGTGACTGAACAGTAAGCCGAGGACATCCTGAACCTCAAGGAAGACAGAGAGAGCAAACTAAAATTGACACAAGTCTTTTAGTTCTCAAAGTCTGCCCCCAGTGACTCCTTCAGCAAGACCACACCTCCTGAACCTATCCAAACGGTGCCACCAACTGGAAACTATTCAGATTTCTAGACCGTGTGGGCATATCTTTGAGACCATCACAGTTGTGTTCTGGGATAACACCTTCACTAGACCCTATTGCTGTCTGAAAACTACATCACCATGTTGTGACCATAAAATGGTATAAAAAGCAATAAGAAGTGTTAATCCCACCAGGTGAAAATAAGACCAGTACCACAAATTTTTAGCAAAATGTAAAGTAGGCTTTATTAGGTACTGGTCAGGCTGATGGACACTGGCTAGTTCCATACCTCGGATGCCCAGAGAACGGCTGCAAACCCCACAAGATTCCGTATTCCCGAATTCATCCAATCAACAGCAATCATATCCGGACATACTTCTTGCCTACATACCTCTATTGTACATGTGACCAACTTCCTGTGCAGCTGGAGCAACCAACCTTCTTCACAGAAGTGAAATCACCTGGCTTGTTATCTTACTTGAATCACAGCCCCCAGTATTCCAGGAAGCTGGCTGCTCTTGGGCAAGTGGGGCTTACAGGTTAGAGGTGTTTTTGTTTTATAGATCTCTTAAGCACAGTAGTTAAAACTGAACACATAACTTTAGACCTCACAGAACTGAAAGTAAAGGCATGAGTATGAATTTGTGGGTTGCATGATGAGGGAAATCTAACATTGTATTATTAACCCCTGTGCAGAAACAAAATAGGAGGACATTCTTTCAGCTTAATTGTACCAAGTGTCTGGGAGGGGAACTGTGTGTCATAAAGACCCCTCTTGCAACCACAGTAGCCTGTGTGGATGAACACTGTACTGGCTAGTTTTGTTTCAACTTGACACAGCTGGAGTTATCACAGAGAAAGGAGCTTCAGTTGAGGAAATGCCTCCATGAGATCCAACTGTAAGGCATTTTCTCAATTAGTGATCAAAGGGGAAAGGCCCCTTGTGGATGGGACCATCTCTGGGCTGGTAGTCTTGGGTTCTATAAGAGAGCAGGCTGAGCAAGCCAGGGGAAGCAAGCCAGTAAAGAACATTCCTCCATGGCCTCTGCATCACTCCTGCTTCCTGACCTGCTTGAGTTCCAGTCCTGACTTTCTTTGGTGATAACAGCAGCGTGGAAATGTAAGCTGAATAAACCCTTTCTTCCCCAACTTGCTTTTTGGTCATGATGTTTGTGCAGGAATAGAAACCCTGACTAAGACAATCACACAAGGTTGCTACTGGTGGAAAGTTCATCTCTAAAGCTGAGTTAGCTAATGCAAACGCATCCAGCCTTTAAAGCAAAGCAGACAGACACAACGCAAAACCGGAAGTGTCAAGCTTTTATCCTGTGTCTAGTTGCCCTGCACATGCCCTGCTTTTTAACTCTTTGAGCAGTTAACCGAGAACACATTCTTTACTTATATCCATCAAAGCACACTGGGTAATTTATTTCCTCTCTCTGAAGGGCCACTGACCTGTACAGTTGTATGGTTCATCCATTTCTGTAACACATGATCTGAGAAGGGCTTCAATACGATGGTGACTTCAGATTTTGGGGGCAGATGTTCCCTGTGTTCTCAGTGTGTGTGTGTGTGTGTGTGTGTGTGTGTGTAAACTTTGGTGGTGGCCCTGCCTTTTCATGAGTGTCTGTTCATCTGCTTCATGAAGGCTACATCAGGAGATGCCACGAAACTCATCTGCTGAACTATTTATTATCAAGGTCACACTCTGACCTGGGGGTGGGGGCGATGACCTGGGGTTGGGGGGATACTCTACTGCTTCACTCAGGTCCTTGTTGTCTAGCAACAATTTCTGGGGCTGGAGAGATGGCTCAGTGGTTAAGAGCGCTGACTGCTCTTCCAGAGGTCCTGAGTTCAATTCCCAGCAACCACATGGTGGCTCATAACCATCTGTAATGGGATCTGATGCCCTCTTCAGGTGTGTCTGAAGACAGCGACAGTGTACCCACATACATGAAATAAATAAATAAATAAATCTTTAAAAAAAAAAAAGAAAGAAAGAAAAGAATTTCTACATGAATTAGAGTAAAGTAAAATCAGCAAGTCCACTGGTTAAGCCAGAACACAAGACAAACCTGACCAGTCAAAGGTGGGCATCTAAGCACCTTGGCAGTAGCCATGATTGACTAGGGGCGTACTTAGAACTTACTTAGAACAAGGCACTCAGACACTGACTTTAGATATTAGGGGAAGCATTTTTCTCATCCCCAGGATTTTGTCCTTGAGGCTTTCCCTGATGCACCTTGAAGGCTTGCAGCTGGAGTGAGAGGAGCAAGCACTGCTAGAGGTAAACAGCGTTGACTCGTCTGCAGGGCAACTAGACAAGGACGAAGGCTTGACATTTCCGGTTTAGCGTTGGGTCTGTCTGCTTTGCTTTGAAGGCTGGGTGCGTTTGCATTAGCTAACTCAGCTTCAGGGATGAACTTTCCACCAGTAGCAACCTTGTGTGCTCATCATTCACACAGGCCACTGTGATTGCAAGAGGGTCTTCATAACACATGGTTTCCCCTCCAGACAGTTGGTACCATTGAGCATACATTGGTATGTTTCTTTCTGATTTCTGTGCCCAGTCCTCCAGCATCTCTTGCTACCTTTAAAAAGCTGCTTTTGGGGGGACTGGGTAGACTAGTGGTTAAGAGTACTGGCTGCTCTCCCGGAGAAACTGGCACAGGCATGTATGCAGGCAAAACACATACTCACATAAAAATAAACTGATTTAAAAAGCATGAGTTGCTTTTTATAAAACTGGGGTGGTTTGTGTTTAGGTGGTCACTGCTCCCGAGGAGGCTCGTGCAAGAGGCTTTTGGAGCCCAAGACTTCAAAACCCAGCATGGTCAACACAGAGGAACACTGGTTTTAGCTTTATCTCTGTCGCTATGATAAAACAAAGCAAAGCAAAACAAAGCAAAACAAAACAAAACAAAACAAAAAAACCACTCTGACATCTGGGCACGGTGGCACTCCACCTTAATCCCAGCATTCAGGAGGCAGAAGCAGGCAGTCTCTAAGTTCGAGGCCAGCCTGGTCTACAGATGGAATTCCAGGATAGCTGGAGCTACACAGAGAAACCTTGTCTGGAAAAAAACCCAAAACCAAAACCAAACCAGAAAAACACTCTGGCTAAGAGCAATTTAGGGGAGGAAAGCTATATGACATCCATCAGTGAAGGATGTCAGGGCAGGAACTTGAAGCAGAGACCCTGGTTTCTGGCTTGCTTGCTAGCAGGCTTATGCTAGAGGAATAGTGCCATCTACAGAGGGCTGTGCCCTCTTATGTAAGCTCACAACCAAGACAGTCCCACAGGAATGTGTTCACAGGATAATCTGGGTGATCCCTCCTTTCTCAGGCAATGATTTAAAGCTACTAGAACACCATCTCAAGGGAAAAAATATTAATTAAAAAGCCAAATTGTTCCCAGGTCCTGCAGATGAAATGAATCAAAATCACTGGGGGTGATGCCCAAGCATTGAAACATTTTCAACATAATAATAATAATAATAATAATAATAATAATAATAATAAGTAGAAGAAGAAGAAGAATGGGAGTGCTAAGTTTTATTTTATTTTTTTATTTTTATAAGTATGAGTGTTTCACCTACATTATGTCTGTACACCAAGCTCTTGGTATAGTGTTCTTAGAGGCCAGAAGAGGGCATCAGATCCCTTGGGTTTTGAGTTATAGATAGTTGTGAGCTGCCACGTGGGTGTTAGGAGTTAAGCCTGGGCCTTCTGAGAGAGCAGCCAGTGGTCTAGAGCCCCAGTTTTATAAATAACTGCTTTCTAGGAGAATATACATACTATTATCATAATTTTAAGAATGAATAATTGTGCAGGGTTATGAGTAAGCTTGGGCAAGTCTTAATTTATCACTAAAAAGACACTGTAAGTACCTCTGTGGGAGAAGAGCCAGGGACAGGGCTAAGAGAAAGGATGACTCTTTACTGATCATAATATACATCGTCTCCTTTGGGCTGGAGGGCTGCTTGCTTAGTGGCAGGGAACTTGAGGAAGGTAGGCCCCCTTCTTCTTCCTGGTGTAGTGAATTCTAGGTTCCCTCTAGATTTAGACTTGAAAGCCAAGCTCATGAACTCCCATCTGAAATGCAAGAAACATTATTTTTTAATCCTGAGTGTTGGGATTAAAGGCGTGCGCCACCACGCCCGGCCTGGCAGGCGAATTTCTGAATTGGAGGCCAGCTTACTTTACAAAGTGAGTTCCAGGACAGCCAGGGCACACAGAGAAACCCTGTCTCGAAAAACCAAAAAAATAAAAATAAAAAAATAAAAATAAAAAAATAAAAATAAAATAAAATAAAATTTGGTTAGAAAAAGATGCCTACAGCCTATTGCTGGGCAGAAGAGAGGTGGGTGGGGCTTAGGTTCCTGGGGCTTGGAATCTGAAGCAAAGACCAAGAGGAGAGGAGATAAGGTGAAGAGAGGGTAGGTGACTCATGAGAACATGGCCATGGCGACTGGCCAATTGGAATAAGGGGCGGACCGTGGTTAGTGACGTCACGGAGTTATTAACCGGGAAGTAGACAAAATAGCAAAGAGGGTTGATACCTACCCAGCTCTAGTGTTTTAGGCTTATTATAAATGTAGAGGGTTTGCGTCTCTTTTATCTGGGGACTAAATGATCTAAGATGAGGTAGAAACCTCCAATTAATATTCACTACAACACTGCAGGGATGCTCTGTAAGCAGAAAGGTAAACAACTCGAAACAGCTTCCGGGAAGTCCCCCACCCGCACCAGAGTGACTGGGCCCCTCTATGCCAGGGTAAGCAGTAAGTGCTGAGAATCCCTCTCGAAAGAGCCGAGCCAAGCTGCAAAGACTCAGACAAACCAGGCTGCCAAGTGCCAAGAAGACTCTCGAGAGCACATCAGCTCGCCAGAAACCCGCTGCCCTTTGATGCAGCTGTCTCAGAGTGGTTTCTGCCCCTGGAAGTAACCCAATAAAAGTCATGGTTCACCACATTGGACTTTGTGTTTTCTGTACTTTGGTCTGTGTGGGTTCCCCATTGGGGGTGACTAGACAAGTATGTATTTTGTCTCCTAACACCTCTACTGAGATTGCATACTTTTCTTTCCCAGAAGCCTCCTTTTCAGGACAGCCCCCTTGAAGCCACCGTCACTATATCCACCACAAGACTTCTTAAATTACTCAGAAAAGTCCCTCCCCCACCCCGCACCCCGCACCCCGCATGCTTCCCCGAGGCTCTGTGCATGTCCACTTGGTTCCCCACAATCCCCTCTCCTTCCTCCTTCCCCCTCCTGGGTGCACGTCATCCCCCAGTGCTGGTGGCTTTGTTCATTCTCTTGCCCTTCCCTTTCTCTTCTCCATGATTTATAACTTGCCTGTCCTGGTTTGTTTTGTTTGTTTGTTTTCACTTAAATTATAAGAAAGTTGTCCTCAAGCTTCTTTTCTGATTTTTTTTAAAAAACAATTTTAATTTTATGTATTTGAGAATTTTGTCTGTGTACCATGGGCATGCCTGGTGCAGGTGAAGACTAGAAGAGTGCATCGGATCCCATTACAGATGGTCATGAGCTACCTCGTGGGTCCTGGAAATTGAACTCAGGACCCCTGGAAAAGCAGCCAGTGGTCTTAACCGTGGATCCATCTCTCCAGTCCCTTTCTTTTATTAATGAAACTAAAAATCTCAGAGTGGAATCTTAGTGTCCTTTGTAAGAAACTGTTGCAATATTGAGACTGAATTTTAAAATACTTGAATTGTATCTCAATAAAACTGTCATCATCATCATGCTTTATTTTTTTAAAAGATTTATTTTATGTATAAGTACAATTATAGCTGTCTTCAGATACACCAGAAGAGGGCGTCAGATCCCATTACAGATGTTTGTGAGCCACCATGTGGTTGCTGGGAATTGAACTCAGGACCTCTGGAAGAGCAGTCAGTGCTCTTAGCTGCTGAGCCATTTCTCCAGCCTCATCATCATACTTTAAAGGATAGATTTAAAACACTCCAGCTGCAGGAGGTCTATTGGTATATAGCATCTGGATGAATATTTCTTGATTAACCAAATGGATGTAGAAATTTCTGAGGTGTCTATTAATAACCTTGTTTGGAACAAGCTCCTGTGCCAAAACTTTACTGATTGTAACTATCACCAGAGTATATAAAAAAAATACAAATTTTACATACTCACACCTACACATACACATTATACACACATGCATGCATAGATACACATCACACACATCTACATACCACATAGTGTCGAGTGCCTTCCCCGTCCAGCGGGAATAAGACACTAGACAACCAGGCTTCTTCTCCAGGCGGTTTACTCAGGAACTTGATGCACTTACAGCTTAAAATGGCAAACAGCAAATGGCAATGCAGAATGGCCCTGCATGCAGTTACAGCGTGAGAATGGTGCAATGGGGCCAAGAAGAGTGAAGTAGCAGAGTGGAGTGGTAGAACGGAATGGGCTACCCCCCCCCCCAGCAGCTATTTAAACCCTGTCCTGGCCAATCACCGAGCTGCCCCATGGCTCTTGCTTATACACCAGGTGGTCTAGGGCTGCCCCGTGGCTACACCGGGTGGTCTCGGGCACAAGATCAAACAACAGCTGACACTGCCTAATGCCAATTAAGAGTTGTTTATGCCCGTACAGCTGAGTCGGTCGATGCCGTCTTTAAGGAGCGGTTGAATGGCTCCCTACAACATAGAACACACACAGAGAAATTTATAAAGGGCCAAGGGAATGACTCAATTAGTAAAGCACTCATTATGCAAATGTGAAGAACTGAGTCTGAATCCTTAGAACCATTCTAAGCTGGGCCTGTAGCACAACCCAGCAATTCTAAGGCTCCTATAGCAATACAGGATCGGAGGTAGGAGATTCCTCAGAAGTTCACAAGCCAGCTAGCCTGGCATACCGAGCAGTGAACAAGAGCTTGAAAGTAAGGACCCAAACCCAAAGTTGTCTGTCCTCTGACCTCTCCCCCACCCCCCATTGTGTGCTGTGGTCACACGTGTCCACACGTGTACATACCTGCACACAGACATAAGATTTACAGAGAAACAAATGTAAACAAGTTCTTGTAGTGAGAGTAGTGTTCTGAATCCTACCTAGAGTGGCTGAATCTTGCAGCAAGCTACCACTGAGATGTTTTATGTGCCCAGCTGCAGCAAGACAAATCCTCCTTGCAAAGTAGGCTAGTGTGTGCCAAGACCAACAGAATCACTGGTAAGCACAATGGAGTGCACATAAACTTGTAAGCTCTGTCTTACGGTTATTATTGCTGTGATGAAACACCATGACCAAAAGCAATCTGGAGGAGAAAAGGGCTTATTTGGCTCACATATCCTGAATCACAGCCCATCGAGGGAAGCCTCATCAATCACCAGTTAAGAAAATACCCTACAGGCTTGTCTGTGTACAGCCCAGTCTTATGGAGGCAATTTCCCAATTGGGTTTCCTCCTCTCAGATGACTCCAGCGAGTGCCAAGCAGACATAAAAGCAGCCAGCACCTTCCCAGACACTGGCTGTGTCCACTGGGAGTCTGTAGTTGCCTCTATTGCTGTAGAACTCTGAATCTAGCTTTCAAATTAGCTTTCCTGTAGACTTGGGGCTCCATGAAATTGCACCTTGTTGGAAGTTGGTGGGTGTTTATGAATTTGAGGACAAGGCAGCTGTGTGTTGTTTACCACTCCACAAGTGGCCCACAGTAATCGGGGAACATTTTCACCAGCTCAAATGAGCTGTTTTCTTCATTGCGGGTACCTTTGCAGCAATGGAAACAGACAGTAATTTTACCTTTTCCTGGAGAAACCACATATTTCATCTGTGTAAGTAAGTTTATTTAAATTCCACAGTTGGCCAAGATTGCCAATGCTTCTAGCAAGACAAGGACATTTAATAGGTCTGGCTCACTAGTTCCATTGAGGGATGTTTTAAGTCTCTGGTCGTGAAGAGAGATGGGAAGTAGCAACTGTCAAGTGCTTAAACACAGAAGCTGCTAAGGAAGTGTGTCTTATCATTGGTGTCTGGTGAAGCAGACACCTGTTATCCTAGATTGTCCATTCATCCATCCATCCATCTGTCCATCCATCCATCCATCCATCTGTCCATCCATCCATCCATTTGCTTAGCACACTGATTGAACATCTGCAATGTGCAAACAGTGTACAGACTGTTCTAGTGACTAGAAAGTAGTACCAGACAGTCTGTGTAATAGAAGGTAAGAATTCATCTCACCTTCGCTTCTGAGAAACTCTGATTCCCTTGCACGTTCGAGTTACCTGCGTCCCTCGTTATAGTACTTGCTGGATTTTGCTGGGGTATGTGCTTTTATCTTTTGTATATCAAGTTGATTTATGGAGTTTTTAATATTGGGGAGAAACAGATTATATGAAGCCCACTGGTATAAAAGCCAAATATTCAGCTGTGTATGTTTCAATCTGAAAGCTTGATGCATACATTAGATTTGACAAGGATTTGAACTGTCTTTTCTTCACTTGATCCAAATGTTCAGTGTTAAAAAAAAATGAAAAGGCGAGAGACCCCTAGCTGCAGCCTCATGTGTAGCAGAGGGTGGCATTGTCTGGCATCAATAGGAGGAGAGGCCCTTGATCCTGTGAAGACTTGATTCCCCAGAGTAGGGGATTGCCAGGGCAGTGAGGTGGGAGTGGATGGGAGAAGGAGCACCCTCATAGAAGCAGGGGCAGGAGGATGGGAGATGGGACCCTCATAGAAGCAGGGGCAGGAGGATGGGAGATGGGACCCTCATAGAAGCAGGGGCAGGGGGATGGGAGATGGGACCCTCATAGAAGCAGGGGCAGGGGGATGGGAGATGGGACCCTCATAGAAGCAGGGGCAGGGGGATGGGAGATGGGACCCTCATAGAAGCAGGGGCAGCAGAATGGGAGATGGGGTTTCTGGAGGGGAAACCAGGAAAGGGGATAACATTTGAAATGTAAATACATAAAATATCCAATAAATATAAATAAATAAAACAGTTTAACCCCAGCAATCTTGGGTCCTTTGTAACTGCTTAAGTATCTTTAATATCCAAAGAAACACATTGTTATTGCTTACAGAAAACACTCTGTGACTGTCCACCATGCATGAAAATATAAAGTTTTTTTTTAATGTCACAAAGACTTAAGTCAAATTTAAAATCTTTGTTAAGCTAAATTTAAAACATTTTAGGTTCATCTATTTTATTTTTATGTCTACGAATATTTGTTCACACACGTGTGTGTACCATGTGTGTGCCTGGCACCTAAAGAAGTCAGAAGAAGGCATTAGATTCTGAAATTGGAGTTATGGGTAGTTCTGGCAGCCATGTGGGCCTGGGAGTAGAACAGGGTCCTCTGCAAGAGCAAGTTCTCTTAACCACTGAGCCATCTCTATAATTATTAAAGTACATTTTTCATTTTTCTCTTGAATAATAGCAGAACAATAGTCACATACCGAGCTGTAACTAAGTTTCTAGTTATAGTTCAAAGATCTATAAAGAGCAACCAGACATGGTGACTCGTGTTTGTAAACCCAACTCACAGGAAGTGGAGGCAGGAGAATAGTGAATTCTTAGAGTAAACAGTGGAGGCAGGAGAATAGTGAATTCTTAGAGTAAACAGTGGAGGCAGGAGAATAGTGAATTCTTAGAGTAAACAGCAAAACTTTGTTTTTCATTCATACACACACACACACACACAATATATAATATAATATATAACATAATATATGATCATTGAATATTCCTTTATGTAAAGAATTACACACACGAATGTTTAATGAATTAATAAAGAGAATTTTAACATATTTTAAGCAAATAAAATCATGTAAGCACAGAGAGAATGTTAAATTTGTTGGGTCAAATGCATTAGTTTGGATTTATGGCAGGCCCATTTCCCCTGGCCTGTGTCTGTTGGCTGCTAACACTGAAGTGGGTCACACAATAAGAAGGGAAGAAGAAAAAATAAAATAAAGCTGGGCGTGGTGGCACACGCCTTTAATCCCAGCACTTGGGAGGCAGAGGCAGGCGGATTTCTGAGTTCAAGGCCAGCCTGGTCTACAAAGTGAGTTCCAGGACAGCCAGAGCTATAGAGAAACTCTGTCTCGAAAAAAAAAACAAAAAATAAGATAAAATAAAATTGTTCGGTCAAACTCTGATTGCAAATTTTTTGTAATAACTACTTGTCATTGATATTTTTTAACATGGAAACATGTGGGTTCTGAGGCAGACGGATTTCTGAGTTCGAGGCCAGCCTGGTCTACAAAGTGAGTTCCAGGACAGCCAGGGCTATAAAGAGAAACCCTGTCTTAAAAAAACCAAAAAAAAAAAAAAAAGAAAAAGAAAAGAAAGACATTTTAAAGTTGAGTTTGTTTTTGCTGTTAAAATATTGTTTAAGGGCTGGAGAGATGGCTCAGCGGGTAAGAGCACTGACTGCTCTTCTAGAGGTCCTGAGTTCAAATCCCAGCAACCACATGGTGGCTCACAACCATCTGTAATGAGATCTGATTCCCTCTTCTGGAGTGTCTGAGGACAGCTACAGTGTACTTACATATAATAAATAAATAAATCTTTAAAAAAAATATTGTTTAAAAAACATTTCAATTATCAATGTGTGTGTGTGTGTGTGTGTGTGTGTGTGTGTGTGTGTGTATCTGAATGTAGTTTTGTGCAGGTGTTCTGTATGCACCGTCAGAGTCCAGAAGAGGGCACCAGATGCCATGAACCTGCAGTTGCAGGAAGTCAGGAGCTCCACCACCACCACCAGTGTGGTCCTCTGTAACATTAGTAAGTGCTTTAAATCACTGAGCCATCTCTCCAGTTCCTACTTTTGTTTTGTGTTATTTTGTTTCAATGCTGAGAACACAGGCTCTCAAGCATAAGTAAACTAGTCAGCTACAGCCTTAGCATCATTATTATCAGAGTCAGCAGCATCCTCTGTGTGTGAGTGTGTGTGTGTGTGTGAGTGAGTGTGTGTGTTTTGCACAGCATTGTTACCTGCTCAGCCATGGCATCAACCTTTTTTTCTTTAGGGGTGATGGTCTGGGGTTGGGGTAGAGAAATCTCACTCTATAGCCAGACTGTCTTGAACTCTGTAGCCCAGGCTGGCCTTGAACCCAAGCTAATCCTCCTGCCTCATCCTTCTGAGTGGTAACTCAAATGACTTCCCACTCAGCAGTTGTAGGGTTTGTCAGAAAAGCTAAATGTTAGAAGTGGCTCAGCTTGTAAGAGTCTGGTTCTTCTCTCAAACTTTCTTCGCCATCACAGAAGACCCCAGTGGCCTGTTGCAAGCTGTGCTGGTATATATGGAAGAGTTCTTCTGTGCTGCCTTATTATGTGGGCCTGGGTTTCCTTAAAAGGATACTGAAGGGCTCTCTCTAATAGGCCCAAGTATTGCGGACAGGTCTGCTCACCTCCTTCCCTCTCCCTTGGTAAACATTAGGTTACATTCCTGAAGCTAGGCCCCAAGGTCTAGTCCTTCACTTGGTCACCGACTCATTCCCAAGACTAAACGCCAAGGTCCAGCAACCAAAATTCATTATTTAGTTACATAGCTAACCTGTCCAATCAGGACTTACCCAGTTACCCTAGCACAGACTTCCCCCTTTCTCCTTAAGAAAACCATTCCTGGCCCGGCAGTGGTGGCGCACGCCTTCAATCCCAGCACTTGGGAGGCAGAGGCAGGCAGATTTCTGAGTTTGAGGTCAGCCTGGTCTACAAAGTGAGTTCCAGGACAGCCAGGGCTACACAGAGAAACCCTGTCTCGAGAAAACAAACAAACAAACAAACAAACCAACAAACAAAAAGCCCAACCCATTCCCGAAGAAAAAAAGAAAAAAACAAAAAACCTTTGTCTGATCCAGAGGCACCCCACCCAACCATGCAGGTGGTCCTCTTGTTTTTTGAGATAGCATCTCCCACTGAGACCTGGGGCTCCCTGATTTGGCTAGGCTAGGCTGGCCAGTAAACCTCGGAATCCTCCTGTCTATCAGCCTCAGAGATTACAGACATACATCATCGTAGCCAGCTCTCTAGGCGAGGACTGGTGATCAAATTCACATCCTTGGCTTGTGCAGCAAGGACTTGACTGACTACACTAACCCACATGCTCTCTGCTCAGTGCTTTGATTAAGGTAAACTCTTCACAAACATGTGTCAGGGTTTGTGTAACATAAACATTGGCTGGTGAGGGAGTGGGGTGAGGAGAGAGAATACTTTGTGTATGGTGGCTGTGTGTTCTGTCCTTTCAGAGCAAATCACTGGGGAGACTATTACAGCAAAGTCATTGAAGCAAACCACTGCTGTTCATGGAAGCCAAGGGATTAGCCAGATGCATGCTTACTTTGGATCTGGCACTCCACAGTCCTTGGACTACACAATCTCATTTTACTAATCTGACCAGGGCCTTTCCATAAACTATTTAGGAAGCAAGTGAGCCTACATGCCTTCCTGTGATCCAAATCCTCCCTGTTATCTGACTCCAAGGCCCAGAGCTTCTCTTAAGCTCTCTGAGAGCGAGCCAGTGGCTCTGGAACACTAAGCTGAGTACAGGGCCGGTCACAGAGCTTAGAGCTCAGTTTGCAGCTCTCAGCTTTATCGCCTGTGTTGTGGTTAATCATAGGTGCTGACTTGACTGCACTAAAGAATTCCTAGAAACTTGGGGTGGTGGCTGGAAGGAGAATGGCTCCCGTGGGCTCCTGTGTTTGAATACTTGATCCCCAGTTGGTGGAACTGTTAGGGAAGGATCAGGGGTGTGGCCTTGTTGGAGGACAAGTGTCACTGAGGTCAAGCTTTGAGGTTTCCCAGTGTCCTCTCTGCCTCATGCTTCTGTCTACAATGTGAGCTCTCGGCAGCTGCTTCAGGCCCAGGCCTTGTCTGCTGCCGTGTTCCCTGCTTTGATACTCACAGACTCTCCCACTCTGAAACTGTGAGCCCAAATAAACTCTTTCTGTGTATTGCCTTGATCACAGTGCCTTATCACAGCAATAGAAAAGTAACTAAGAGACTTGGTAAAGCATTGTTTTGGGGTGTGCCTGTGAAGGTGCGTCCAGAGAAAGTGTGAGGCCTGGTAGAGTAGGTGAGAAAATGCTTCCTGAATGTGTATGGATACCACACAATTGGTTGGGGAGACAGAACAAAATCAGACAAGGTGAAATGCATGGAGCTAGTGATCTCTGGGATCTCCAGCTCTTCTCCTTAGACACTGAACTCTATGTGCCTGGCCTTGGTATTTGAGGACTCACACGGGGGCTCTGCCTTCTGAGTTCAGTCTGAGAATTACACACTCAGCCTTCCTTATCATTTTTATTTTGAAGATATATTTTTATTTTAAATTATATTAAAATAAAATATATATTATAGTTGTGTAGCTTAGTTTAAATGTGGGACTCCTAACAGTGTGAGCAGCGGCTGTCTCTGACTCTGTTGCCTGCCTTTGGGACCCTTTCCTCCTACTGGGTTGCCTTGTCCAGCTTTAATAGGAGAGGAGGAGGTGCCTAGTTTTACTGCAACTTGATATGCCATGGCTGGTTGATATCCATGGGAGGCCTGCTCTTTTCTGAGTAGAAACAGAAAAGTGGATGGAAGAAGGGGAAGAAGGGAGGAGGGCCTGGGAAAAGAGAAGGGAGGGGAAACTTCAATCAGGGTATAAAAATAATTAATTAATTAACTAATTAATAACAAAAATGTGTCTGTGTGGTATGACATGTGGGTGCAGAGGCTGTGCAGTCCAGAAGAGGGTGCCACTCATTTTTGAGTGGGAGTTACAGGTGGCCGAGTCACCTGATGTGGGCGCTGATGTGGGAACTGAACTCTTGAGCACTGAGCCATGTCATGTCTCTAGCCCCTCAGCTTCCCTTGTGTTTTGGCTAAGACACTGCAGATATCCCAGGTCCTCCAGTTCCCTGACAATTTTAACCAAGTCCCCTGATAACTCATACAGTGACATTTGTCTGCGTATCTGTCCACTTACCTGGCAGTCTTCCACAATTTGGCCCTCTCCTGTTGGCTTTGTCTCTCTGGGTTTTGTGGAGATTATTATGCTCCTGGTCAGGTGGTAGGGGTGCAGGGTGGCACACACCTAAGTAATGAACAAAACTTGGAGGAAGGGCTAGCTGAACTGAGAGGAACTTCTTTTTTAAATCTCCTTTCAAGTCAACTGTGAGCTGAGCTGTCTTTTCCCCTGGACCCTCAGCTAAACAAACATAAAGCCCTTTGCTTTTGGTAGAAAACAAAAGAAAACAGAACCGTGGAAATCTTAGAAGTTTTTTGTTTTGCTTTGTTTTGTTTTTGTTCTTTTGAGAAAAGGTCTCTCTACAGAGCTCTGGCTGTTCTGGAACTCTGTGTGTAGATGAGGCTGGCCTTACATTCACAGAGATCCTCCAGCTTTTGCCTCCAGAATGCTGAGATTAAAGGTGTATGCTACCATACTAGATTTAGATTGAACTTTTAATCAGCACTGTGTTCTGCTTTATAGAATTCTATATAATTGATTTGTTACTGACCAATCCCTGAGGTCCATTTACTTCTGGGTTAAGATGTGTGTGCAGACTTTTATTTACCTAGAGTGTGTGGTGCAATGAAGGAGACTTGACTGTGTGCAGAATGGAGTAACTTATCAAGAATTGGTTGCATGGGGGCAGAACTTTTGCCTCAGACCCACAGGAAGGATCTGGAGTCAGAAGACAGCTACAGTGTATTTATTTATAATAATAAATAAATCTTTGAGCCGGAGCAAGGAGGGACTGAGCAAGCAGAGTCAATCAGAGAGAGTGAGGTCCTACAAAATTCAATTCCCAACAACCACATGAAGGCTCACAACCATCTGTACAGCTACAGTGTACGCATATACATAAAATAATTAGAAAAATATTAAAAAAAGAAGAAAATGCCCTCTCAACCCTTCTGTAAAAGTATGTTACCATGAAAGTACAATGACTATAACCTAACAATGAGCACCTCGTGGGCTCCTGGACTCAGCCAACGCGTGCTTGTGAATGAACCAGTGCTTTGTAAGGACTCCACTGGGACTCTTACAGGATGGACTTTTCCTGCTCCCAAGCGACTCTTTCTATAGTCCTGGGTTAAATTTTTGCTTTTTAAGCACCAGAGAGCATGTGTGTCACAGCACTCAAGTAGCGGTAAGGGGACAACTTGCAGTAGTTGGTCTGTCCCTCTACTATGTGGATCCTGAGCATTGAATTCAGGTCCCTAGGCTTGGTGGCAGGTACTTGCAGAACCAGAACCAGATCCCTCCTTCCCCTCCCCCTCCCCTCCCCCCTCCTGAGCTTCGTGAACCTGGGAACTCTTGGAGTTCAGGGAGGAGGCTTGTGCAGGCTGGGCTTAAAGGCTAGTGAACTTGCTTGGCATCACCTAAGCTGTAAGTGCACCTGGGACAGTAGACACCTGTGTTTGGCGTTTTCCTCACTGCTGTGATTTGACATAAAACATCTTAAGGAATGAGAAGTTTATTTTAGTTTTTTTTTTTTTTTTTTTTTTTTTTTTTTTTTTTTTTTTTTTTTTTTTTTTTTTTTTTTTTTTTTTTTTTTTTTTTTTTTTGTTTTTTTTGAGACAGGGTTTCTCTGTATAGCTCTGGCTGTCCTGGAACTCACTTTGTAGACCAGGCTGGCCTCGAACTCAGAAATCCGCCTGCCTCTGCCTCCCAAGTGCTGGGATTAAAGGCGTGCGCCACCACGCCCGGCTGGTATTTTAGTTTTGAGGCACAGCAGCAGATGGCTTTTTGGCCGCTGGAGTGTGGAGCAGATTGGTCCATGACATCATGGGTCAGGAAGCAGAGAAATGGGCTGCAGGTGCTCACATCACTTTCTCCTCTTTTCCTTTCTATTCAGCCCAGCACCATGGGCCATGGGGCTGTACTACTGACTTCCAGTGTGGCTCTGGAAAAGACCTCACAGATACATCCAAAGATGTGTCTTGTCACTGCCCTGGATACTTCTTAATCTGCTCAAGTCAAGGGAAATGAACATTCACAACAATTAGTTGGGGTTTTCCATATAGTGAGTAGGTTACTGCATTGATTTAAAACAGAAACCTCACAAAGGACCCAGGGACTTCGGAGTGCTCATCTGTGTCTCCTGTGGAATCCAGGGAGGCAGTAATAGTCACCTAATTTACTCAGGGAGACAAATGTAATTCAGTAATTTTTTTTCCAAGTGTATGGTAAATCCCAACCAAGTGTTAGCCTTCTGGGGAGGACAGATTTGATGGGTTTAACGGTGAGTAAGGCGCTGGGATGGTGGGGCTTGCCTTCAATCCCAGTATACAGGAGGCATAGTCCGTGGATCTCTGAGTTCAAGACTAGCAAGTTCCAGAACAGCCAGGGCTACACAGAGAAACCCTGTCTCAAAAGACAAATAATCAAACAAATGTAAACCAAAGTTTTATTAAGAATAGCAATATATTGGCCGGTGAGTTGGCTCAGCAGTTAAGACCCCTGACTGCTCTTCCAGAACTATCTGTACTGGGATCCGATGCCCTCTTCTGGTGTGTCTGAAGACAGCTAGAGTGTACCCACATACATTAAATAAATAAATAAATAAACTTTAAAACAAACAAACAGGTTGCACACTTCCAACATACAATGACACAGAATAAACATTTCCATTCCAAAAGGGAAGAATGGGGCATAGTAAGAAGCCCAAAGTAAGGTTGGAACCCAGCAGGGAAAACACCAGACTCTACAGCAATGTGTCCAGGCTGGTGACAGAAGCATGTGGATCCCCGAAGGCATGGGTAGCCCTACTCCTCCAGCTCTATGCCTGCAGCACATGTAACCTTTCTCCGGGGCCAGTTCTTACCCAGCTATGCCACCTTAAATCACAGCAATGACCAGCATGTCCAGGTAACCCTATGGGTGCAGTAGAGGCACATATACCTTACTGGTAACCAACTGTTCTCTAAGTGGCCTTAAGACCTGCTTAAAAAGATGAATACAGTGCCTGGCACTGGAAACCTAGCTAGAGAAGTCATGGCTATTGGAGGAGAATCTACAACCATGAGTGTACCAAGCCAGCATAATTCCTAACAACAACCTTTTGTTAAAGGTTTCAAGGAGAAGACACGGGTGGAAAGAATGTGAGTGATGGAGGGTGGAAGATGGGAAGGAGTGCTGAGAAACGCAGCCTCTGGGTGTGTCATGGCTGTCCACCCCTGCACCCCACCCCTAAGAACTTTCAACAGCTGCAGCTACCTGCACAAAAATGCAGCTCATCAACATACCATCATGGATGGGGGAGGGCTTTTCCCCCACCCCACCCACTCCCATGTGGAAAGCCTTTTGGGCTACTGACTGAGTTACTAACTGACTGACGGAGCGGGCTTGGTCATCCCACCCATCCTCACCCACCCTTGAGGAGCTATAAGCAGTTACTCTTTGTTGAGAGAGGTGTATTGGTTACTTTTATGTTACAGTGTTAAAACACCACACAGTGGCAATGTGCGGAGGAAAAAAATGATTTGGGGCTTTTGGGTTTGAGCTCAAAATGGCTGAGACAGTGTGCCAGCGGAAGGGTCAGGCTTACAGCAGGAGCAGGAAGCTCAGAGCTCACATCACAAGCATGAAGGCCGGGCCGGGGTCGGGGTGGGGGTGCAGGAGGAGAGACAACATAGGGAGGGAGAGTCAGAACTACCAACTGAGGCCCAAAGGTTCAGCCACAGGAGCGTTTGACAAACATTCTCATTCAAACCACCATAGAGTGGGAATGTGGGTCATATTTCTCAACGGTGTAGCCATTGAGAATTTCTCACCCCACCCGTCCTCACAAAATGACGACTTATTAAAGGTATCAGGGCACATTAAAAAAGAGAGACATGAGAACAGTAGGGAGAACTTGTTGGGAAGAAAGGGACTGAGGGGCATGTTTGAGAGGATGATTGAGGGAATATGGTCAAATGTGTGTGTATACGCATGTGCATATGTGTGTGTTTGTGTGTGGTGTATGTGTGTATGTGCATGTGTATGTACATGTGTGTGCATGTGTGTTTGTGTATGTGCATGTGTGTACATGTGTGTGCATGTGTGTCTGTGTGATATGTGTATGTGCATATGTGTCTGTGTATGGTATATGTTGATGAATCAAAATGAGAAAGAACAGTAGATCACCAAGTTGAACCAAAAATAAATCCTTCCTTTAGTTCCTTCTGTTGAGTATCTTAATAATATGGATGGTTTTCCCTCCAGTTCCAAAAAAAAAAAAATTGTTCTTCATTTCAATTAAGACCTCTTCAGAATGGCTTTTACTGACCAACAGTAAAGTGGTCAAGGCTGGTAAATTGCTAAGACCGAATATCCCCTGTAGTTCTGATTCACCATAACTTTAACTCTATACACCAGGCTGATCCATCTGCTTCCCAAGTGCAAGGCCCTGGGTTCAAATAAAATCACATAGCAGAGCTCTATCTTGTTGGTTGGTTGGTGCAACACTAGTGATCAACCCCAAGGCCTTGCGCATGCTAAGCCAAGGCTCTGTCATGAGCTGTAGCCCTAAGATTAGAGAGGAAAGAGGAAAGTCACTTTATATCCTCTCTCTCTCTCTCTCTCTCTCTCTCTCTCTCTCATTGGTCTTGTTTGCTTTGAGGTTTGCCTTGCACATGAGCTCTCCTAGTAAGGAGCGTTCTCAGGCTGCCTCTCCCCTTCCCTCCCTCCTCTTCCTAGGCAAGGACTAGATATATAGACTTGTTTCCATATCTGCTACATCTGACCACCCCTCCCCGCCATGGAACACATAGTGTAGAGGGTTTGGGCTTAGGGAAAACAAACAAACAAACAAACAAACCAACCAACCAAAAGTGGAGCTCTTGTCCTTTGGTTGAACATTTGACCCAAAGCACTGCACACGTAGGAAGAGCCCCCCTAGAACTCCTTTATCTGCATTAAAGTCAGACTGCAGAACTGAATCCACAACTGTCGCCCACCCCGCCCTGAGGTCTCACAGTCTGTCCCAGAATAAAAGGCTTAAGTAGCAGAACCACACCAGACAGATTCCTGTCTGTTCCTTGATCATTCAAATGCCAGAATGATGCCCAGGGAGGATATGTGAACAGGTGCAGAGACTAGAGTCACAGAAACCACAGAACTCTTGGAACATCAGAAGCTGGAAGAGGAAAGATTCTCCCTAGAGCTCTTGCGGGGCAGCCTGACAGTGTATTATAGGCACCTTAGTTTCAGACTTCTGGCTTCCATAAAGGTGAAAGCTCCAAGTGTGATCTGTTAAGGCAGGGGAGTCCTCACTGCAGGACGGAGTTTCTGAGGAGGTAAAGGGAGACTTGGAGAGCCAAGCGCTGAACCTCTGCTTTTCTAAGGTTGCCAAGGTGAGCCTGTGTCTTTTAGGAGGTTTTGTTGACATTGCTGGGGGCAGGGAAGACATTCCTAAACAAAACCCCAAACCAAAGCGTTCACACATTTGGTTATGAACAACAAGCCTTCCTGGGCACTGGGGTGTTTGTGTGCTGAGCAGAAACAGGGGCCTCCTGTTTGTTTCCTCTGCCGGGTGAACAAGGGAGCAATCACTCAGCAGCCCTTAGTCACTTCAGCTGGAGGAAATAATGGAGGTTAACTATTTTACCAGAACATTAACTGAGCTAATAAACCCTAGCTTGTGGCCTGACTATATAAACCACACACACACACACACACACAGAGAGATATGTTGGCCAGCTTCCAGTTTCTTTCTGCACATACATAGATGTTTATTTTATTTTCAGATGGGGGGGGGGGTCCTAAGAAAGCCCATGCTGGTCTTGAACTCCTGATCTGTCTCCATTTCCTAAGTGCTGGGGTTACAGGTTTTCCCCATCATGCCTGGTAGATGTTTTTCAAAAAATAAATTTCGTTATGTTTTATTTTTTATTTTTTAATTTTTTTTTTATTTTTTATTTTTTCTCGAGACAGGGTTTCTCTGTGTGCCCTGGCTGTCCTGGAACTCACTTTGTAGACCAGGCTGGCCTCGAACTCAGAAATCCGCCTGCCTCTGCCTCCCGAGTGCTGGGATTACAGGCGTGCGCCACCACGCCCGGCTCGTTATGTTTTATTTATTTTGTGTGTGTGAGAGGCATGCCGCCGAGTACAGGTGGGCAGGAGATGAACTGGTTCTCCCCTTATACGGGGGTAGTGGTGGTGTCCAAAGATTGACCGTTCATCATAGCTGATTGGCATCAGGCAACTTTGTTGACGAGCCTTCTCAATGGCCCTAGAAGCTGTTTTGAGAGTAAGCTCCTTTTCCTTCATAACTTCATTGCCCTCCCCTCCCCCCTTCTTAGTGGGCAGTGTCTACACCTGGCAGGAGGCTCAGAGAAGAAACTTGTACAGTCTTTAAAGGCCGGCTTCCTTCTTCCTCCACTCCTTCTGGAGGTGAGGGCAGCTTTCTCTGCAACATTTGCTGTAAATACTTTCAGTTCATTTTGCTAGCTCTCCCACTTTTTCCAGCTCCAAAACTAATTCCCGACTGTCAACAGTAAGAGTTTGGTCCTTCTAAGAATTTAGGGCCGATTTGGTGATGGTTTGGATCCTAGTCAGTCGCTTTGCAAACTGCTGCTCTCAATATCTTTTCTCACGCTTACTGTTAAAACTGGTTGTCCTGCAGTGGAATACGCGTGCAGGATTTTCTCTTCTTCGTTCTAGTAAGGGCTAGCATCACAGCGGCGTGGGACGTGGACCCCTGAGAAACTCACTCCAGTTAGGTGAAGGTTAGCATTTGCGCAGCGTTTTCTGCAGTCTGTGTAGGCGGATGCAAGTGAAGCTTCGACTGGAATCTCCTCCAGGGAGGGGAGTGACAAACAGCCTCTAGGGTGTCCCGTCCTCCCCTCCCCCTCGCCCGCTCACCGGTCCGCCTGCCCTTTTAAAGCAAGGGCTATAAAGGATCTACCTATTTATCCTTAGGCTGACTGTTGGAATACAAAACAGCCCAGTCTGATCTCCTCAGAATTCTCCAGTCCCAGATTCCCGAGCGTAAGTGCTGGAATTTCAGTCTTCTGCGACACAACCGCTTGGGATTTCTGGGTCTATTTTGTGGCTAGAAAGGTGGTGACAGAGTGGCTAAGGCGACTTGTGGAGAGAGAGAAAGCGGGCGAGCTTTTTTTCCCCCCGACTGCAGCTGGCTGGGGTAAGGAAGGAGGTGAGGGAGAGCCACGAGCGGCGTTGCGCGACTGCTCACCCTTGCTCTGTAGTTTCCTTCTCCCGAAAGCCCTTCCCAGGAGGTCGCGTTGCACGCTCACAAACAAGATCTTCTGCAGCGATTGGAGACGTCAGCAGTCCGTTCTGTGGGTGAAGATGGAAAGTCTGCTACCGAAAGAACCTTTGCTGGGAGTGCGGGGGGCGGGGCAGAGGGCGGCGGCTCTCTAGGCGGCGGCGCCCCGGGGACGCGGTCATGCCCGGGAGCTCCCTGTTGGGTGGCGATGGGGGTGGGGCAAGGGCAGAGTGTAGAAAAAGGGAGCCCGGCGCCCGAAAGCCACTGGCTACCCGCATAGCCCGCAGCCCACGCCGAGGTGCAGGGAGCCTGCAAGGGATCCTCGCTGCCGGAGGGCCTCGGTGAGTCACCGCGGGGTTGTCGCAATCGTTACTCGGAGGAAATCAGGCCCGGGGTGGGGCGCGTTCCTGGCTGCCTCCGTGCGCTCTGACTGCACTAGGGTGTCCCCTAGGTCACCCAGCTGGGTCTTCTCGCCAGAGACACTCAGGTCTGAGCCCGCTGCCGTGGCTACAGCTTGGCCTGGGCCTCCAGTAGAGAGTGAGCATGCGGGGGACAGCCGGGACCCAAGGGGAGGAAGCAAGGAGATCGCAATAGTTCTGAGAGTTCTCGCCTTCCCTTTCCTCTTCGCTCCGCAGAGCTGAAGGGAGCGAGGCGGGCGGCAAAGACTCCCCGGAGCCCGGCTCCGGGCTGGACGCTGTGTTTTCCGAACTGCGGCTGGACTGCCTGGGACTCTAACAACTACCGCGCTCGGCTTTCCTGGGGACCTCTCCCAGAGGGTGTGCCGAGACATGGAGGGCGCAGACCTGGCAGTGAAGCTCCTGTCCACTTGGCTGATGCTGGTGGGCGGCCTCATCCTTTTACCCTCGGCCTTTGGATTATCCCTGGGTATCTCGGAGATCTACATGAAGATCCTGGTGAAAACCTTGGAGGTGAGTGCAGGAAAAGATGTGGAGCTCCGGCTGCTCTGAGGACTTCGGGATCTTGGAGTGGCAGGGGTTGAGCTTAGAACTGTGAAAGCAATTTGGGCAAGGGGTCAGGGGTGGGAGGTGGGGGTGGAGATGGAACGGGGACCCGAGAGAATATTTCAGTTTCTGGTCTGCTGTAGCGAGAAAGACAGCCTCTCTATTTGCGGGCAGAGCCAGACTGAGCCAGACTGATACCAGCCAAGAACAGTAGTCCACCTCACAAGAATCCCTCTACCTGGATTTCATCTTCACTACTTTTTTTTTTTTTTTCTTACTAGATTAACTCCAGGACAGCCGATTGCTGTATCGGCAGGTTTATTACCCACTATGCCTCACGGGCTGTCACTTCACTCTTGAGTTTTTATAGCCCCAGGTTTCAGAGGTCCTTTTGTGACTACAGAGGCATCCTGTTCCACTTGGTGCCCAAGATAAGACACCAAATGGCTGGGTGGCAGAGAAGAATCTGATTTTATTTCAGTGGAGTCCCAGGGATTTGTTTGTTTGTTTCTCTGTATAGTCCTGGCTGTCCAGGAACTCACTCTGTAGACCAGGCTAGCCTCCAACTCAGAAATCCTCCTGCCTCTGCCTCCCAAGTGCTGGGATTAAAGGCGTGTGCCACCACACCCGGCAAGGGATTTTTATCTAATCAGGTGCTCTGGAATACCATCACACAGGTTTCTGGTCCTGGGTTTGTATGCAGATTCCACGGACAAAGGTGTTAGATCCAACATAGAGCATAAGCTTACACACATTTTTAGTAAAACTTAGAAGGCCACTCCAGGCTGGGAGGCAAGTGATGTGAGAATCGGAGTTCAGACGTTTGCTTGAGTTAAGTGTGACAACAGTGAATGCAGAGGCCCTGTAGGCTGTATGGCTTTGCATGGATTTGGTACCCAAATCTCACCCCTGTTTCTCAGTATCTGATCTAGCAAGGTCATCTGATTCCTGTACCTTAAGTCCTCATAATAGGAGAAACAATGCCTATTTGCATATAGATTTTGTTTTGGTTTTGAGACAGGCTTTCACTCTTGGAGGCCTAGCTGGCTTTGAAGTTCTTGGCAATCCATACCTCCTGTGTGCTGCTGTTACTGAGTGGGGCCGTCAGACCCAGCTTTGCACAGTTTTTAGGAGTGCGAACACATCAGTGCAGTGAGCCCGTGGAACGGCGCTTGTGCATGGTGGGTGCCCTGTGGCTTTTTTTTTTTTTTTTTTTTTCTCGAGACAGGGTTTCTCTGTGTAGCCCTGGCTGTCCTAGAACTCACTTTGTAGTCCAGGCTGGCCTCGAACTCAGAAATCCGCCTGCCTCTGCCTCCCAAGTGCTGGGATTAAAGGCGCGTGCCACCACGCCCGGCGCCCTGTGTATTTACAATTAAATGAAATGAGTACAATTGCTTACAGTCTGCCGCCTTCAGTTTCTCCCGCTTCTTCTTCTTTTTTTTTCTTTTTTTGGTTTTTCAAGACAGGGTTTCTCTGGATAGCCCTGGCTGTCCTGGAACTCCTTTTGTAGACCAGGCTGGCCTTGAACTCAGAAATCCGCCTGCCTCTGCCTCCCCAGTGCTGTGATTAAAGGCGTGCACCACCATGCCCCAGCTCTCCTGCTTCTTTATTACCACCTACAGCTGTGCACTTTTTGGCCCGTACTTTCTGCCCTCCCATAGGACTTGACTCTGTTCCTTGCTTTTAGCACTGGAGTGGCTCCTATAGACACATCTCTACCTCTGCTGCTTGCTAATGCTTTCCTTTAGGTCTTTGCTGGACTTTCTCTTTGCTGGCCACTTTTTTGCTGAGCCCTTAAAAAGGTTAGGTTCTTTTATCTCCAGTCTGCCCCACTCTCTCTTCCAAGATGGCGTCTCACTTCTTAGCTCACACTGGCTGGCCTTGAACTTTGGCTCTTGCTGCTTCAGGCTCCCAAGCACTGAGTGGTGTGTGCCACCTTGTTAGCTGGCCCTCAAGGTTTTAAGGTTTTTTTTTTGTTTGTTTTTCTCTTCTTATTGCCATTACACAGTGTAGCCACACTACGCTGCAGATTTTATTTTATTTTATTTTTTTGGTTTTTCGAGACAGGGTTTCTCTGTGTAGCTCTGGCTGTCCTGGAAGGGGTCAGGGGTAGACCAGGCTGGCCTCGAACTCAGAAATCCACCTGCCTCTGCCTCCCCGGCACACTGCAGATTTTAGTTTCCTCCCTCCTGAACATTCTTCAGAATGCTAACTCCACATACAGCAGAGATCCTCTTCAGCACTCCCTCCTGAAATGACTTAGCTGGTTTCGTGGGCAGCTGTATCCTTTGGAGAACCAGATAAGGGGACTCACAGGCACATGCTAGCTTCCAGGTGCTTATTACTGTCTCCCTTTAATCTCCAAAGGAGGGCGTCACCACCCAGCTGTTTTCGGCTGTCAAATTACTGTATTTGATGAGATGATTGCCCATCCAGGTTCTGACTTTTGAGTTTGTCGGGGCCCCAAGCGTTTTCCATCCAGAGCAGAAAGCAACTTCAGAGAAGATCTCTATTTCTCTCCACATGTGCATTGAGTTTAAATCCAAGAAACACACACACACACACACACACACACACACACACACACACGCCACACCTTGCCACAACAGCCACACCACAGTCCCCCACCATAGGCCAATCACACACACACCTCCTTCGCTGTCTGTTGTGTGTGTATTTAAAAAAAAACTTTTTTTTTTTTTTTTGGTTTTTTTGAGACACGGTTTCTCTGTGTAGCCCTGGCTGTCCTGGAACTCACTCTGTAGACCAGGCTGGCCTGGAACTCAGAAATCCGCCTGCCTCTGCCTCCCAAGTGCTGGGATTAAAGGCATGCGCCACCACACCTGGCTTTATTTAAATTTTTTTTTAAGATTTATTTATTATTATATGTAAGTACACTGTAGCTGTCTTCAGACACACCAGAAGAGGGCGTCAGAATCATTACAGATGATTGTGAACCACCATATGGTTGCTGAGATTTGAACTTAAGACCATCAGAAGAGCAGTTAGTGCTCTTAACTGCTGAGCCATCTCTCCAGCCCCAATTTTTTATTGTTAATAGGCGGCTTTTTAAATGACCACACTCAAATTCTGGAGGTTGACTTGGGTTTGGCAGCTCATTGAAAAGCTCACTGTCTTGTCAGGTGGCTCACCGAAACCATAAGTGTAATCCTAGCATAACAGGGAAGCTGAGACAGGAGGATTGCTTCGAGCTTGAGGATGTCCTAGGCTATAGAGTGAGACCTTGCCTTAAAAAAAAAAAAAATATTGTGAGCCATCATGACGACCCATAAACATTGTTATTATTGGGGCTAGAGAGATGGCTCAGCAGTGAAGGACATTGAATGCTCTCCCAGAGGACCTGGGTTCTATTCCCAGCACCCATGTGGCTGTCACTTCAGTTCTAAGGGGATTCCAATGCTTTCTTCTGGCCTCCTTGACCACTGTACAGATGTGAAACAGACATGCATGCACCTATACACATAAAGTAAATAAACCTAAAACAATTAAAAAGAAAATAGTACGAGCTAGAGAGATGGCTCAGAGGCTAAGAGCACTGACTGCTCTTCCAGAGGTCCTGAGTTCAATTCCCAGCAACCACATGGTGGCTCACAACCATCTTTAATGGGATCTGATGCCCTCTTCTGGTGTGCCTGAAGAGATCGATTGTGTACTCATGCATAAAATAAATATAAAAATGTAAAGATAAACAACAGTTTTTAAAAAGTAGAAAGTAGTAGTAGTAGTAGTATTTTTTTGAGAAGTATCTAAGAATTATTTGTTATGTGTTCTCTTTAATACATGGACTCCCCCCCCCCCCCCCACCTCCCACCCCAGGGTTTCTCTGTAGCCCTGGCTGTCCTGGAACTCATTTTGTAAAACAGGTTGGCCTCGAACTCAGAAATTCGCTTGCCTCTGCCTCCGGAGTGCTGGGATTAAAGCTTGTGCCACCACACCCGATTTAATATCCCCCTTTATCTGACATAGTGATCACACCTATAATCTCAGCACCCAAAAGACCGAGACAGGGCTGTTATAAGGTCAGGTTGAGCAACAGAGTAAGATCCAATTTCAAATTGGGGTATGAAATCAGGAGACTGGTGAAATGGCAGTTGTCACCAAGCCTGATGACGACCTGAGTTTGATCCCCAGAACCCACACGGGGGCGGTGGCATGTGCTGGGAAGGGGAAGGCATGGCTAACTATGACAAGTTGTCTGCTGACCTCCACACACATACCGGAGTGAAGATGTCCTCAGATACTCTAGTAGACACTACATTTCTGTGACTAATGGTGGCTTTATCCTGTCCTTTGATGTCTCCTCCCTCTCCTCCATCTTCCTACCTTTTCTGTCATTAAGTGGGACAGAATCTTGCAGTGTGACATTTAGACAGTGACAAGGCCAGGTGGTGGTGGTGCATGCCTTTAATCCCAGCACTTGGGAGGCAGAGGCAGGTGGAGGCCAGCCTGGTCTACAAAATGAGTTCCAAGACAGCCAGAGCTACATAGAGAAACCCTGTCTCACTCCCCTCCCTCCCCCCCAAAAAAAAGACAGTGACAAGTAGCATCAAGTATCCTTGCTTTGGTTTTTACTTTAAGGAAAGTATTTCTAATTTGAAAATTTGTTACATTCATTTAATGTGTGTGTATTTGCACGCATGCCTGCACGGTTATTTTTTGAGCATCTACTGCATGCTGTCTTTGTTGCTAGGTGTCCCTAGATATGAATACATGTCTACATGTCTCTGGTATGGCAAACTATTTGAAGACAATGCTATTTGGGATAGAATAAGTTCGGAAAGTCTTTAAAACAGTAATTTTTAAGGGGTAGATAAGAACTTGCTAGGTATTAGGTATGCCAAAGATTAGTCAGTCTTTGTGATACAAACTGAAATGTAAACCTTCAGACTGAGGATGTGTCTGAGAAATGTATGTGTTAGAATTTTAATCCCAGCACTCGGGAGGCAGAGGCAGGCGGATTTCTGAGTTCGAGGCCAGCCTGGTCTACAAAGTGAGTTCCAGGACAGCCAAGGCTACAGAGAAACCCTGTCTGGAAAAACCAAAAAAAAAAAAAAAAAAAAAAAAAAAAAAAAAAAAAAAAAAAAAGAATCTCTAGCTCATGTGCACCTGTGTGCATGTATACACATGTGTGTATGCACAGGTATGTGCGCATGTGTGTGAGTGCGTATGTGTGTGTGTGTGTGTGTGTGTGTTTATCCAACAGGAGCATAGGTTAAACACTGTAAGGTGCCCGCTGCTTTCAACTCTCCAGGTTAATTGTAGGGTTCAGGTGAGGAGAGTAGGGAGGGATTGCTTTCCACGGTCTGAGGGTTAGGACTGGAAAGCAACACGGAACAGGAGAATACCAAGTTACTGACAGGAAGGAGGTGAGAGGGCTGTCTGTGGGGCTCAGCCCTGGGTTCTTATACCAACCCTGAAAGAAAGGGATCTGTGAGATGCCAATTGTTTCTGATAATGTGGGCACTGCAAGGAGTAACTCCTTCCCTTTTGAGGATTAAGATGGACAAGTTCTCTGGCTCTTTAGTCCCTGGCTGGTCACTTTATTACATACAGCCTTCAGTTCTGTGTGTATAGATTGGGGTACATTCTATTGGGTCATTCTGAGGCTTTAATTAGGAGAGAAAATGAAGGGGCTTGACACACAGTTAGTGCTGAGTTTTAGTAGAGTTTAAATGAGGATAGTATGACAGGCACTATATTGCTTGTTCACTCCGACTGGCGAGCACACACTCAGTGGAATCTTCTCGCCTTTAGCATACAGATTCTCGTGTCTCTTTCTTTACTCTCCACCAAAGCTTTTCCATCTTTTGAAAGAAGTGTGCCCATAATCCCCAGGAGGCTTTTACTAAGTGTGTACAACTCTCTGATAGAAATAGAATCTGTGTGCTGGAAGGCCCAGGCTGTTTATAATGAGCAATGACTCTAAAGAAAAGCTGCCTTTTCATTTATCTTAATTCCACAGGGGCTTGTCATTATTCTTATTGATTTAGAGTTAGTAGCATGCAGCTGTTGGACGTAGAATTGGGTTTTCAGTCTGTCAAAGTGATAAGCTCTGCCAAGACGCCCTCATTTGGATTTTTAGCTGGTTTTATTCACTTTCTGTTATCTCTTTCCCTGTCTTTAGTCAGTCCTTGAATCTTCACGGCATGAAAGTTAGAAGTTATAATTGTCTAGGGTAGAAATCTTATAATTGGGCTGGCGAGATAGCTCAGTGGTTAAGAGTGCTTCTGAAGGTCCCGAGTTCAAATCCCAGCAAACCACATGGTGGCTCACAACCATCCATAACGAAATCTGATGCCCTCTTCTGGAGTGTCTGAATACAGCTACAGTGTACTTACGCATAATAAATCTTTTTTCTTCCTCGTTCCGGTCAACCCTGCTCGCTCTGGTCTGCCCCACTCACTCCAGTCGGCCCATAAATAAATAAATCTTTTTTTTTTTAAAAAAAGAAACCTTATAATTTAAAAACCAGACTTGAGAGCTGCGGATGGAGCCCAGTTGGTACAGTGTTCTCTAGGACTTTGGATTTGATTCTGAGCACCATGTAAATTGGGCATGTGTCTGTGATCTCAGCCTTTGGGAGCTGGAGGCAGGAAGGCATACTCACACACAGTCGCACATACACTCACACACTCATGCACACGTACAATAATAATTAAGCATATATGTTGCTAATAATTAAAAGGAAGAGGTTATGAGCTTGAGGGGGGAGTAGTGGGAACATGGAAAGTGAGAAATGATGGGGTGAAAATAATATAAAAATGGTATGGAATTATCAAAGAAAAGGAAAAAAGAAAAAGAAACGTAAGATTATCCTCATCTATGTAACCTGGAAAACACGAGATCTTTTTTCTTTTTTTCTTTTCTTTTTTTTTTTTTTTGAGACAGGGTTTCTCTGTGTAGCCCTGGCTGTCCTGGAACTCACTCTGTAGACCACGCTGGCCTCAAACTCAGAAATCTGCCTGCCTCT